>OZ020624.1:11665090-12265090 GCA_963971575.1 Liopterus haemorrhoidalis
CAGTTGGCACAGATGGACTGTTTGCCACAACGACTAGAGGTGTGACCATAACGCTGGCACTTGTAGCATCGCATCGGGTTGGGATAGTAGGGGCGAACGTTACAAACGTTGTACCCCACCTTAACCGATGCTGGACACCTAGTACCAGCAAAAGATACCACCATAGATATAGAAGGCTTACCGTTTCGGGGGTTGAGTTTCCTACATTCAATGACACCTTGCGATGCCATTTCCTGCACAAACTCTTCCTCCGTAACATACGCAAGGTCACGGTCTGTAACGACGCCTCGAGAAGTATTCAGTGCCTTATGTGGCTGTACCGAGATACGATACTCGCCAAATCCTTCGCATTTCTGAAGCGTTGAGGATGCCTCAGTTTCTGCTTCAATCAATAATGTGCCATCCGACAGTTTTCTTACCGACCTGATACCAGTTGGACACGTTTTTCCCAGCGTTCGGGCAACAAAGAAGGGGGACATCTCTTTAAAAGATTTACCCTCTTCTTGCACCTTCACGACAAGAAAACGAGGCACTGGCGCACAAAACTCAACTGATCTGCTGTCTAGCTTCTTGGGAGAAGGCCTTACACATCCCTCATCGGATGACTGAGCATCACGACGAGGTCTCTTGTTTGATTTTTTACGGAGTTTACTCTCAACCTTGGCGGAATTTAAAGAAAATTGATCCCTCCGGGTAGTCGCCATACCCGTATACTAAGTTTCATCACCCTGCCATGCCCACCCACCAGGGAGCCCCACACAGGGGACGTTGGCCGCAAACCGGCTCATTGCGCCAGGCATGTCAGGATGATATAGCATCGGGGGAAGTAGTCACGGGCTGCTCGACCCGCTCGAGAACCAGTAGTAGCCAACTCTGGAACCGGGCGAGCTGCATCCGCTCCCACAGACCCCCGAATACTTGTCTAGTGGCACGGCATTACCCCGGCATCCACGATCCAGTAGTGGAGCCACTCTATTCATGAACCGTGACACCAGCCGATTGACTGAGCTGACCAGACTCAGCCTCCCGTTTTACCGAATCCGAGGCCAAAGAAGGCGTGTTGGGATCGTACTGTCCGCGGGCAGCAGTCTCCCTCAACCGACCAGGACCCTCTTCTCCGGCGTTACGGGTCTCCACGCACGGCAAACACGTGGGTAGGAATTTAAGTGGGAGATCAAAGAGACAACAGATAAGCCTATTCCCACAATCGGCTTCTCTGAACTGTCTCCTCCCAAATGATATGTGATTCAGGGTACGTGGGATCATCAGGCCCAAAAGCTCTTTATGGTCAGGTGATGCGACCATTATGAACTTCCCTTGCGTGATTGAGGGTACGCGGGATCATCAGGCCCGAAAGCTCGACAAATGGCCAGGTGTTATGGCCATTATGAACTTCCCCTGCGGGGTTTCTAAAAATAAAAAAAAAAATTATCAATCGAATATTCCACATACCATGTTCTACGACGATTCCAGCGCAAATGATGGGGTGGCCATTGTTGAATTGTATACAAAATATTTTAAATCTGTTTTTGAAACAAATATCTGCCACATTACGAGTCAATATGAATCTGAATTACATTTCAAGCAGAATGAATCTCTGTATGCAGAAAACCTCATAAATGGCTGCAATCTGTATACTAGGTTGAGAGTGTTAGACCCTGGCAAGGGAGCGAGGTATGATGGATTACCTTCTTCTTTATTGAAGTACTGCTGTGCTGGTTTCACTATACCATTGGCAATACTGTTTAAAAGATCCTTAACCACTGGAACAGTTCCCGCATTGTGGAAGAAATCCCTAATAACGCCGATATTGAAATCAGGCAACAAAACATTGGTCAACAATTATAGGCCTATATCTAAACTGTCAGCTATAGCAAAGTTATTCGAATCGATTATATATGACGAGATTTTTAGCGATGTACAACATGCAATTATACCACAGCAGCATGGCTTTTTTAAATGCAGATCTGTGGAATCTAACTTAGTATATTACATACAACAAATATCAAATGCACTAGACCAGCGTATTCAAGTGGATGCAATTTAAACAGACTTTAATAAGGCTTTTGATAAGATTAACCACAATATACTAATAAATAAACTTGTGTTCTGCTTCGCTGGGTATGTTCCTATATAAAAAATCGCTCGCAAGCGGTGGCAGTAAATGGTTACAAATCTAAATTTTACAAAATTAAACTTCGGGTGTCCCACAGGGATCTCATCTGGGACCGTTGCTATTTATAATATATATAAATGACATAGTTAACTGTTTCAAACACTCCCAAATACTACTCTACGCGGATGATTTAAAGATATTCTCAAACATTTCTTCATTTTCTGACTGCCACCTTTTACAAGATAAACAGTTCATATACGATCAACCTGTAAACAAGTAGCTCGAGAGTTCTCCAAATTTTGCGAAATTTTAATTGAATCTTTTGCAATATATTTATTGTTTGTCTATAAATACAAAGTCAAAGTTGTGTTAAAGTGAACTATAATAACTTCTTGTGTTTGCATTAGTCGTCACACCAATAATTCAGTAGTTTAATAAAAAAAACAGTGCAATTCTGAGATGACCTTCAATAATAGTTAAGTGACAATATTGTCACATAGGTAATCCTAGGTCAGGATTACGACATCTAGACATTGTGACGGTCAGCTGTCTGATTAAAAACTATTCGTCAGCGTCTGACGTATGTGACCTGATTACGAAATACAACCATTGCAATTTTCGTAATGAGGAAATATTTGTCATGACGAATGAATATTGGAACTGGGTTAACTTTCGGTACTTAATAGATGGATGTCGAGAATATTGAGGTAGTAGAACATAGCCAACTCTACTGCACGTATTAGTCCCGAAGGTGACGACCACGACACCGACGCCGGATCCTAGTATCGAGAGTGACGCCAAAGCAAGTAGTGACCATGTGAGTGGGAGAAGACTTCTCCAGGCTCCTCGACTCCCGGATGGGTAGCCCCTGCCTCGGAGATAGGTCCAAGCCGATCCTGGCCAACACGGGGTGGACCGAAGACTTCCCCAACTCCATGGACCAATTCCAACATTATTTTGTAATTGTTATATAATTATTTAATAAATTTGTTATGTTGAAACCAGGAGTTGTGTCTGAATCAAACCACCCACGTGACAAGTGGTGGAAGCGCCGTGTTGCTTGGACCTCGAGGAGCCAGGATAAGTCATGGAGGCGTCGCGTCGTCGTCTACCAGGAACCAAGACTAGCATAAGGAATTAGGATAAGGAAGATATGGCGATCCAGCATGTCCGCAGCGAGAAGAACTACGGGTTGTCCAGAACATCACGCGCTACTCAAGAACAAGTAACGGCCATCCAAAGTATCATGTGGCCGTGTAGGACATTTTGGAAGTCATGTCCTAACATAAGACGCTGGCCACTCAAATAACGGACATGCTAGAGGTCAGGCGTCTCCGTATGGTCCGGGAAACGGAAGACAGCGGCGGTAGACGAGAGCCCTGCCGTCGTGAACATACTGGACAAGGAGCTTTCCACAACAGAGTACTCGGTGCTGACGGTAGACGGACAACTAGAACAAAAAGAGGTAATTTTTGTCGTAGATACTGGAGCGACTGACAATGTACTAGAGAGAAGATTTGTCAAGGGACCGCTCAGTAAGGCACGGACAGAGGCCCTTAAAGCAGCAGGAGGATATCTCATACCAGTATTAGGAAACATTTGGGTGAGACTAACATTTAATAATAATATAAATTATAATGTAAAATTTCTAGTCGTCCAGAAACTCCCAGTACCAGTACTATTGGGCACAAAATTTTTAATAGAAAATTAGGCAGTCATAAACTTCGAGGATGAAGTGATTTGTTTAAAAAACAACGAGAAAGAGCAGATAATTCCATTCCGGAATAAGAAAATCAAAATTACGGAAGAACGTAAAAGCCACGGATCCACGTGGGAAGAACTGCCAAATACTGAATCTTGTACTTCCGACGCAGGTACAAAATTCAATATAAAATGTACCAGTAGAAAATATAACAGTAGAGCCCAATGGAGAGCGAGTTTGTCCTATAAAGATTCCAACAGAATTTTTAAAAAACTAGAAATTGTGGACCGTACGGAGGGATCATGTGTATTTAAAATTAAGAAATATTGGAAGACAGGCAGTGAAGATTTTCAAAGGCACAACCTTGGGATACATCATGCAGGGTAAGATTATCTTTTTATTAGATTGCATTGAAAATTTTGAGAATTTTAAGCCCGACATAAATCCAGATTTATCCAGAGAACAAAAGGAAAACTTGTACCAGCTATTACAAAAATATCAAGATATTTTTGCATTTAATTCTAAACAGATTGGTCTTACAAACATAACCGAGCATGTCATAGATACGAAAAATGCAGAACCAGTACACCAGCGTCCATACCGGGTATCTCATAGGGAGACCTGTGAAAATTGTTACAGATCATCGTGCTCTATGCTGGCTACGTTCTGTAAAGGATCCTACATGACGTCTAGCACGCTGGAGCTTAAAATTACAAGATTTTACATACAACATAGTACACAAGAGTGAAGCCATCCACACGGATGCGGATTGTCTGTTAAGATATCCATGTCGAGAGGCAACGCAATCTGATGAAGATAATACTACTTTTGTACCCACATTCCTGATAGAACCAGCAGATATTGCAGAACTACAGGAAGTAGATGAATCATTATCAGAACTAAAAAAGGCAATCAACGATCCGAATTTTGGAAACATCGGCCTCAGGAAGCAGGCAAAATTTTTTGTCATCAACCAAGATATACTATACAAGATTCACACCAGAATAGTAAGGAAACATCATTATGTTTTGTAAACTACAAAATATGCCTAAATGAAAAAAAAACTGCTAAATACGACACTGTCCATGTCAACAGACGTAAACTATTTACAGAACCATGGAAATGCTGAGGACAGCAAATGATAAAAAATGCACATGATACGCCCTGACGTCATATAAATACCATAAGGAAATACTACTAAGAAACTATATATATATATTTTTTTTTAATTTTATTTTAGGATATGAATGATAACGATGATAGTCATAATCAATGCCGAGGTACCGGTAAGAGTAGTTCCAGGAGCTTATTGGAAAACACTACCTGACACTCGAAAAATCGAGTGTCACCCAATCAACGGGTCTCCTAGCGGCCGAGATTGAAGAAATGATTCAAAAAGTATCAATCTATTATGGACCCAATGGCGCAGAAGACCTTTATACTTCATAGACAGTTACATCGTACATCGTTATTCATGTATTTAATTTTAATTATAGGAATTGGTTGCGGGAGTTGCTTGCTCTACCATCTTTATAGCCCACATTTGAAGCGTAGAAAAACAAATGTGTTGAGAAAGGATGGAGACCTGGGTCTGGTGTATATGAAAATCATTGAAGAAAATGATAACGAGTCCGCGTTACTGCTCAAGCCAAATGGGGCGCAGAGAGCAGTACGCCTGACTAAGACGGCCCGGAGCGGAATGATAGCGCTGTCAGTCCGTTGGAGCAATCCCAGACGTCAGCCATATAGGATAAACCCCGTAAGTTTACTGTGCCCTATAGGTGGAGACCGTCCTGACGTCTGCCGTGGAAAAAGCTGCTGCAAAATTATAAGTCGCGCAATATTGGGCCTCAGCGGGATGCTGTAGAGCCAGTGAAGGGGCCAGCGGGATGCTGAAGACCCCTTGGAGGGATGCCGTGCAGCAGTGATTCCTCCCAAGGATGAAGAAGGACCCACTAAACACTGACGCGCAGTGAAGTGTTCGCGAGGGCAAGCAACTACCCAAGGCAACTGCATGCTTGGTGAACAGATAACCAACGTAACGGGTATCAAAATTTTAATCTATTATTATTTATTATTTTTTTTTTCCTTTCCTTTTTGCAAGTACCACAACCCAGTAAGAATACAAGTCATCTGGAAATTAATCAATTGTATGTAAATAGTTATGTAAAAACCAGATGTACTGTATTTTTACAGGTTTCGAGTATGATATATTTTGAGTTTTAGAACACGTAAAATACAACACTACACGTTTTTCGTTATGTTTATTTTTTTAATACGTTGGGTATTAGTTTCAGAAGTTCCATTTTTAAACAGATGGCTGAATCACAAATGTCGATCAAAATTCAAATTTTCCAAATTTACTAAGGTTCATGAGCCATGTACCAAGGAGCCCTTAGCCGCCAGTCAGGTATTGGGGAGCTGTGTCTACGCACTTTGGTGGCCATCTGGAGACGTCACATGAGCCAACAGCGTAGAAATACCTGACAAGTTTCTAAGTCTTTATTAACTTCAAAACTTTTTATTTTTTGCCATTGATTTTATTATTTAGATTTTTTTTATTTTTTATTTTTGTTTATTTTGTTGCATGTCGGGGCGCCATGCTGATGGGGAAGGGGGTAATGTCACATAGGTAATCCTAGGTCAGGATTACGACATCTAGACATTGTGACGGTCAGCTGTCTGATTAAAACTATTCGTCAGCGTCTGACGTATGTGACCTGATTACGAAATACAACCATTGCAATTTTCGTAATGAGGAAATATTTGTCATGACGAATGAATATTGGAACTGAGTTAACTTTCGGTACTTAATAGATGGATGTCGAGAATATTGAGGTAGTAGAACATAGCCAACTCTACTGCACGTATTAGTCCCGAAGGTGACGACCACGACACCGACGCCGGATCCTAGTATCGAGAGTGACGCCAAAGCAAGTAGTGACCATGTGAGTGGGAGAAGACTTCTCCAGGCTCCTCGACTCCCGGATGGGTAGCCCCCGCCTCGGAGATAGGTCCAAGCCGATCCTGGCCAACACGGGGTGGACCGAAGACTTCCCCAACTCCATGGACCAATTCCAACATTATTTTGTAATTGTTATATAATTATTTAATAAATTTGTTATGTTGAAACCAGGAGTTGTGTCTGAATCAAATCACCCACGTGACAATATTAAACCAATTAAATCTTGGCTGATAAGAATCTACCTCTGGACATCATGAGTTCCCGCGGTTGTTTAAAATGCGAAAAAGAATTAATACCTGAGAAAGAAATTTGTTGTGATGCTTGCTTAATGTACATTCATTCTACATGTTCAAAATTAAGTCGCAATGAAATTCAATGTTTAAAGGCAAGTCAGAGATCTTTGATTTATATGTGTGATAAATGTAAATTTAACACATTACATGCAATATGTGAGTTAAAAAATATGATTTCTGATTTACAAGCTGAAGTGAAACTACTCAAAGAAGCCAGGAATGAAGTTAATTTAGTAAATCACACAGATGCTGACCAGATAACGTCGGAAATTCAAGAAAGGCATGAAAAAGCAAAAAATATTGTTGTTTTCAACGTAGAGGAGTATCCTAATGTTCAACATAGAATTGAAGCTGATAATGAAGTAATCCAGGATATTTTACCTGAAACTGGTCTCATTAACGAGAATTTTAAAATTGTAAGACTGGGAAAATTTGTGCACGGTAAAGTTAGGCCGATAAAAGTCATGCTTCGAAATAATGAGTGCGCGCTTAATATTCTAAAAAACAAATATAAAATTGCAAATAAAAAACTACGTGTCTATTCTGACCAAACTAAAATGCAAAGAGATTATCTTTTTAAAATCAGAAAACAATTTCAAGATATTATTGATTCTGAAGACAACAATAAAACTATTAAATACATAAAAAATGTACCTACAATTTGTAATAAATCAATAAATTTAGTCATTTTGATATTTTAAATGGTAAAATTGTAAAAAATATTTTTGTTATTGGTCATGTTTTACTTCATTTGGTAAATTCTTCTCTTGAAACTGGGATTTTCCCCAGTGCACTTAAAATTAGCACAGTGGTACCAATTCCCAAAATTAAAAATTCAAGTGAGCAGTTTCAGACCTATAAATACCTTACCGTGTATTGAAAAAATTCTTGAACTTGCAGCATATAATCAATTGTCAAATTATTTTGAAACCAATAATATCTTTATAGGTAATAAATCTGGCTTAGTAAACTAAATTTAGTAAACTTATATGCCGATGATACTCTTCTAGCTATTTCTGATAATAATTTAAATACTGCAGTGAACAAGTTGCAAAATGAACTTGCTAAAATTCAATTTATTTCGAATGTTATAAGCTTAAATTAAATTTAAATAAAACTAAAGCAATGATAATTGCAAGTAAATTTAATTTAAATAAAATTGATATCACTAACATATCTCTTAAACTTGACAATGAAAATATTGAAATTGTGAAGGAAATGAAATGTTTAGGATTAATTTTTGATTGTAATTTAACTTTTAAATGTCATTTTGAATATATTCATAAAAAAAAAAAAATCAAAAAAATTATATAAATGAGTTTCAGCAGAACATTCTTATTGGGCTAAGTGTACTGTTTATAAAACTATCATACCGCCTCATTTTAAATACTGTTCATCAATTTTGTATTTATTAGATAATACGTCACTTAATGCCTTACAAAAACTGCAAAACAGAGGAATGAGAATTATTCTAAAATGTAATCGTTATACTTCAATTCAAAATAATATGTTAAATACACTCAACTGGTTCAATGTAAGAATTCTTATACGCATTCATACCATGATTTTGATTTATAAAATTTTACATGGTAAACCTACTTACTTGTCTAACTATATTACTTATAATAATGAAACTCATTCATATTTCACAAGAAACTGTGATAATATTTATATTAAAAAAACTAATCTAAAATCATCTATGAATGCTTTATTTATAAAAGATTGTAACGAATATAACGCTCTACCATCGGATATTAAACAATCAAATAACAGTAAAATATTTAAACACAAAATTAAACAGTATTTTTTAAAGAGTTCATAAACTAGTGTTTGATTGTTTATTCAGTATATTTAGGCATTATTTGCTAGGTGTAATAAATTAATATTTCCATAACATGTTGTATATTATATGTAAGTTATCTATGTGTTTACAATGTATCTTCTTACTTTTTTTGTATTATTAGACGTATGTCTAGTTTAATAAAGTTATTATTATTATTATATTATTATGATATAAACCGTTTTCATAACTACTGTCTGTCCAATAAATTATATTTAAACCTGCCCAAATGTTTTAAAATTAGCTTCACTAGAAATTTTAACCAATTTAACTTCAAAGTAAATCACATCAAAGACTTAGGTATTATAATCGATTCTAAAATTACATTTAATGAACATATTGATAAAATAACTAAAAGTTGATAAAATATCTAACCTATAAGATCCTAGGGTTCATTATAAGAACTGCAAAATATTTTACCAACCCAAGATGTAGTATTACACTATATTACGCCTATGTATACTCACAGCTAAGCTACTGTAGTACAGTTTGGAACCCTCAGTTCCACGTACATAGCAATAGATTGGAACGCCAACAAAAGAAATTTATATGTTACCTCTCTAGAAAGGCACCAATGACCTGTTCTAATTATACTGAGGCCTGTACTTATTTTAATAACAGTACATTGACGGACAAAAGTACATTGTTAGATGTTGTTTTATCAACATAAATTTTTAATGGTTCAGTCGATTGTTCACCTTTGCTGTCCAAGTCGCGATCTTAGGAATAAACATCTCATTCATCAATCCTTTGCCAGGACGCAATCCAACAAAAATGCTCCAGTTATCAGAATTTCATCAACCCTAAAAAAATAATGTGTAGATGCTAAAGTAGACATTTTCTGGCACAACATAAAAACTATCAAAAAAATTATCAAAAACCACCTCATCAATTTAAATTCAAATATTTGTTAATATATTTAAAATTTTGTCAACCTTTTATACTCAATATGCAACCTTCAAATTATTATATCTGTTAATATCTGTTAATTTTATATTCTTTATTATCTTCATTTATTTTAATATTCTGTTATACTTTTATTTTTATTCTTATTAAATATTATTGTAATGTAACTTTCAATAAGTAATATTTATGTACCAATTTCGTCGTTGTAGTGTTGGGTTAGATCCGCTTACAACGCTTACAAACAATAAATAAATAAAAATAAATAAATAAATATTAACTATTCATACTTAAAATTCCCTAACATTAAAAACATATCCTTTAAAATAGCTAAACTTTTCAGACCATTCAACATTGTATAATCCTAAGACTGTCAATGAACTTCACTCCAGACTTAAGACCCAACTGATAAGTTAAAAATGTCGTCAGTAGCATAATACATCCTTTGTAAGGGATATGATTTAGGTTATATAGGGCAAACAAAACAATATCTCAAAAACCGGCTATATCAACACAAAAATAGCTGCCAGGAAAAATTCAAAAATAAGAAAGAAAATACGGCACTTAGCACCCATTCATTTCAAACAGATCATAAATTTAATATTGAAGAAACAACAATTTTAGAGACAGTCAATAATTTGAGTAAGAGACTTATTAGTGAAAGCATTAACATACAAAAAAAATAACAAAGAGGTAAATTTTAAAACTGATTGTGACAACATGAATGCCATTTATTGAAATTTTTTAATCAATTTTAACTATTTTTTTCTTTATTTCTAATAGATTGCACTAGTTGTATGATTTTAACTATCCACTAATTTCCTATTCGAACTCGATCAGTTCAAAAATTATTTTCTCTAAGTTCAATGATCTTAAACATTATGTGGACGTTTTTTCTCTGATAATTTTATTTTATTCTGTGACTTTTTAACTTAGGTATGTAACAATTTTAATTTGTGGTTTATCGTATTATTATTTTATTTATTTATTTTCATTCGTAGTATTACTATATTTTTAACATTTAGTTGTAGTTTGATACTGATTATATTTGGTAAAATTTTCTTCATTAACCTTATATTTAAAAAACAAATTGTAACATAAATTATAGCTACATTTTTTATTCTAGCTCTGATGAAGATTTAAAAATAAATCGAAACGTTAGCGAAGTTAAAATATTGTTTTAATTTTTAACATATATTTTACATATATATATATATATAAATATATATATATATATATATATATATATATATATATAAACTTTACAATGAAAATGATACATATTAGTATACAGATAGTATAAATGATATGTAATAATATAAACTTGTCTATTTAGAGCAAAAGCTTAATGATCCGTACTCTATCAATGTTTAACATATCCTTGCATACTCTTTTATTTCCGATTTAGCATTGTTTTCGCTTTATTTAATACGGGTCGTCATACTACAATAGAAGAGAGAACATTGACAATTTTTCATTATAAAAACATCTGCTTCAGGCGCACAAATGAGGTCGCAATATTAAAAAGAGCATAAAAAAATGTAAATTAATTTGTATATTTTTTTTTTCGAATTTTCGAATTTTTATAAATATTTAAGTGCTTATAAAAACTATTAGCAATCAAATACTTTAGTGTGCACTTGACTTATCATAATTTTAATAATACTTTTATCATTTTTATTCTACTTTTTATCTTTCTGACTGACTGTAGTTTATTATTCTATGTTTATTTATTTTATAATTTGTAATTTTGATTGCGTGAATAAAGTATTATTACTTATCATAATTTTGATTTCAGAAAAGCATAAATTTTTGAAAAGAATGACTTTATAGTGATTTTAATCTGGTTTTTAATTTGTTTTTAAAATATTGCTATAATAAAATATGACAGTTTTTCATTATCCACTCTCATCTGGAGGAGGACTATTCACATCACTTCAAATGTACCATTATTGAGTAAGTTTTATATTTAATTAAGACACAAGTGACTAATTTATTGTATATTCCTAATTTGTATCATTTCTCTGTTTCGAATTATGTAGTGTAACTAAAGAAGATAATACAAGTTTATCGAAACTAGTTTTACGTCAATACTGAGTAATTCTTTGTTCCTGACCTATTTTCCCGGATTCTAATAAACTACATATTCATACTTCTGAGGTCGACAACATATACTTACATATAAAATTTTTATTTTATAAACCTAAACCTGTAAAAATTTATGATGTATGTATCCGGGGAATCCCACGAGCGTAACGGCGCTGAATCGGGGATTTTTTAAGCAAGCGTTAGTATTTAGTACTTCTTACCTTGTTTAGTGAAGAATATCAAGTATGATTCTTGAATAAATGTGTTATTTAATTTTGAAAACTTTTTTTCATATCTCATCACGTCATCTGATTAAAATATTTTGGAAGGATCAGAATTGTTACAATCGGCATATCCGACAATTCACCTAGTTTTGGACCTCAACTGCTACGATTTAAAATGTGTTTTTTATACTCAATTAAAAGAAATTACTTCTTTAGTAGTATCTTTAACTGTGTTACGTTCAAATGTCTCGCCAAGTACTGAACACACTCACTGATTAAATTCGAATTATTTAGAGACAATGGTACCATAGTAAAATAAATAAATACGGTTCTTGTTTTAAACAAAGATTGGATACAGATGCCGATTTTGATAAAATTTATAATTCTTGTGAAAGCTGGTAAAATTACAGCCACGGGACTATTACCCGGAGATTTCTGTACCCATACGTGGTAAGAGAATATATTTCGAGATATTTTGTATAATATAAAACGGGTATAGGAAATAATCTTATTTTATTTCAGTCTTTTTTTATCTGGTTTTTATGAAGGTTTCAGCGAACGAAAGCCATCTTACCCGAACAAGCCTACTAAAGGTGCGTCTACACTTACCTCAAACGTCAAATGTCAGGTGATCACAAAATACTGCATCAATCGGAATTTCGGATTGGATATATAGCGACAGTCTTGCATTTTTTGAATCGTAGCAGTTGATCCTTTATAGTATTATTCTTGTTTTTTTTTTTTTTTTTGAGTACAGCCAGGACAATTACATTTTAAGTAGTACTACATACAAGTATTATCTTTGCATTTTTGGATATTTGCTTATTTGCAAAATGGAGCCCAAGAAAGTACTTCATTACAAGCGTGGCGAATTAAAATCTTGTTTAACGCTATGTGCGAAATTCTTAGAACAATTAGAATTGGACAGCGCACATCCAGGTTATGTGCCAGAACCATCGCTTCTCTACGAAATGGAACACATGTCGTATTTTAAGTTGATTGGGGGACACTTAAAGGAAAAATCGCAGAATTTTCTCTGGCTAATACAGCTTTAGAAAATTATAATTCATCATCGCTAGACAACACGCAAATGGGCGAAACAAACCGTAAGCATGTAGAATTACCAACCATTACTTTACAGGTTTTTGACGGTACCTTTGAAAATGGACTAGAATATAGTGACACGTACAATTCTCTTATTCACAATACCAAAAAAGGATCCTATTGAGAAATACCACTACCTTAAAGCAGCTTTGTCGAGCTGAGCTGCAACGGTGATAAGATCCTTACCAATTTGTGATGCGAATTACGAACTCGCATGGGAAATGATTTGCGAAAGATTCAATAATCGTAGATCTTGGATATTTAATCATGTTAAGGCTTTGTATAACATTTCATACAACGCATCTAAAAATGCTCGCACGCTACGAGTTTTAAACTACCCAGCGAACACAATGGGGCGAAGATTTTTTTGTTTACGTTTTAGGTGAAAAATTGGATAGCGAGACGTCTTTCGAATGGGACAAACACAAGATAAAGATTGGAATACCTAGTTTCAAAGATTTCAAGGATCTTGTGGAGGAAAGGGAAAAGTTATGAGTCCAAATAAAATTAAAATAAGGATCAGCAATGCACTCATCAAATATCTATCCCTCAAAAATCTTCTCATCAAAGAGCTAAGCAAACTTCTAAATTTATTATAGTCACCACAACCGCATGCGCGTTTTGCAACGGTTCACTCAAGATGTACCCATACGTAGACTTCTTGAAGCTGTCGACGAATTTGCGGTACGAACAGATCAAACAGCAAAAACTATGCGTGAACAGTTTGACACCAGGCCACTACGGCAAGATTTCTAGTAATTACTAGATTTGCAAAAAAAAAACACTGCAATTGCAGAGAGTGTCTCGCAAAACACAACACTTTGTTACATTTTCCAGGGAGGCAAACGACTTTTACGACGTTTTAACAAATCAGACACATCGTTCAACATTGTCGGAAGTTCTTCTTTCAACAATGAAATAAGAATATAGAGCCAAAACGGGAGTTTGCATAAGTGCCGAGCTATATAGGATTCTGCTTCGCAATCTCACTTCATCACAGCAGATCTGTGTCAAAAATTGAAGTTGGAAACTACTAACGTGGACATGCGTATCATTGGCATCAATCAGGTGAAGTCTACCATTGAAAATGAGTAGTTCGCATAAAATCACGTGTTAATAATTACACATAGACTATAACATGTTTTGATATACCTGAGGTAAGTTGTTGTACACCAGGTTATAAAACTGAAACATCATTTTCAAATTACATCAAATTAGCAGATCCAATCTTCGACAAACCAGCTAAAATTGACATGCTTTTGGGAGCAGAAATATTTTGGAAACTTATCTGCGTTAGGCAGGTAACAATGGGCTCTAACAATCCAACGCTGCAAAAGACAAGACTTGGATGGGTTGTGTTTGGAAGGGTTGGTGCGGAGCAACAACATGACATTAAAATTCGTTCAATCTCAGTCAAGATCTCAGCGATCAACTAAGCAGATTTTGGGAGATGGGGGAACTATCATCTGAAAAGGTTCTGATAAGCGAAACAATAAACTTTTTGTAGCTCACTAACTAAATACCACGCAAAGAGATGCAAAAGGACGCTTCATCGTATCCATACTGCTAAGGCGATCACTAGAAACTCTAGGTGATTCATCACAAAATGATTTAAAACGTTTCCAAACATTGGAAAAGAAACTGGTACAAAATCATATCATGAAAAAAAGGTACGTTGGTTTCATGATTGAATATCTAGACATGGGTCATAAGACAAAAATCGATCCTAGCTCATCAGAACAAGTTACCACATCATGGAGTACTGAAAGAAGACAGTACAACAACAAAGTTGAGAGTTGTATTTGATGACGCAGCACAGACCACCACTGGAATATCCATCAATGATCTCCAAATTGTTGGCCTCACAATACAGAGTGATCTTTTTTCTAGTATTCTTCGCTTTCGACAACATCAATACGTCCCGATAATGGGAAATCTACCTTCCAGTCGTAATTTACCAAATCCACCTTTCGTTATCACTGGTGTAGACTACGCAGGTTCTTTCACGATCAAAGACAGAAAGAGACTTGGATCTAAGGTGACAGAGTGCTATATTTCATTATTTATTTGCTATACTACGAAGGCGATACACATGAAACTCGTCTCCGAAGTTACAACAGAGGCTTTCATTACAGCCTTACGATAATTTACTTCTCGACGAGGTAAACCTATTGAATTGTATTCCGATAACGGTACGAATTTCGTAGGAGCACGCAACGAGCTTGAAGATTTAAGTAAGTTCCTACAAAAGTCAGTAAAATCAATGATCGAAGCAACGGCACAAGAAGGAATAAAATGGAAGATTATTCCTCCAAGATCGCAACATTTCGGCGGAATTTGGGAGGCCGGCGTGAAGAGTGCAAAATACCATATGAAACGGGTAATGGGCAATACTTTATTAGCATTTGAAGAGCTATACACATTAATTAATCAAATCGGGGCTGTACTCAACTCACGTCCACTCACTCCTCTGTCGTCCTATTCAAACGATCTTATCCTTATAACCCCATCACATTTTTTAATTGGTCATATAATCACATCGATGACAGATTCGGAAGTAATGCACATTCCAGAAAAGAGGTTATCAACATATCAACGCTTGCAACAATTGCGACAACATTTTTAGCAGAGATGGTCACAAGGGTACATCTCTAAACTCCAGGTCAGAAGAAGGAACTTGAGAGGGCACTCTAACTCAGTCGGCGGGTATGCATATGGCGTGGTTTGGTTTAGTATGACCAGGCGTTTGAAAGTAAGTCGTAAGGTGGTGATGGCAACGGTGGCGCTGGCGGGCAGCCGTTGGATTGGTTGCAGGACGTGGAGGCGGCAAAGATCGGCCTCGCGACGGCAGCAACGGGTAGGCGGCAATGGGGCAGCCTACGGTTGGTTCGCGCAGCAGCTTGTGAGCAGCGGCTGGCGGTGATGGCGTCCGTTTGGCATCCAACCAAAGGGGACGTCGTGATGTGGGCACTAGTGATGGAAGCGTTGTGGCTGTCGTTGGTGGTTGGGCGACTCGCAGACGAAGGCGTTTCGGTATCCAGTCGGGACATCGCGGTGTTGGCCCCAGCGATAAGGACGCTGGAGAAGTTCGGCCTCTAACCGGCCGCAATTTTTACGTCTTGTGTATTCCGAGGCGACTCAATTTCGAGGTAAAATGTCCCGCAGAAATGCTTTTGACATGGACTTTGTCCATTACGACGACCCAGCCGCGAGCTATAAAGCCGCAAGCAAGCAGATAGCAGCGCAACAATCCAGAGGTAACTACAGAGGAAGGAAACGTGGAGGTCCATCCCGCGTAAAATTTCAGAATGTTAGAACTGACAACTACAGGAAGGGAGCGAGTCAGATCTCTGAAAATGATCTGTCAGCTGAGCTAAAGAATAAGCTTTTCCCTGGAGTTAAAGACGGCCAGACAGCTTCAGAAAGATTAGAAGCTTATAATACAGAAAGGGCCATAACAATAGCAATTACAACTAGAGGTATCGGTTTTTCAACTTTTTCTACTTTTAAGGCAATTTATGAGTTTAATAACGTACCCGTAATTGGTAATATATATCAACTATATCGTGTGATGTTAGCGGTAGTTGAATGTAAGGTGATTGTTGTAAATCGCGACGTCAAACAGATTCAAGACGTCAGTGATGACTATCTAACTTCACGCATCAATAGCGATTTTGTTATTGCTGCAAAAGGGTTAGTCGCCGTGCCGGACCAGTTAACTAGCATTGTTAATGCTATTGGATCCGTCCGAATATCGGAGAAACTGTACGTACCAAAGATTGGAAAGAATAACGTGACGAATGAAGATAGATTCATTCCGCAGTCTGAACAGGTCACTTACTCCAATCTAAGACAAACAGTTATTAGTTTGTCTACTGCAGAAACCCCCGTCATACATAGGATGCGCTTCTATCAGAATAATCCGATCCCAGGTACAAGATGGAGAGGAGTTGATCAGAACAACCCCATCTTAGTAAATCCTGATGATGTAATGCCACATGATCATAATATTGATAACCTCCAAGATGATATGGAGAGTATGAGAACTAAGATGAACTTCCTAAATAAGAAAGGTGGGAAGTATTTTACTAAACCAATTAGTTTTGAACCAAGTGGCTCAAAGTCATTACTGGTATGTAATGAAGCGGATTACGCGTACCTGATTACGCAGGGGAAGACTGGAACGCGTACTTCCAGAACCCAATTAGAGGCGACATTGAAGAGTATTACAATCTCGAGCGCCTCACAACAGGAAAGCAACTTGATGGAAATTTATGCCTCCTAGGAGAGAGTCCGATATCAGGATCTCTTAGGTTTCTCGTCTATCTAACCGGCGTATGAGTACATGAATTCTTATAAGCTGGTGCGTGAGTGTACAAATTCTATCCACAACATGCCAAATTCGACATCGGGCTGGGTTGACGAGGGACGCCAAAGGGTGTCAGAGTGTCGGTATCGAGATTCTCCAAATAGGTCAGCGTACCTCGGTCAACGAGCGAATCGTTCCCGCAGCTTAGCTTCCAATAGGCAACAGCAAGCTGAATCTGTTTCGCCAAAGAGAACATTGGATGCCTGTTGATGTTGTTCTTCCGTTGACGTCGCTGGAACGAATGACTTGTAGTCGAATCCGGATGACGGGAGTAGCCACTACCGCTACGAGTTAGTGATAGTGAACTACTGATGCACATGATGATGAAGTTCAGGAATTTGCATCCTCGTCCTGCTCAGGTCGAACAGTCGCCGAAAGTGGCGGAGTGCAATAGCGCTCGCAACAGTAGGGACCCTAATATTCATAAAAAAAACAACACCCTTCTATTATGCTGGCAACTGGGTCGCGTAACGCTATATCCAAGGACAGATGAACAGACCAGGATCGTATCTATTCGAACGTCAAGAAGCAACTTAGCGAGTCGTCGCCAAGGTGTGTCCGCTTCCTTTGCAAAAAGATCTTTCATCAGCTCGACCTTCAGCTGGTGAAATACGCGTGTGCGGGAGTGACTATTACTTGTTCATGTTAAAAGCCTACCCCAGTCTTTCAAGGTGCGGGAGTATGTTGCGTATTTATTTAATTATTTAATTTCAAAATGTACCGTACATCATGCAACAGCGCGATCTATGTGGCAACATTGTATACCGAGTTGCAGATATCAGTTGACCCGCGAATGCAGCGTGTTATAGTGTGCATGACAAATAAAGGTTTTAAATACACATAAAGAAAAATAATAGAGAAATCACGACAAAAATAGGACAACAGGGCAACGAAAAGGAAAACGAAAACAATATTAAAGTAGGCTTTTGGAATGTACATGGGATAAAAGGAAAAGATGAAACATTTTGGGAATATATTCAAGAATTCAATGTAATAGGACTAACAGAAACATGGATAGAAGAAAAAACTGGGAGGAAGTAAAGAGGTACTTACCGGAGCAATTCAAGTGGAAAAGTAAACATGCGGTAAGAAAGTACAAAAAAGGGAGAGCGAAAGGGGGAATAATAATGGGAATTAGGAAAGAAATGAAAGAGATAGATATAGAAGTAGACAGATTACAAGAGAACAACCTAGTAATTGGAAGAGATCTCAATGCTAGAATAGGAAAATTAGGGGGAAGAATAAATGACAGAGCACAAGAACAAGATCTGTATAGAAATTCAAGGACAAGAAATTAAATAGTGAAGGAAGAAACTTACTGAAATTGACGGAAGAAAATGGATGGACTATTTTAAATGGGAACAAAGAAGGAGAATATACATACTATGGAACAAGAGGAGACCCAACAGTGATAGAATATATTATAACAAATGAAGAAACATTTTATAAAGTAAGTTACTTCAAAGTAGGCGAGAGGACGGAATCGGATCATCAACCGATTATAATAGAAATAAAAGAAGAAAAACCAAGGGAGACAGAGAAATATAGAAAAACACCTAAACTTGCACAATAGACACAAGTAGGAATAGAGAGATATCAGTCAAGAATAAGAAAAGAAGAATTTGGGGAAGGAGACATAGAACAAGAAATAGATGAACTTGTGCATAAAGTAGATAAAGCGACGGAAATGAGACAATATAACAGTAAGAGAAAAGTGGGGGAAAATAATTGGTGGAATAAGGTTTGCAAAGAGAAGAAGAATAGGGTGAAAATGGCAATGAAAGATTGGAAAAAGGGAACAAACAGCAGACAAAATTACTTCAGGGAAAGAAAAGAATACAGAACACTCTGCAAAAATAGAAAAAGTAAAAAGAGAGAAGAAGAAGAAAAGAAAATAAAAGCAGTTAAAAATAACAATGAGGCATGGGAATATATAAACAAAGATACAAAAAATAAGAATAATCTACCGGAAAATATAGAACTGGATGAGTGGAAAACACATTTTATGACAATAATGAAGGGAGAAAAGGGAAGAACGACAATAGAAATAACGGAAATAGAAGAAGATTAGCAAAATGAAGATATCACGGAAGAAATGGTAAGAAGGCAAATTAAGAGGCTAAAAAAGAAAAAAGCTGCTGGTGAAGACAGTTAAAAACGAAGGATGGATATATGGTACAGCAAACGTAATAACAAAAGTAACGAAAATATTAAACAGAATATGGAAAGGCGGAGGATGGCCAGAGAGATGAAGAAAAGGGATAATATATCCGGTATACAAAGCAGGGAAGAGATATTTAACCAGTAATTACAGAGGGATTACGTTAATGGATACAGCATACAAAAGCCGGAACAGTAGGCACGTATGTGAAGTCGTCCGCCAGTGGAACGTCTCGTTCGACGGTCGGCCCGACCCCGTCACCTTTCTAGAACGCGTTCACGAGCTTAAGGAATCATACGGGCTTGAGGATTCTCAACTCCTGGTGGCAGTGTCCGAACTCCTGAAGGGTACGGTATTGTTGTGGTGCCGGAACAGTCGGGGCTCATGGAACACCTGGGCGGATTTTGAGAAAGACTTCAAGGCGCTCTACTGGCCCAGTGACTACCGTATGCGACTAGAGGAAGAAGCGGGAAAACGTCTCCAACGCCACGGGGAACGCGGTAGGGAATATTGCATTGACCTGCAAACTCTGATGCGTCGCCATGGGAAATTGAGCAGCGTGCAACAACTCTATCGCCTGTACAACAATCTGTTCCGGAATACAGGCAATATATCCGGAGGAGGGATTTCTCCGACCTAAACGGACTCCATCCATGAGTCCAACGGAGTCCATCGAGGAGTATGAGAAGCTGCAGAGAGACCTGAACCACCAGGTCCTGAGGAAACCGGCCTCGTTGGCCGCTACCGAGGAGGTGGCCCGCCAACCCCGCGAACAAGCACCAGTAAACAGGGATTACGACCCCAAACGAGACTGTTGAAGGTGCAGTCAACGGGGGCATAGCACCTGGCTATGTCCGAACTCCCTGGGGAAGTTCTGTCACCGGTGTGGCCACGACGACCTCATGTCCGACGCCTGCAGCTTTGCTCATCCGAGAAACGGAAGAAGGGGCTCGCAACCAGGGAGCGGAGCGACGCAAGTGATATCCCTCCAGTCCGCACGGAGGGACGACCGAGTATTCCGGGAGGTCGAGATTAAAGGACCGTCCACGCTTCAGTGGACACCGGATCCTGCCGGTCGTACGTCCACGAGACGCTCCTGGAACACTGTATAAAGAATGGAGCCACGGTGAAAAAGGAGCAGGGATTACAAGTTCAGCTACCGAACGGTGCGGTGGTGACAGCCCAGGGCCCCTGGGAAATGAGAGCCGTGATCGAGGGAATCTGCCAACGGGTCGAATGGTTCTGCTTACCAGGGCTACCAGTATCAATGATACTAGGTATGGACGCCATTAGGGCCTGGCGCATGAAGCTCGACTTTTCACACGGAAAAAGTAAGCTTGGAGCAAGCAAGGAGACGTCTTGCTTAACAGTCAGGCCAACGGCCGGGAGCGAGTCCCAGAGGTTGGAAGCCTCGCGTCGGCGAAGCTGTGAGACGTCGCGAACGATCCCTCTCCCCCGGAGGAAAAGAGTTTGCCGCGAAACTGACCTCATGGTGTTCAGGACCATGGACCGTCACGCGACTACAATCGCCACAAGTCGTGGAATTCACGAGCCCGCAGGGAAAGGCGTTGAAGCAGGTCCACATCAAGGACATAAAGGTAACTTTATAATGACTCTAGGTGTGACCAGGACGCGCTACATCGCGCACCCTCAAGACGAGACGCCGGACTACCCGCTGGGAGCGTTTGACGAGCCCCCCTCGACAACGAACTCCGGCGCCAGGTCGAAGGACGCCACCCCCAACTCCGACCACACTGACGCCGCGTGACCTGCGTCTCCGGGAACGTCTCGATGACCTCTTCGGCGCCGAGTCGCCTCCGACACCGGCTGGTGGTCCTCCCGTCGCGACCGCCGACCCGTGGACACCGCCGATGATCCGCACGCCCGAGATGCCCAGGACACCACGGACGCCATAACGCCTATCGGCAGAGGACGCCGACTGGATCGACCTGGACACGTCAACAATCCCGGGCGGATCACCGCTACGTCACCCGACTAGCCCCCCTCGGGGCCAACCGTCCCCACCGAAGACCGGCACCGCCTTGGAGGAATGGTGGGCTTTCCCCCTGCCGCGGCCACCAGCACCGGCCGACTGAGCAGCCCCGTTTTCCCTCGCGTCACTCAGGAGGAAGGAGGACCGGAATAACCCCGGCCGGCCCAGGGACAGCCGCACGACGAGAACAGTGATACCGCTCACTCGCTTGCGACCCAAGGGTTGGAACCCGAAGAAGCGCTGCCGTTTGCGGTTGGCGGCCGGGAGATGGATCACGATACCCCCGGATCCCTGATAGCCGCTGTTTTTGTTTTTCTTTTTTGGCGAAGTAAGCGGAGGGTGTGACGATGCACAAGTGACCGTCACAAAAATGAAATTTTTAACAAAGCGAGAATGGTCGAGCGGATTAAGTTGCTCAGCAAATTAGCTAACATTCGGGGGACCCGCGCTCGACACCCTCGGAGAGCGGATGTATTTTTTGTTTGTTTTTGGGATAGGTTGGGGCCTATTCTAAATGATTTTAATAAAATTTTAAATTTAACAGGCCTTAAATTTTTTTTTTAAATTAAATTCCTTAAATTATTTTTTTAAATTTTTTCTGTGAGGATGTAGTTGCCTTCACACCTAACGGATGGCGTTGACGGTCGTTTCTTGCATCTCGTTAACACAGGGGCCAGCGGATACATAGACCTGACCCGGCAGTTGCCTCCACACCTAATGGATGGCGCTGACGGTCGTTTCTTTTTTCACCTGACAGGAAAATTTCAAAATAGATTATCTTCCAGCAGAGGTAGTAAACCTCTGTAACTTGTGAACAGGCGAATAGGAGTAAGTAAACCGAGCGTTATTTAATTCTGAATTTTGTATAGTGTTATTTTTGTATTGTTTTGTGATTTTGAAGTGTTGCGTTCTGACCCCGCTGCGTATGCTCCAGCATCGACAGACGCCCCGCTTCTCATCACGGACAATAATTGTCCTACCCGAGGGTGGTAGTTTGACTAGCATTTGGAAGTGTTGCGCGCTAGCAAAGTTTGCGTCTGTTCCAGCTTCGCCAGACGTATCACTTCCCACGCGGATAGAGTGTCGCGAAGAGTGCCGCGAGGGATTGTTTTTTTTTTCTTTTTGCGGAGTAAGGGGAGCAAATTGTGTTGTGGTTTTGAAGTGTTGCGCCCTGTCAAGGTTTGCGTCCGTTCCAGCTAAGACCGGGTGCACTACTTCATACCACGGATAGAGCAGGGCGGGGAGATCTTTTTCTAGCCCAAGGGTGGTAGTTTGACTGGCATTTGGAAGTGTTGCGCGCTGGCAAAGTTTGCGTATGTTCCAGCTTCGCCAGACGTATCACTTCACACGCGGATAGAGTATCGCGAGGGGGGTGTTTGTTTTCTTTATATAGCCGACGTCGCCCACGAAGGACGCCCCAACAGAGAGGACCAGGGACGGAGAATCCTACGTTAGACTGTTTTATTTATTTTGTTTTTATAATACTATTGAAAAAAAAAAATCCGCGTTAAAATTTTCTTGCTGTTTTCTTTGGTGTGTGCCTATGCGTAAGAGGGTGTGTGTTATCTTGAAACCCGGACCTCGCTCCACTGAAAAATCCGAGCAATCGGTTGGCGCCCGAATACCCATAAGTGTAACGAGTGCAGATAAGCGTCATTTGCGACCGAACTCCACGACCTGCCAGATCGTACAGGTTATCGAGGTAGGAGCGTCGCAAGATAAACTAAGTTTTTTCCTCTCCCCTTTCCCTTGCTAAGACAAGTACAGTCGTGGATAAAAACTATTCCACCGAAAGCGTTCCTTTTACGTTACTTAGAATTACTTAGGTTAGCTAAGCCATTTGACTAACTTCTTAGCTTAGCCAAGCATTTTAACTTGTAAATGGAACGCAGCTATTATTATGTCAGGACTTACCAATGATTATATTTGCAATTAATAACAACTAAAGTTTCAATAATAGATAGATAAATTTTAAATTTTCAGATATACCTACCTTTAATTAAATATGATAATTATGAAATTGAATTAATTCATTTAATAATTTCATTACAGTTTGGTCCGGTCTTTCAATAACACATCTTATCTACCTAGTAACTATTAGCTAAAAAAATTTGCTACACACTTTTATAAAGAACATAACATTTTTGTGTATTTCAAACATATGTTAAGTATCTAATACGTATTATGTACATAATAAAAATTATAGTCATATTTTATGCGGTAAATTTATATTAGCAACAGAAGTGAAGATATGTAAATACAAGAGAGAATAAGACATATATGACAATCATTGTGTCAAAGTGAATAAAATAAACTATCATTCCTGTCAGTTTTTGTAGGTAAATGTAGTTCAAATTATTTTCTCTTACCTACAAGTGTTTAATATTTGTGTTTGGAACTTACAATGAGCAAAAAAAAACAGATCATCCAATTTTAACAAATCGGAAATCAGATTGCTAGTAAACTTATCTATAAATTATGCAGAAGTACTGGAAAATTAACAAACGGACAATGTAACTTGGAAAATGAAATCAAACACATGGGAAACTGTAACTACAGAATTTAATGCCAGCACTGGCACAAATTTTAGAGAACTATCTGTTTTACGTTTAAAATATAATGGTTTGAAACGAGACTTGAAAAAAAAAAATGCTAATAATAAATTAGAAGCCTATAAAACCTGAGGTTGTACTCCAGACATTTCGCCGTTGACAGATTATGAAGAAAATTTATTAAGGATCCTGAAGTTCAATATTGATGAATTATCATTGCGTAATGAGAGCGATCGTACTGGCCATTGTTATTGTGATCATTCCATTTAGTGTGGCTGTGCACGCAACAATACAAAGGGTAGGGACAATACAGATTTTTAAATTATAACATTTTATTCAATATCAATTATATTTTAGATTCGTAGAATCCAAACATCGAAGAACATGATATCATAGTATACGATGTAGTAGATTATCTTGTAGCTGATGAAAATGAAAATAACATACAAAATATTACATCAAAGAAGTGTCGAAAGATGCCAGACAATAAGCTGTCATCTAATGAGGTACTTTTATTTTTTTATTATTATACATGTGTAACCTGTTACCTCTGTTTGAATAAAAAAAAGAAACTTTTAAAAATATATTAATTTTATAATGTATTAGACTCCGTTTGCAGAAGTTTCGATGGCGAACAACTCTGCTTTCATTACTAAAGCAAAAAGAACTAATTTAAAATTGACACCGCGACATATTGTATTGTCGCGTTTAGGTTAGTTTTGGGGGGTTTGTATGAATAAAAGTATATAATTTCTAATTACTAATTTATTTCATATGAATAAATAATATAATTTCAAATTACTAACAAAATTGGCAAACGCCAGGCTAAGTATGCCGTAATTATGTAACACTTTGAACACAATATATATTACTTCTAATAAGGGCTCTAGGTAGAGCTAAGGTTCAACCTAGCCACTCATTAAGTCAATGAAAAATAACCCTTTCTATTTCTGAAATATTCTGCATTAGATCTTCTTCAACATAGAAGCATGTGAGTATGTAACGTTCCCTAGCTTTGGCAGAATTAAGTCTGAAAAGAACAATGAAATTAAAAGTAAAATATTATTTTTTAAAACTTTTATACATTTTTATAAAGTTTTATCCCAGATAAGCTTCTTTTTATATTTTTTAAAAGAGATTAAGCTAAAATATTTAAAGTTCTCAGGAATAATATTATATTTAGCGCAAATGTCAAAGCTATGTTTAAATGTTGCAGTTTTGTAAGAAGGTGGAGAAAGGGTACCCTTAAATTATATTAACCTTATGCACGTTAGATCTGAAGGTAATTTTGTTGTACAAATAAGGGGGAGTTTTGAGAATTAACACTTTATGATAAAAGACAAGGGAATGAGAAAGTCTTCTTTGTTTCATGTCAAGACATGTAGACGAGTGAAGGTATGGGAAGATATTCGAGCGCCTTGGTACACGGTAGACAAAACGCAAACATGAATTTTGGACCTTCTTATTTTTTATATCAGCTGCAAGTAGACAAGGTCCGTAGACTACACTAACATAAGTAAACAGACTCAATATAAAGGAGTCGCAAAGTTTTAGCTTAATTGTCTGTTACCGTACAGAATATTTAACATAAAATAGCCTGTTTTTACTATCTAACTAATGTGCTGAGAAAACTTTAATTTATGGTCAAAAATCAACCCCAAATTCTTCGTGGTGTCGGATATTGCCAGAGCAGACACGTCCAGAATCAGTTGGCAAGCTGGCGTCATTAAATTCTGATCGTTCCTTGGACCAAAGATTAAAACTTTTGTAGGGTTAATGATTAGTTTATGGTCCGTAGCTGCGTTATGCAATAACTGATGGTCTTCGTTAACTTACTTCGTAACTTAGGTTATCTGTGTGCGTAGTATGTGAAGCTGCAGGAACTACGTGTAAAACAGTTTGAAAGAGGACTACTTGGTTTATATTTAGAAAGTAAATTCAAAGATAATTTACTTCTTTACGTAAATTATAATTGTTTTAATAAATTTAACATTTTTCTAGATGTCAACAAAAAGGAAAAGGAAAAGAGTGTTTAATGAATTTTGGACTTCTAAGTACTTTTTTGTTCTTTATAAAAGCAAACTCATTTGTTTAATTTGTTCAGAGAGCATCGGAATATTCAAGGAATTTAATGTAAAACGGCATTATCTTATTAAACAGTCTTATGGTGCGATTATGGTCAAACATGTAAATCTTACATAATTTAAGGCTAAATGATTCTTTAACTTCGACTGTTAAATTATTTAAAATTTTGCTATTATGGTCAACTAAATTTAAATACTTCAGCTATAAAATTGTGACCTTGTTAGAGGCTAATTAAGAAACGTTCAACTGAGCATTGTGTGTTTCTGTATGTGCGCATTGAATAAAGAGAGAAAGCAATAGTAAAGACATGTTAATTTAGAGTTTTTAGTACTGGCTGTCAAACGTAACCAAAAATTATAATCTTTATTTATTGAAGAAAAAAATACATAGTATAATTAATTCAAAGTAAGTACATGATTTATTAAACCATGTTTACAATATTTACCCAAAAATAATAAATAGTAAAAGTATAATTTTAAGATAAAAATGTATGTTTATAAGTAATTTTCATACAAAATAACCTCCTTGAAAATAACTGAAATGAACTATATAAATTTTTATACCTATGATATACTATTTTGTTATCTATTGTTTAATATTATCTTGGGGAAATATATTATCTCTGGGTAAATACAATAATATTAATTCAATTGATATATATATTTACATTCTGTATTTTCATTATTTTCAGTGAGTATGGAGGGTAAAAAAAAGGGCAAGGTCGGCTAATACGACAATCGAACAGTACGAGGAGTATTTATAACTCCTCGAGACTAACCCGATATTTAGGTCGGGGACAATAAACCCCACTGTTCCAGAAAACTATATTTCAATTAATTGGGAAGATTTAAAAACAAAATTAAATAGCAAAGTAAGGGGCCCATAATTAATTTCGGGAATGTGGATTAAGGTGAGTGGCTATATATATAAACGTGTTTTTAACTTGTCTGTTTCGACTGCATACATATTTAAACTTTTAATTTCACCGAACCTGAGTGAATCGGTCTTGTGAGTGAAGGTGTTAAGCAGTTTTTGTGAAAATTAAATTAAGCTCAAATCGAAGCTATATTGTGCCTTTTTCATCCTAAAACTAAATTTGTGTTTAGGTATATATAACCATTAATTATCGGCAAAAAAATGACCTTTTTTTACACTATTAAAAAAAAAAAAAAAACGCTTGTTAAGGTTAAAAAAAAAGAACTTTTCAATGATGAACAAAAATAGTCTATGTTATAATTGTATTTAAAAAATGCTCAAAAAGTTATTGGTCAGTGGGTATAGTTAGTTTGAGGCACATATGAAACTTTTCAACAAATATCCAGTCCAGCCAGATAGCTTCTTTTAACAATTTAAAACTAAAATATATTTTTATTTTTAGAGGTTTTCCCACTGGAAAAACAGTACGAGGCACAAGTACCGTAGGTACCTGGCTGACAGAAATGGTACAGGAGGAGAGCCCGAAGTAAGAAATCCTCTGACGGAATTAGAACAAAGGGCAATAAATGCTTGGGGTATCGTGGCGGTGGAGGGCAACACCGTTGTGCCTGAACTCTTCGGCAATGAAATTGTTGACCAACTGCCAGAACCTGTAGAGGTTCTCACAGTGCCGATAGATTTAATCCATGTTGATTATGTAATCATAGAGGAAGTGGACCAAAATGTAGAGGGAGGGGACAAGGAAAATTTAGCTCCACCACAACGCCCTACTGAAACCCCAGTTCAGAGGAGGAAACAAAATAACCGTGCCCGGCCACGAGCCCTTAACAACATAACAGAAAAAATATTGGAACAATTGGGGAATCAGTTAGTTCCCCAAAGTAAATTGGCAGATGCTGTTACTGAACTGGCAGATACGCAAAAAGAAATACGAATGAAACCCAGACTTTGAATACGAATGATCTTTTTGTTTAGAATTATGTTTTATTTTATTTTTTAGTTAGTTTTTCTTTTTTGTGATGTGGTTTTTAATTTTTTTTTTTAAATTATATTGTTTTATGGGCCATTAGTTTTTAAGTTTGTAAATATTTTGTGTAATAGCTAGGAATATATTTTTTGTGATACGTTACTAAGTATTATTTTAAAATTTCATTTTTGAAAATATTTTGTTAATTTGGAAAAATATTTTTCGTCAACTATGTTACGATATATTATCATGATAACAAATCAAAACTAGTTGAAAAAAAAATATTTTTCCTAATTAACAAAACATTTTCAAAAATAAAATTTTAAAATAAGGCATCCAAATAATTAAATATAATTTTGTGATTTTTTGTGTTTTTTTTTTTATTATTGTTTTCTTGTGGTTTTTTTCTTTTCAATAAAAGTTTTTTTTTCTATAAATATACAAATGTTTTATTTTACCAAATTTATGTTACAAGAAATAAGTAGGGAATGGAATTTTTAAGTCTTAATTAATATTTTAACTTTATGAAAAATTCCAGATCCTAATAACTAATAATTTCAACTTGACTAATATTAATAGGCTAACAGTATATAATTTTGACATTAAAAATTTGCCCTTATATATGCATGTCGCATTTGGCGGCCCTGCTCTGCAACTTCCATATTTAAATTATTATTTCCAGCAGTTTCATTATCCATTTCCTCAATCTCATCTTCCTCTTCAAAATTTTCCCTCCTTGACATGTTGTACAAAATTGCACTTGTATATATGATATAGGCTGCAGTGGTGGGATTATAGTGCAAAATTCTAAATTTGGACAGGCATCGAAACTTGGCTTTCAATACGACATTGTATTGAGCCTCTGGTGTTCCATCCGCTGCATTATTTACAAGTGTAAATAGCCATGGTTCTACACCATACCCACTGTCTCCAATTAAAAATGAAGTTCTCACACCATCGGCAAACTGTTGTCTCAGCAAACGTCTAAGGCTGCAGGTATGCCAAATGGCAGCATCATGTACAGAACCAGGAAATCGAGCATTAACACCAAGTATGCAGGCATTTGAATCACAAATGAGCATAACATTAATTGAATGTCTACCCTTACGATTTATGTATAAATGTGGCATATGGTCCTCATCTGTGATAGGGGGCGCTATTATTTCAACATGGGTTCCATCTATTGCTCCTATTACTCCCCTCATTCCCCACTTCGTATAGAATCCCTCTTATTGCCTACCTCTTTCTTCATTCGTTCTGGGGAACTTGATCCACACATGGCTTAACCGATTCGTAATAAGCCTGCACACTTGGTTTATAGCTTTGCTTAAACTACTCTGGCTCATGCAATTAAAAATTGAGTTCCCCACAGCTTTTTGGTCAGAACCAGTTGCCAAAAAGTTGATACTTCCCAACACTTTAAGATGTAATGGAAGTTCATCTTGCCTTGCAGGTTGTCCATTATATAGTGGTTGCAAAATTTCATAGAAAATCATTTCTTTTGACAGCCGAAAAAATTTTCTAAAACTCTCATTAGGCATTTCAAATGGATTTTCTCTGTCTCTTATAAATCTTCGTTCTATGCGAAGATTGTTCCTAAAAATACAAAGTACATATTTTTAATAATTTATAATGTTTATAAATTTATCTTTTATTACCTGTTGTCATCTTCTTCGGCAATTAAATGAACTAAAACATGGATCAATTCCATTTTCTTGTAAATAAAAATGTTTAATTTTAAATTCAATTTCACGAAACGTTGCAATCTAATCCAGTGTCAACCTATGTGTCAAACATAACCTCATATTTAGCGCTATGGAGAGATATATCTGGCTGTAGCTTAAAGAAAAATTTAAGGATTTATTGAACGTTAAATGGTGACCGTAATTGCACTTCACGCTAAAGCCTGTGACCTTCACATTTAAATAGCTTAAATATTTAACAGAAGTGACCATAATCGCACCATAAGAAATATGATGAGTATACAGGAGAAATAATAGCAGATAAAGTGAAAAAATTAATAAATGCGTTAACTAACCAACAGAATTTATTTGTGAAGCCAATTACTGAATCTGAATGTATTTCAAAAGCTAGTTAAGAAATTAGCAACTTAATCGCAAAAATATTGCATTGTTTATCGGATGTCATTTTCATTAAAGAATGCATTGAAAAAGCAGTCGACATAATCTGTCCAGATCAAAAAAAGAACTTCTCTAATATTAGTTTAACGCGGCGAACTGTTGCGAGAAGAATTGACGAAATGTCAGAAAACGTAGAAGAAACATTTAACACGTTGACGGACACTTGCGTCCATAACCGTTAAAGCCAAGTTCACAATGTGACATGACTGCAATAGCTGTCAAAAATGAAAAGGTAATTTTCAGACAATGCTGCTATAGCCGTCTAAATGTACGTTTACCAACATACGACTAGAAGCATTGTGTCAAATCTGCAACAGTTTATTTTAGGTTAGGTTTATTTACCACCTGTTATTACCACCTGTTATTACCACCTGTTGCCACGGTATGCACGCGGTTGTGAAGTGAGTAACATGTGCATGATTATTATTACATATATCGTGGTTATTGATACATTTATCGGTGTTTATAGCTTTTACTGGTAAGTTTTGGTTTATTATTTGATTTTAGACTTGAAATATGAACTTAATAATATAAAATTAGTGTATTTTATATTTATTTGTTCATTATTTACAGAAAATGGATGCGAATGAAGAGGCCATGCTGTTAAAGCTTTTTGATGAAGTGAGTAGTGGGGAAAGCTACAATGAATCCGATAATGAGAGTAATGGTTGGTCTGATAATGAAGATAACAATTCGAATAGTGAAGGTAATGAGTCAATTACAAGTGAGGAAAATGATGCACTGGAAGAGCCTGAAAATAATGAAACATGGTGTACCAATTTGAAACCTATAAGAAACTTTTCCTTTAACGTAGATGCCGCTGGAATTATTTTAGATATAGATGAAAATGTTTCTCCAATTCAGGTTTTTGACAAAATATGGGATTACCAAATAATGGAAATGATTATAAAATCTACAAATGATTACGGTAAAAAACTTTGCAATCAAACACGACCACATACGAGGCATAGTAGAGAAGCAAATTATAAAAGGATAGATGTGAGTGAAATGAGAACGTTCTTAGGTTTGTGTTTACTCCAGTCACAGCTAAAATTCTCCAGCTTTAGAAAACTCTTTTCCATGGATGCACTGCATTATCACCCAGCATTTCCTGCAAGTATGTCTGGAAGGAGATTTAAACAAATATTGAGAGTCTTTTGCGTAGAAGAAGAGAGAAATTCAAACGATCCTTTACGGAAAATAAAAAAATTTCTAGAACTATTATTAGAAAAATTTGCAAATGCATATGCACCAAATGAAGCATTATCATTAGATAAATCAATGCTATTATTCCGTGGAAGACTTAAATTTCGAACCTATATGAAAGGTAAAAAAGCTAAATACGGAATTAAATTCTACGAACTTTGTTCAACACTAGGGTATGTTGTGAACATCGAAATTTATAAATGTCATCGAGAAAATGAAGAAAACATGACAACAATAGAAAGTTTAGTCATGCGATTAATGCAGCCATATCTGAACAAAGGCCATCATTTGTTCATGGATAACTACTATAACAGTTTATCATTGTCAAAAAAATTACTTGAAAAAAAAAAAAACACATGTGACAGGAACTCTTCAATCAAACAGGAAGGGACTTCCAAAAGATGTAACACATCGTAAACTAAAAAAAGGAGAACATGTATGGCGACGCCAAAATGAGATATACGAGTTACATATACGTTCCCACAGGAAAGGACAACAAACTGCTGACCAAGACCAAACGCAGATATCACCTTTCCACTGATATATAAACCATGTATTTTTATCAGTTACAACTCTGTTTTAACACATATTAGACATTAGATTAAAATAAAAATATCTTACTTAACAAAATCATAGTAAATTGTACTTGAAATTAAAATAAATAGTTTTTAAACACTGAAATCTTTGGCTTGAACATATAACTGGCGCAGTCTTGTTGGATTTGTTCAACGGATGTCGACAAAAATCGCGATTCCGGTGTATTTAAATATTTCGTGAACAGTGACAAAAACTCGAGTTCAAAGACTAAAGATAATTAAGTGTCAAAAAACGGTGCAAATTTCGAGTGCAACAGTTGGAAGAGGACAAACATCGCCGAATCCAGCAACAGAGATCGAGGACAACATAGCCGACATCTCCAAGGGAAGCCAGAACAAAAATCGTCTAACGAACCCACCAGCTATGAAAACAACTTTGACCAAGTAAGAAAAATATAATTTTTATCATTCAGAAACTATCCCACTACCCAATCAAATAACTATAACTCAAATTATAAAAATAAAATATTTAATAAGATAATTCCAAATCATTAATGCAAGAAATTGATGAACTAGAACATATAGTTAATCAGACGAAATGGCTACTAACTATCAATTATTAAAATTATTTGTAGACACAATCCCATCCGTATGACGGTAATCTTCATGCATTAGGTATTTTTATTGAAAATTGCGAAAGTTTAATTAATAACTTTAACACAAATGATCTAGTGTTAAAATTTTTTATGCTGAGAGCGATAATTTCAAAATTATCCAGCAGAGCGTTGGGTCTCATAGGCTCGCGCATTGAATTACGAACTTGGGCAGAAATAAACAATGCTACAAAGAGGGAAGAAGAAGAGAAATGTCATATTGCTGCAAGAATTGCATTTCAAAACCTGCATTGTGTCCTGCGCCATGCTTTGAATTATGGCACACTGAAAATACTTTGTAAAATAATAGTAATAAAACTTATTGATATTTATTTATTATTGTTTTATTACGAACTAAAACTATATATTTTATGTAAATCTCCAAAAACACAATTAATTATGCGGATAAAGTATTTAAACAATGCTAATTTGAGTCATAATTGATTATTTACGTTCTTAAATTTTGGCTGTAATAGCCGTCATTGTCACATCACATCGTCTGTCACGTTCGGCTGGCGCCATGACTGTTATACCCGCAACCTAATTTAAGTGCTTAATCAGTTCAAACTAAGTTTATTTAAGTATAAATAGTACAACTATGGTTCTAACATCTCTAAAAAGTTCAAAACATGGAGTGTCAATTTTTTAACTTTACTCGTTCCGAGTGTCCGTCAACGTGTTAAAAAAAGAAAAATATTCTACTGAATTTTTCTCCATTTGTTTGGACGAATCTACTGATATACTAGGTACAGCTCAATTAGCTGTATTTATTGAAGGAGTCGATACAGATTTAAATATTACCGAAGATGGGCTGAAGATTCATCATCTTCAGCCCATAAACATCCCACAGTAGTCTCACCGAGCCGTAGCTTTCACTACCGTACTGCTACTTTTATGTTGGGCAAGAGCCTTTCACTCCGAATAGTGAAGTTTCAGGTACAACTCTCACGGTGACCTAATCCGGGTTGGGAGCGGTGATATATTTATGATATGATGCTTTTTTTTAATTTTTATTTATTATTTTAAATGAGGTTAAGGTGAAAAGGACAAATACAAATATCCATGTCCTAGCCGGGATTCGAACCCGAGACCTTTAGCACGAGAAGCAGGGTCCCTACGACTGCTCTGCTGAGGTCGACCGAAGAGTTATTGGATTTAATTGATTTGGAAGGAACCACAACAGGTGAAGATTTGTACATTACCTTTCAAAAAACTATAGTTAAAAATGAACATTCTCTTTCAAAGCTAAGCGGTATTACTGCAGATGGAGCTCCTTCCTTCCGCGGCAAACAAAGAGTTATGATTAGCATTCTACAAACTAAATTAGAGAAAAATCATGATTTATTTATTTGCCACTGTATTCTACAATATTATAGTCAAATGTATGACTATCATACATTAGACTATAATATTGGACTGAGGATGATTGGATTACCAATCGAAACGTCTCGATAAATTTTTATAATAAATATATGACGATTATGAAATAAGAATTTTATTCAATATATATATATATATATATATATATATATATATATATATATATATATATATATATATATATATATATATATATATATAGACAAAAAAAAAAAAAAGTACTTCTCGGTTCAATTTATCAAAGAAGTAACACCTTTCTTAAAATCTTTATTCCGGGATGAAGACATCACCTTGGCTGAAAAATCATCACTGACCGTCAGGCAACTCTTCACACCTTTAAAAGACAAACAAAAACCAAAAAACAGACGTGACGTAGTTTATAAGATCGAATGTGAATGCGGCTTACCGTACGTTGGACAGACATCCCAATGCTTAGGTCATCGCATTTCACAGCATAAATCAGATGTAAAATGTAAACCGCAATGCTGCGCTCTGAGCAAACATTTGAAATCCACGAAACACGTGCCTAAGTTCGAAGATGCATCGATTTTGGCCTCCCATCACAACACTTACAAACGCACATTCATTGAAATGTGTTATATAAACGAAAACGTGGAAAACTTAAATGAAAAAACAGACATTCAGGGTTTAAACACTATTTACAAAAATCTACTACACATTTCTAAGAACCAAAAACTAGGTTAATCCTTGTTTAACAACAAATCGCTTAAAAATAAGAAGATAAAGACACGCTATGCTTCCTACATTACCGACCTCATCTATGAGTAGAAAATCCGTTGGATCTTTCCCGCTATATTCTAGGTGATAATAAGAAGAACTTTCTAATTTTAATCCAAGTAGATTTATTTATTTAATTTTTTAGTCAATATACAGTTCTGTGATAACAATTTTAAAGTGTAATTTTTCAATGTGATATTAATTGTAATGTTCTATTTTAACTCTAATTTATTTATTCTTTTAATGTGTTACAACAGAGGCAACTCTTAAATTTTACTTGTAAGTCTGCACTTAAATTTATGTTTTATATTTATAATTTTAATTATACTATTTTCAGCCCTTGAAAAAGATTTGAAAAGTCAAGTCGAAATATCGGGTACATGTAAATATTGAGTTTACTTTTTCCTCCACCGCTATTCCCAATAACTTTACTAAATATATATATATATATATATATATATATATATATATATATATATATATATATGTTAGCCATAGCGGGGGAGACGGCGAGACATTCCAGATGAGGACAAGGGGGAAGCGGAGAGGGGAGAGTCGTAAGATGGCGCGTGAATGGGAAGCACGCTACGAGTAGTTCGCTGTATTTTGTTTATTTAACTGTGTGTTAAATTGTATTTTGATCTAAGTGTATCAATGTGTTATTTAGTTCATTAGTTCCACAATTAATTGTATGTTAAGTTCTTAATTAAATACTTTGTTCTAAACTGTGTGCGTGAATAATTACGGACCAGCTACTACAACCTAAAAGTGAAATAGTTACAATTTTGCTTACAATTTGAAACGGTGGGATATTTTGCAAACATACAGTGCCCTTTTGCTGTGAGAAAATTGTGTAAAAACAGTGAAAATAAAATTTTTGTGGACATAACCTTTGTTACGCGGCGTGTTCGTGTTTACGCGGGAATTGTGTAGCGTTGTACTTTTGTTCGAGAGTGTACTGAACGACGGACGCGGACAACAGCCGACGGAGACTAACGAGTGTTAACGAAGCATTTCTTTCGTGAGTGCGGGAGAATTGAACTGACTGTGTGTCGATCTTTTGGACATTCGAAGCGGTAACTGTGTGTTACGAGTTATTGAGGTACTTTGTGTGAAGAATTTAGGTGTTACAATTAACTGTGTGTTAAAATAGCTGTGTGCTAAGAACAGTAAACCTAAATACGTTAAAAATTAGTGATCACGAGAGTGAAACGAGCGTACACATGGACATTATGGCAGACGAAGAGTCGACGCGCGTAATAGATGATTAAGATCGGGAACGCGAGCTGATACGGCGCGAACGCGAATTACTCGAGCGAGAACGCGGATTGTTGCAGCGAGAGCGGGAAACCATGCTTGGTGGAACGGCATTTGGAACATCGTTTAGTGTCGGTATAAAACATGATGTAGCAGATCGGTTGCTACCGGATTTTGATCCATCCAAGATCACAGGACCTAAAGCGGAATTTTGGGTGGAAGGAATTGCAGCAACGTACGGTTGGAGTGACCCTATGATTCTGATGAACATTGCTAGTAAACTAAAGGGAGCAGCGAAGCAGTGGTTCGATTGCAACATTGAGGTAACAACAAGTAACAACTTGGCAAGAATTATAAGGGAGGCTCATTTATAGTTTCCCGGCTTCATTGGAACAGGCAGATGTACATTCAGCTCTAGCTAAGAAGAAAAAGGGTAAGCTGGAAGATTATGAAACTTATGTGTACACAATGAAAAATATTGCTGTGAGAGGAGGAGTTGATACGAACTCTTTGATAAAATACATAATAAACGGTCTAGATAACCGAGATCTAGCAAGAAACCTAGCATTGTGTGAATTTAAGGAAGTAGAGGAGCTGCTGCACAAAATTAAAAGATATGAGCGGATGATAGAAAGCGAGAGACGGGAGGAAAATTTTTCCTTTAGCAGCAAGGAAAAGAAAGGCAACAGACAAGACAAGGAAGTCCGAGCGACAGTTACTTGCAACAACTGTCGGGAGACAGGCCACATGGCAAAAGATTGTCCCAAAACCAACGAGGAGAAACGCAGTTGCTACATTTGTAGGACCCCAGGCCATTTAGCGGCAGCGTGTCCAAAGAAAAGACCGGGACCTGTGTCTGGTCTCAAAGAAGAAGAAACTGCGAGAACTAGGAACGTGAGAAAGATAGAAGAGAAAGAACCAGAGTGTGACAACACGTACTACAGGAACGTGCAGATAGATGAACAGCAAGTTACAGCTTTCATCGACCTAGGCAGTGACTGTACAACATTGAAGAGGTCAGAGGCTGAGCGAATGAAGATTAGGTATCTACCAGTGGAGATCAAATTAACAGGATTTGGATCAGGTTCGTGTACAACATTGGGCAAAAGAACACTACTACTTAGGCTAGAAAATGTAGACTTCGAGGTCGAGACCCTAATAGTTCCGGATGAAGCGCAGGAAGATGCGATGATAATCGGGCAAACGGTTTTACATCAAGCAGGTGTGAAGATAGTCATGGAAAATGGAATTTTAAGTATAACCCGAAGAACAACAAGCGAAATAAATCCGATTGATAAGAAGATAATGCGGATTAAGAAAAGAATAGAAAGTGAACAAATGGAAATAAATGAGAACATCGGGACTCAAGAGAAAAATGAATTGGTTCATCTGATAAACAATTACAGGGATTGTTTCGCGGAGGAACTATCAGAGATAGGTACGGTCAACTGTATGAAGTTTAAGATTGAACTGACAGACAACAAACCTGTTTGTTACAAGCCTTATAGAATCCCATACGCAGAAAGAGAGGTTATGAAGAAGATGACCGATGAACTGCAAGAAGCTGGTATTATACGACCAGCTGAATCAGATTACGCTAGTCCTGCAATATTGGTTGGGAAGGCAAATGGCGAGAAACGTCTCTGTATCGACTACCGAAAACTTAATGAGAAGACTCAGAAAGATAAATTCCCTATGGTGGTCATGGAAGAAGTTCTGGAACGGCTAAGCGGAAATAAATATTATACGGTAGTAGACATGGCGAGCGGATACTATCAGTTACCAGTAGAGGAAGAGTCTCAAAAATATACAGCGTTCGTGACAACAGAAGGACAATTTGTATTCACGAAAATGCCATTTGGACTGGTAAATGCGCCAGCAGCGTTTGGTCGAGTTATGAGAAAAGTTACATCTTTACTGAGGCCAGGAGATATTGAGTTCTATATGGATGACGGTTTGATTGCAAGCAAGACTATCAGCGAAGGATTAGAAAAATTGCAAAGAGTTTTAGAAGTGACTAGAATCGTGGGACTCACTCTGAAGGTAGGAAAATGCAAATTTTTACAAGAGAAAGTAATTTTTCTTGGATATGAGATAGATCAGGAAGGGATTCGCCCAGGAAGAAGAAAGACTGCTGCGATAGAAGACTACAAAAGACCGGAGAATGTACACGAAGTACGACAATTTCTAGGATTGACGGGATTTTTCAGGAAATTTATAAGAGATTTTGCCACGATTAGTAGACCATTGACAAGTCTTACCAAGAAGAATGTTGAATTCGCTTGGGAAACAGAACAGGAGAATGCTTTCCAGGAGCTAAAGAAACAACTTGCTCAGAGGCCAGTACTAGCACTCTACGATCCCGCAGCAGACCTAGAGATACACACCGACGCGAGTAAAATGGGGTTAGCGGGAGTACTGCTCCAGAAGCGAAACACAGAAGATTGGCAGCCAGTATGTTTCTACAGTCGGCAGACAACGGAGAACGAAATGAAGTACCACAGCTTTGAATTGGAAGCTCTGGCGGTAGTTGAATCACTAGAAAGGTTCAGACTGTACGCATTAGGAAGAAAAGTGAAGATACTGACGGACTGTAACTCATTGAAGACAATGTTAAACCGGAAGACTGCAAGATGGTGTCTCAAGTTACAAGAGTTTGATGTCGAGATAGGACACCGAAATGGTAACAGAATGAAACATGTCGATGCGTTAAGTAGACACCCGAAAGAAGACCCAGAAGAACCCGAAATAGCAAGCTTGAAAATAATGACCATGAGGATAAATGAGGAAGATTGGTTGTTTAGTATGCAATTACAAGACCCAAAGCTAATAGAAATCGCCGAAATACTGAAGCGACCACCGGAGAACGAAAAGGAAAAACAAACACAGGTAGACTACATGATTAAAAAGAGCAGAATTTATAGGAAGACAGATCAAGGAGAAAAATGGGTAGTGCCCAAAGGAGTGATATGGCGTGTTATAAGAAATAGCCATGATGAAATGGGACACTATGGAGAAGACAGGACGCTTGACTATCTGAGAAGGTATTTTTGGTTTCCTCATATGAGACGAAAGGTAAAAAGATACCTAGCAGGATGTGTGCAGTGCGCATACAACAAAATAGCGGGTGGTAAGAAGGAAGGCGAACTGCATAATATAGAAAGATCGGGGACGCCATTCCAAGTTGTCCATATGGATCATTTAGGACCTTTTCCTAAAAGCAAGAAGGGTAACGCTCACATTATAGCCTACCAAGATAACTTCACTAAGTATATAGTGCTGAAAGCTGTTAGAGACACGAAAGCGAAACCAACCAGAGATTTTCTTGAAGAGATTATTACCACGTTTGGATGCCCAAAATATTTAATAACCGACAGAGGTACTGCATATACGGCTCAAGAGTTTGAAAGGGCGTGCACGGAAAACCAGATCATCCACATTAAAAATGCTACAGCAACGCCTCGCGCGAACGGGCAGGTGGAACGAAGCAATGCCACGATAACAACAGCAGTTACCACGATGTACCAGGAGGAAGATGGTAAAGACTGGGACGTAAGGCTCAAAAGCATTCAATTTGCCATGAATGCCATGAAAAATAAAACAACGGGAAGATCGCCTCAAGAATTACTATTTAGTTATGAGCCAAGAAACGCCTTGAAGAACCAGTTAGTACTTGCTCTACAAGAAGAAGATTTAGTATCAGAGAACGAGATGGAAGAGAGAAGAAATGAAGCACTGAATAAAATCAGATAGCATCAAGCTAAGCAAAAACAGAGATATGATGCCAAACATAAGAAGCCAAAGAAGTACGAGGTCGGGGATTTAATCCTTGTCCAAAGGGAGTACGTGGCAACAGGAGAACCCAAGAAGTTGACACCGAAATTCAAGGGTCCCTATCAAGTCACGGAGGTGTACCCGAATGACCGATATCGTATAGAAGATATGCCAGGAGCACCGAGGACGCAAAGGCGGTTTGACTCGATATTCGCGAGTGATCGTCTGAAGCCATGGTGCCAAGCAGAAGATGACAGTGACAGAGAAAATGACAGTGACAGAGAAGATGACAGTGACAGAGACGACGACACTTACTCTGACTTGGACGAAAACAATTTTATGTTACAGGTGGACGAGCAACCAGAAGACGCAACGCCTTCACAAGACATGCCACCAGACCCAGTCCATACCAACACGGACCGAGGGCGGACCGTAGGTCAGGAAAGGCTGAATGTTAGCCATAGCGGGGGAGACGGCGAGATATTCCAGAGGCCGACAAGGGGGAAACGGAGAGGGGAGAGTCGTAAGATGGCGCGTGAATGGGAAGCACGCTACGAGTAGTTCGCTGTATTTTGTTTATTTAACTGTGTGTTAAATTCTATTTTGATCTAAGTGTATCAATGTGTTATTTAGTTCATTAGTTCCACAATTAATTGTATGTTAAGTTCTTAATTAAATACTTTCTTCTAAACTGTGTGCATGAATAATACGGACCAGCTACTACAACCTAAAAGTGAAATAGTTACAATTTTGCTTACATATATATATATATATTGTTACGGTTCAAATTCAAGCGCGTTAGTAAGAAGGCTGCGCGCGCAGCGCTGAGTGGTTAGGGAGAAGGAAAGCGGAAATAGTACGGGGGAACAAGGGAGGTTACCGGAGTAAGGCAGACAGGTAGCACGTTTTGGTTTTTGGTCCGCTTGGTCCTGGTGTAGGAAAAGAGGAGTTATGTGTTTTCGGCGTTATTGAGTCGGGAGTATTTGGTAGAGTTAATCGCGGGAAGTGCGAATTGAGCGCGTCGAACGTGAGAACGCGTCTGAGCGGTGTTTAAGTTGAGCGAAAGTCTGACCACGTGAAGTGGCGTGGACCCCAAAGTAGTCCTACTATTGGAGTCCTTGTCTCGGCGAGGACCTGAAGGTCCCTACAACCCCTTGGGAAGTCTCGTCGCATCGAGGAGATCCAGAGGCTGGCGTGACTTAGGTGCCTGATTCGCAGTCCAACGAGTTGTGATCTGTACGAGGGTGGTGTTTGGTTTTCTTATTTACATTATTATTAAACTTATGTTCTTCAGCCCAGTGTTTCCTTGATTGTTGAACGACAAGTTACCCATTCCCTTCTCTTACAGACAGTTGGAGGCTAACATCGCGGGGAACGGTATGTAAACACACGGTTTTTCTCAGTTCCTCCTATGAAATTGAGTGGCGCCCAAATCTATCAGGGTGTTTTTGCGCACAGGAACTCGCCAACCCCTTTAAACTGCCGCCTGAACTAGCAGGGTGTTACAATATATATATATATATATATATATATATATATATATATATATATATATATATATATTCCACATCTCCCGCGGCGAATATTCTGAAATTTTAAATGAGGCCTACAAACAAATGAAACATAGAAAAGGTTGCCCATCCCTGAGCTAGGTGGTTATTAAAAGGAAATGAATAAGAGATTTATTACTTCTGTTAGACATCCACATAACACATACAAAATTAAATACAATTGAAGTTATAGACTGGGGCCGTGCTCATGGAATTGTAATGCTTTGCTTGCCCCCGCACTGCACCCATAAGCTTAAGCCTTTAAACGTGTGTTTTATGGGACCACTAAGCAGTTATTATAGCCAGGAAGTTAAAACCTGGTTGCGTAACAATCCCGGTCACATTGTAACCCAATATCAAATAGCCAAACTCTTTGGGCTAGCATTTGCGAAAGCCGCGACAGTTGAAACTGCTATGTCAAGTTTCAGCAAAACTGGTATCTACCTTCGCTTCAGCTGACACAACAGAACGAATGGAAGGTGACAGTCAAACTGACAAAGCACGCAATGATGTGGAAGAGATAAGTACAATTGTACGAGCAAGACTGAAGATAATCGAGAAGAAAGTGAGGAAAATCAAAAAATATATCTCAAGACGTGGATGTTCAGCAAGGCCCTTCTTCAGCTTTTTCTGTTTCGCCAAAAGATATTATAGCGGTTCCTCACAGCGCTATGAGGAGTTCTTGTAACCGAAGAAGAGGAAGGAAGGTTGTTTTGACAGAATCACCCTACAAAAACAAATAACGAGAAATTATAGAGAAGAGCAATAAATCTAATACAAAAGCAATAAAAAGGAAGATGTTATTAAAAAAAGAAAAGGTAAATTAAGTCGCACATAAGCTCGTGTTAAGTTCTTCAGAAGAAGATGAAGAAAGAGAAATGGTTGGCACTGATCAAGATGCAAAATGTCTTAACTACAAAAAAAATATATATATATATATATATATATACATACATATATATATATATATATATATATATATATATATATATAATGGGTGTTTTTTTTAGAGGTATAGAACTTTAAATTGCAATAAAACAACGATGGATTATTCGATTGACATGAATTTTTTTTTATTCGAAAGATAATCTTGTGGCATTACATTTTAAATATGATTTCTGGCATATGACCGCCACGGCTGGCTTGGATGTAGTCCAATCTGGACGTCCAATTTTCGATGACTTTTTCCAACATTTGTGGCCGTATATCGGCAATAACACGGCGAATGTTGTCTTCCAAATGGTCAAGCGTTTGTGGCTTATCCGCATAGACCAATTACTTTACATAGCCCCACAGAAAGTAGTCCAGCGGTGTTAAATCACAAGATCTTGGAGGCCAATTCACAGGTCCAAAACGTGAAATTAGGCGGTCACCAAACGTGTCTTTCAATAAATCGATTGTGGCACGAGCTGTGTGACATGTTGCGCCGTCTTCTTGGTATGATTTAATGTAATGCCACAAGATTATCTTTCGAATAAAAAAAAATTCATGTCAATCGAATAATCCATCGTTGTTTTATTGCAATTTAAAGTTCTATACCTCTAAAAAAAACACCCGTTATATATATATATATATATATATATATATATATGTTAGATATTATGCCCCAGACTGACGAGAAACACGACGCCCATGGTGCGGAGTGAAGTGCGCATGTGTCAATCTAAGTGCAGTGTGCAGTGTGAACTGAGAATGCATGTGTGAGTAGTGAGTGAATAAGACGAACACGTAAAATGGCTGTTAAGAATGTCTAGCTCTGTAAATTAATTATTTCTATTTCAATAAATGATATTAACTGTTTGTCAAGTTATTTTGTGTGCCCGGCCGCCCTAACAGTTCAGAAGTGGGATGAACAGTGAAAAGAAATTCAAAATAGTGTTTAAAAAAAATGTTTCAACTGTGAAACGGTGTTGTTGGACAAGTGTGTCGATAAACAATAACACGAAGGTAGACAAATACTATAACATAGTGGACAAGAGTGTCGGAACATTGTGTTATAACTGTCGAGTTGTGAATTTGAGACATTTTCGTAAAATTTGAGGTGTAAAACGCGTAGTTTTACCGGGAATTACAGAGCTAGTCGGAGCCATTTTGAATAGTTGCCGTATAGTTTGCGAGAGTAGACCTTAATGTCTTGTACATAAGAGCGTGTCGTGCAGTTGTTAAGTGCGATAGTTCCGTGCGACGGCGGTTATCAGTTGAATTTGTTGTAAATACCGGCCAGTGGTGGCGTGAAATTTTCGCTAAGAGGCACATTTTCGAACATTTGTTGACATTTTGAACATTTGAACGTGAAAGAGTGCGAGTTACGATAAAATGGAGTTGGAGGACACCCAGGAAGGCGTACAGCGTGCAGAATCTCCTCTGTACACGGTTCCTTTGATGCAGTCAACGACGAGGCAGGACCAGTTGGAGCCGGATCGCCAAGCTGCGAGTGTCGACGACAAGGAGATGGAGCTGAAGCGCAAGGAGAGGGACCTTCTTCAACGAGAGATCGAGCTGCTGCAACGCGAGCGACAAAGTATGTATGTTCCAAATTTTAACTCTTTAGTACTAGACCAAACTCTTAATAGCGGGTTACATAAAGACCTGGCTGAACAACTGTTGCCTGAATTTGATCCTGCGAAAAGTACAAATTTGACTGCTGAAAAGTGGGTCAAACGCGTCGAGGGTATTGCAAATGCGTATGGGTGGAGTCATCCTTTATTGCTAACGAGAGTTATTTGTAAAATGAAGGGAGCTGCAAAGCAATGGTTTGAATGCAACGTAGAAGAAGTAGCCACTTGGGAACAATTTAAGGAAAAATTAATATACAGTTTTCCGTGTACGTTGGACCAAGCAGATGTGCATTTGGCACTGAGCCAAAGAAGAAAGGGACGAGAGGAAACATATGAAATGTATGTTTACTCCATGAAAGCTATAGGGCAGCGAGGAAATGTGGACGAAGGATCTTTGTTGAAATATATAATAAAAGGGTTAGGAGACAAGGAGCTAGCGCGAAGCCTGGCCATGTGTGAATTTAAAGATGTAGAAGATTTTGTGTATAAGGTGAAGAAATATGATGCCATTATGAAAAATAATGAGGATAGAAGCGTCGGAGCGAGAAGTACATTAACAAATACTACGAGGGTTCGGAAAGGGAGGTTGTGAAGCACTTGGGAAGAGAATTCTTCTATTTACCGTCGATGGAATAGACATAGAATCTGAAGTGTTGATAGTACCAGAAGATTCCCAAGATGACGCAATGATAATAGGCATGTCCGCATTAAACCAGCCTGAAATAAGAATTGAGAAAGAGAAAGGAAAATTAACTATTGAGAAGAAAGAGTTACCAGTAGTAGAGGAAACAGAAGTTGCTGAAGTTAGAAAACTAGAACCAGTGTACGACGAAGACATACAAACAGGGGAAGATATTGAACCGAGCCAAAGAGAGGAACTGAAGAAAACAATAGTTCACTACAGGGATTGTTTTGCGAAAAAATTAACTGAAATTGGAAAAACCAACGTTACGACCATGAAGATCGAGGTAATAGATCAAAAGCCAGTATACCAACGTCCATATCGAATACCATATGCACAGAGAGAAGTCATGAAGAAAATTGTAGATGAATTGCTTGAAATAGGATTGATAGAAGAATCGACATCAGACTATAGCAGTCCAGCAATTTTGGTAAGGAAACAGAACGGGGAGAATAGACTCTGTATTGATTACAGACAATTGAATAAGAAGATAAAGAAAATACAGTATCCTATGCCGATAATCGAAGAAGTCTTAGATAATTTGTCTGGCTATAAGTTTTTCAGCAAACTAGATCTTGCTTCAGGATATTATCAGATTCCTATAGAACCGGAATGCAAATACCTCACCGCATTTGCCACAGTAAATGGGCAATATCAATTTAATTACATGCCATTCGGGATAGTAACAGCGCCGGCAATTTTTGCAAAAATGATGGACAAGCTGGTGGAAAAGATGCGACGTGGAGATGTAGTCCACTACTTCGACGATATTTTAATACCAAGTAAGTCAATCCAAGAAGGAATGGAAAAGCTTGAAAGAGTATTTAAAGTCCTTAGGGATGCTGGAATAACGCTACGATTAGAAAAATGCCAATTCTTCGATACCAAGGTAGAATATTTAGGTTACGAAGTGACCGGAGAAGGAGTTCGGCCACAAGAGCGGAAGACAAACGCCGTGCAGAGTTTTAAAAGACCTACAAATACCCATGAAGTGAGGCAATTCTGCGGATTAGCCTCATTTTTCCGAAAGTTCATACAGAATTTTGCCCTGTTAGCAGCACCATTAACGAGATTGCTCCGAAAAACTGAAGAATTTGTGTGGAAGGAGGAGCAAGAGACCGCATTCGAGATTATTAAACAGAAACTCATCGAAAGACCAGTTCTTACATTATTTGACCCTGCAAAAGAGCATCGTGTCCATACAGACGCCAGCAAGATAGGCCTAGCCGGAATTTTATTACAGAGTGATGAAAATGACTGGAGACCTGTCGCATACTATAGTCGTCAAACAAATGATGCTGAAACTCGTTACCATAGTTATGAGTTGGAAATGTTAGCGGTAGTAGAAACAGTTGAGAGATTCAGAAACTATTTACTCGGAAGAAAATTTGAGATTTACACTGATTGTAACGCTCTGAAAGCAACGATGTCTAAGAAAGAAATGATTCCAAGAGTAGGAAGATGGTGTCTAAAATTGTTAGAATATGAGTTTGAACTGCTGTACAGGCCAGGAAATCAAATGCAACATGTGGATGCATTGAGTAGGCAACCAAACGAACCATCTAGAAATCCTGAAACGGTGGGTACGAAAATTATGACGCTAAGAATAAGCGAGGAAGATTGGTTATTAACCATACAAATGCAAGATGAAAAATTAAAAAGAATTAGAGAATTATTAAGCCGTGATCCAGAAACCATTGAAGAAAAGCAGTTACACGTAGATTATGAAATTAAAGACCAGAGAATCTACAGGAAAGTTAACAAAACATTGAGATGGGCTGTACCTTCAAGCATAAGATGGCGAGTAGTACGTGGAAGCCATGATGAGATGGGCCACTATGGTGAAGAAAAGACCTTAAAACATTTGCAACGTTACTATTGGTTTCCCAAGATGAGACAGTATGTGAAGAAATACATAAAGGCTTGCATAGAATGTGCCTACCACAAGGTAGCAGCGGGCAAGAAGGAAGGTGAGATGCACCAGATACCCAGAGTACCGATACCATTTCACATAGTTCATGTTGACCACCTAGGACCGTTTCCCGAAAGCAGTAATAAGAACAAGTACTTATTTGCGTACATCGATAATTTCACTAAATATGTGTCATTGAGAGCAGTAAAAGACGTAAGTGCGAAACATGCCTGCAAATGTTTAGAAGATATTATCAGTATCTTTGGAGCACCAACTTATTTGATATCCGACCAAGGCACTGCATTTACAGCGAAGACTTTTGAAGAAGTTTGCACAGAAAATGACATCAAGCATATTAAGAATGCAACGGCTACACCTAGAGCAAACGGTCAAGTCGAACGTTTGAATAGAACAATATTAACGGCCGTAACAACGATGACAAGCCGAGAAGACGGCAAGGATTGGGATAAGCGGTTACGAGCGATACAATGGGCTATAAACAGTCTGCCAAACAAAACTACGAATAGAACACCCCACGAACTATTATTTGACTTCAAACCCAGAAACGCTTTGCAACATAAATTAATGTTAGCATTAGAAGATAATGAGAATGAGCAAAACGAAACGTTAGCTGAAAGACGCGAAAAAGCAATAAAGTTAATAGAAAAGGCACAGTTAGAACAAAAGTTGAGATTTGATAGCCAGAGAAAGAAACCCAGAGAGTATTATAAAGGTGAGTTGGTCTTAGTGCAAAGAGAAGCAGTAGCAACCGGGCAGTCTAAAAAGTTAACACCTAAGTACAAGGGTCCGTACATGATCGAGAAGGTATTACCGCATGACAGATACCTTTTGGTAGATGTCCCAGGAGCAGAACGAACGCAGAGGAGCTTTGAATCTGTTTTCACGACAGATCGGATGAAGCCGTGGTGTACCCCTCCTGCAGCTGAAGAAGAAGACAACGACCCCGACGACGATAGGATCGAGGACGATCCTGATATCAGGATGGACGAGCTGTTAGATATTATGCCCCAGACTGACGAGAAACACGACGCCCATGGTGCGGAGTGAAGTGCGCATGTGTCAATCTAAGTGCAGTGTGCAGTGTGAACTGAGAATGCATGTGTGAGTAGTGAGTGAATAAGACGAACACGTAAAATGGCTGTTAAGAATGTCTAGCTCTGTAAATTAATTATTTCTATTTCAATAAATGATATTAACTGTTTGTCAAGTTATTTTGTGTGCCCGGCCGCCCTAACATATATATATATTTCTACCGAAAAAAATTATGGTTGGGTTCAGTGTTTACAATGCCATAAATGGTCGCATGAAGGATGAACTGGCGTAGACGTTATATTTTTGGATGAATTTAAATGCGATTTGCACTGGTTTCATAGATACTCGTTAATTTTCATATTTATGGAACTTTAATAACTATCCTGTTTACCCCACCTGTGATCCGATTGTACCCCCAGGGTAGGGGCAAAATCGGATTTTGCAATTGTTTGTAAATAATTATTTATTTACATTTTAATTTTTGTTTTCGATATATCCAATATATTTTTCATTAATATAGTTAATATGGTTTGTAAATTCATGTTAATTTTGTTTCTAAAATAAATGGTTCGTTTTTCTGACACATTGTTCTTAAACATCCGTTAATGCCCCCTTCCCCTACATTATAAGCATAATAAATATTGCAAGAGCCAATTTCTGTTTATTTACCTGATAAAATTTATCAGCAATTTTATTAGGAGGTGGAAAAACCGGGCCTAGGTTTATCTAATTTAAACATCTGTTTAAATGGCTAATAGATATCTCGAAAGGATTAAATGCATGTCTTAAGTTTCTTTTTGTTATTCACATAAAATATCTGAAAATATTAAAAATATACATATGTATATGCAATAAACGCATTGTAATATAGATAAAATAGTTACTGACCTATCATGGTCTGCTTTCAATAAGATGCCAATAAAGTTAGTTAGTTAAAAATTTTGGCGCACGGCAACAAAGGCTATTTGCGCCTAACGAAGCCCATCTGAATGACTAGACTACATATTAAAAACAATAAATTGGACAATAAATAAATAAATAAAATCATAAAAATAACGCATAATCAATAAAAGAAATCTTGCACGGACAAATACAAATAAATAAAATAAAAAGTCTGTTCGAAAAAAATCAGACTCAGGGTGATGGTAAGAGGCTGTAAAGGGACCAATTATCATAGAATATCACAGTCAAAAACTAGAACACATTAAAATAGGGTGCAAGACTTCACACATAAAACAGTAAGTTTGATTCTCTCAGGAATAGTATCAGCCTGTCCATGAGTACTTTGTCGTCACCTAAAGCAACTGACAGGTCATAGCCTAGCCTGTCTCTGATATCCTCGAACTGCACACACTCGGTTAAAAAGTGTAACACAGGCAAATCTCTGTTACACGTCTCACAGATAGGGGACTCTTCACCTCGAAGAAGGTGTCCATGGGTCCACCAAAAGTGACCTATACGGAGGCGTGTGATGGCGGTTTCCTCCCTGCGGTTAATCCTGCAGGAAGATGTCAATAAACAAATTTAATTGATCATGATTAAAAAAAAATTTAATATTTTCAAAAACATTATTTTATCTATTTATCGATAATCTTTCAGAACCTACTGTCACTTTACAGCCAAGCAATTGCTTCCTGTAAATATATCCGAAAAATCGTAAAGAGTTACGAGAATCTATAAGTTACGGGTTGAACAGAATTGAATTTTAAGCGTTCCGAACTTACAATGCTTACGATAACTATGGTCTTACACAGAACTGCATCATAAACTAGATTTGAAAACAGTTTCCTTAAAAATTCAACACTGAATTGAAAAATGAGAGTGATTAAAAAACAGATTAAAGCACAAACGAGCATTTATTACAACGTCTATTTACAATCTGTCACATATATGTCATCATGTTATAGTTGCTATTGTTACATATTAAAAGGGATGACCAACAACTGGTCCTGATCCTAACAAACGTAATAAACTAGCAACATCTTTACGCATTGACAATATAATGGTAATAAATAATAATGTTATTAATAAAGAAAATATATAAACTTTTTGGAGAAGGTTCAACCGCGTGCTACAAATTTGTGTCCATTGATTAGACATTTGTGTTACACTGACAGACGGGCAAGTTTGAAATTAACTTCTTTAGATCGTATTTGAGCGGTGATGGTGTTACGACCTTTAAAACATTGCGTGGTGATTTTATGCGCAACTTGTCTAATTTTAATCTCAGTTTAACTTTTTTCTCTATATTTCTTTGTTTGCATTTTTTTTTTACATATATCTTATTTTTGCACATTACCAAATCAGCACCCAACATTATCTTATAAAAAGACCATGTTCGACATTGTATCAGATTAGAATGAATTTAGAATTATATCATACATGTTAGTTGTTATTTTTACATTCAACATTAATAAAATAAAATAAAAGATTATTTAAAAAAAATTATCTCCGTGGATCAATCACTTAATTGGCGCAGTCGGTAGGATATTGATCAGCAATCTAATTCATAGCGCAAGTAATTTTTTCGTTTTGACGATTAACGAAAATTTTCCAGCGTTCCAGAACTCAACCAGCAGTCCACGGAAGACTAAGGAAGATAATCTAAGGCATGAGGAGATCTACAAATAAGACGACCCTACAGGCAACGTAGGATAAAAATGAAAATTTGGTTTTCAATACTGTAAGTTGCTCGTCCTTTTATATTTTCCATTTAAAACTAAAAAAGTTAAAATCAATACCATAGATATTACAAGTAAATGAAAAGTAAAAAAAAAAAATTGTAAAAGGTAATTTACACGTTAAGGAGCAAAAACTTCATGTCGTAATTAAACAATTTAGCACAATTATTAAGCGTAGCTAATTAAAATAGCGAAATGGCAACCGAAAAGAGAAACTACCAGTTAATCCGCCTATATTTAGGCAGTATTCCAAATTACGACGGACACCCACACAGGCTTTCAATTTTCATAGAAAACAGTGAAAATTTTGTAATAACCAATGGATACTACACCCGCTAGGTCCCATATTAGACCACGCCCAAACTTTCAGAAGAACATTTTGCTCATAATGTTAATGAAACTGAAATCCCTGAAAATGTGTGCAAATGTCAAAATTTTGAGTATTCAAATAATATTGATTATGAACCCGCACTCAAAATGATTGCACTTAAATTTCTAACCGTATTATCCTCAAAACCCGAACGAATATGAGTATAATGAAGCCTCATCTTACGCCACTGGTGCAATTCCAGACGAATATTCCAGGAACAATCAAAATTTTCACACGGAACTTCAACAAACCAACCCAACGTAATACAGATACACGCTTTAAATTCTAATTTGGCTTTCAATTATATCCCGAAAACTAAAGCCAAATTCTTAATCGATACCGGAAGTACCAAAAGTTTAATAGATCCCAATTAAGCGAATAAATGTTATTCAGAATATATTTTCAAGGAAAATTTTAATATTTATACAGCTAACAATATATCATATCATGACAAAGTAGCTGAAATCCCAGCTTTTGTCGTTGTTAAAGTAAATCAGACACATAAATACTATCTTTTTAAATTCAATCAAATTTTGATGGATTAATTGGAATAGACTTACTAAAACAACTAAATGCCACAGTAAATGTGAGCACTAAATTATTAGAAACGCCTCGTACATCAATTCCTATATATTTCAATCAAGACTCAGAAATAAATAACACCGATAGCAATAATGAAAAAATTTACTCGAGCATAGTTCAACCCCGTAGAAGACAAGTAGTTAAATTGCCCGTGAATCAAAATTGTTCTTCAGGTATATTAGATTACAAAAATTTCGGAAATGCACTTTAGGTACTGTTTAGTGAAAATATGTATCCATTTTTGTAAATGTGGCAACATGTTCTTACTCGAATGTTGAGATATCAGTACGCTTTGACTATTGGTATCGGCAAGTTGTGTGCCATTGTAAATGTATAATGGAAAGTGAAATAAATGTTTAATTTAGTAGTTATTTTGTTATTCAAACACCCAAAAAGAATCCGTAACTTATCAACACAATAAACATTGGTACTTCGAGATGGATTCTTAAAAAAATTAACAATAATAACAATTAAACATTAGTGTAAACAACAATATTCTAAGAACGTCATTGGGCGACCAAACAAATACTCCAGTAGGCGTCCGTCACCAGTGAAGAATTCAACAAACTTGGCTGAGCGAGTGTACCGTCCGAGGTTATGACGAGCGACGTACGCGGACAACACAACGGACCGAAACCACGTTCTATTGCAATTCTCTGCGTACTCAAAACAATTCAACAGGAAAACAAGTAGGTGCGTTCCTATCTATTTTATCTTTCCCTGTAGCTATTTACTGTCAAGCAGTCACAATTTTCTTTAAACAATTAGTCAAACGATGGCTAAACAATTAAAGACACTATATCGCGAACGCGGTAGTTTCAAAAGTAAATTAAGAATTTTAGACAAATTTGTCACAGAAATCGAAGTATCTAACGATATAACAGTAGACAAGTTAACTGAATTGCAGTTAAGACTAGAGAAACACAAATGTTCATTTGAAGGATTTGATAAAGTCCAATCAGATATTGAAAAACTATGTTTAGAGAAGTCAATTGAAGATGAGAATAATGAACGAGAAGAATTTGAACGTAGTTATTATTCTTTATCTATTAGAATTAACAACATCCTAAAGAAAACTACGATTTCCGTTTCTGACGTTTTGACATCAGTAGCGCCGTCAGATAATATTCAATATGTCAAACATATTCAAGACTTTAAATTACCCACCATTGAATTGCCCAAGTTTTCCGGGTCATATGTAAAATGGCGCGAATTTAAAGATTCATTTTCTTCCTTAATTCATAATAAAGAGAATTTAACAAACGTTCACAAGTTTCAATATTTAAAAGCTTCATTAGAAGGGAGCGCTTTAGAGTCGATAGCGTCCATAGAAGTTTCCAATTCTACATACCCTACAGCCTGGGTCATTTTATGCGAAAAATACGATAACAACCAATTAATAGTTTTTAACCATCTTAAAGTTATTTTTGATTTGCCTGTCTGCACAAAACCCAATTCTAAATTTTTAAGTCAACTTATTGATGATTTGTCTAAACATTTGAGGTCATTAAAACTTTTAAATTTACCCGTTGATTCTTGGGACGTTATTATAATTCATATTATAAACAACAAGCTCGACAAGAAAACTTCCAAACTATGGGAAGAATACAAAAGGGCTGGACAATATCCCACAATGCAAGAATTTTACACGTTTTTAAGACATCGTGCGGATCTCCTAGAAACTTCAGAATCTAAGGAACAAGCAAAATGCCAAAAACCTGTTTTATCGAAAACATCTAAACAAGTTTCGTATATCGCTAGCACACCCAAGTGCAATTTCTGTAAAGACGAACATATGATTTACCATTGCTCTAATTTCCTGAAACTTGACACTAAAGCAAGACTATCAGAAGCCAAGAAATTAAAGCTATGCAAAAACTGTCTAAAAACCGGACATGTTAACAAATTCTGTCCTTCGGGACATTGTAGGTATTGTAAGGAAAAACACAATTCCCTTTTACATACCAACAGCACAACACAAATCAAAAATGACAATTCAGCTAGTGGTGTTTCACTATCTTCTAGAAATTTGTATAACAATACGCAAATATTGTTGTCAACAGTCAAGTTAATAGTTATTGATAAAAGAGGTCGTCAACATTCTTGCAGAGCAATACTTGATTGTGGCGCTCAATCAAATTTTATAACAGAATCCCTTTGTAATAAGCTCGGTTTGACAAAAACGAAAACTAAACGTGAAATCTGTGGTATTTCAAAAACAGTTTCACCCGTTAATTCGAAATGTAAAGTAAACATAAGGTCATATCACAACAATTTCCAACGTAAAATAGACTGTTGCCTGCTTCGAACAATTAGTGAAGATTTGCCTTTCTATTATTTCGACAAGCAAAATATGAATGTTCCAAAGGGTCTAATACTGGCAGATCCCCAATTTTCTGAACCAGGGTCAATAGATCTTCTATTAGGGGCATCAATATTTTGGGAGATACTACTCGATGGCAAAATCAAGTTGGGCAAAAACAGACCAATTATGAGTAAAACAGAGTTTGGTTGGATCATAGGGGGAAACCTCAACGTGCCAATTTCAAGCAACAATTCGGTGAAAACTATTTGTCACCTCAGCACAGACACAATGGTCCACGAAAGCTGCAAAAGTTTTGGGAAACAGAAGAACCGGGACTTCAACAGCCAATTCTATTATCGGCGGAGGAGACTGAATGTGAAAACTATTTCAAAAACACATTTCGTCACGATTCGGATGGTCGTTTCATAGTTGGTATTCCTTTCAAAAAGGACCCAACGCAATTAGGCGAATCCAAGTCGCTTGCGCTAAAACGATTTTACAATATGGAACGGAAATTCCAAACCAATTCTGAGTTGAAAACTCAATATACGCAATTTATGGAGGAATACAATTCCTTAGGCCATATGTCAAAGGTGTCCAACCCAATTGATGACGACGATTGCTACTATTTCCCTCATCATGGCGTGTTGCGCGAAGAAAGTCTCACAACTAAACTGAGAGTTGTGTTCGACGGCTCGGCACCTACAACGAATGGCTGGTCACTCAACGATTTTATGCATGTCGGTCCAAGCATTCAGCAAGACCTACTATCGATATTAATCAGATTCCGACAGCACAGATATATTTTTACATCGGATGTTACAAAGATGTATCGACAAATTAACGTAATACCTGAACACAGGAGGTACCAAAGAATCTGGTGGAGATCTGATCCTACAATAGAGCCATGTGTGTACGAGTTGAACACTGTGACATATGGAACCAGCTCAGCACCGTATTTAGCTATTAGGTGCTTGAGACAACAGGCAACAGAGCATCTGTCAAGCCACCCATTATCCGCAAACGCTATACTAAGAGATTTTTATGTGGACGATTTCATATCTGGAACAGATGATCTAGACGAGGCTAATAAGATATGCAAGGAAGTATCTGAGATACTAAGTGGTGCATGTTTCGAGCTCAGAAAATGGGCAGCCAATGAAACCAAGGTTCTGCAAGACATACCAGAGCAAAGGCATTTGTCGCATTTGCAGTCCTTTGGCGACGATAAAATAAAACCTTAGGTTTGCAATGGTCATCGAATTCTGATACTCTGTCGTATCAAATATCAAACAATCACAACACGCAGAAGATCACCAAAAGACTAATACTATCAGTAGTCGCTCAAATCTATGATCCGCTAGGACTATTAACACCGTGCATTATAATTAGCAAGATTATACTGCAACGACTCTGGGAACTCAATTTATCATGGGATGATCCTGTGCCAGATGAAATACATGCAAAATGGATTCAATTCTATAACAGTCTATTTTTGCTAAATGAAATAAAGGTTTCAAGACATGTTATCTGTCAAAACTACAAGCAAGTAGAACTTCATGGCTATTGTGATGCTTCTTAACAAGGCTACGGTGCATGTGTCTACGTCCGTAGTCAGGACAACGAAGGTAAAATCTTAGTCCGACTATTGTGTGCAAAGTCAAAGGTTGCACCCTTGAAAACTATTTCAATTCCACGATTGGAGCTGTGTGGAGCTCTTCTATTAAGCAGAATTATGAATAAGGTCACAAATTCGATAACAATTCAAACCACACAACAATTTTTGAGCGATTCTCAGATAGTGCTTAGTTGGCTCAAAACTCCATCCAATTGTCTGCAAACATTTGTAGCTAACAGAGTAGCAGAAATACAACGCAACACAGACATCAAAAACTGGCATCATGTCAGAACACATGATAACCCAGCAGATGTGACTTCAAGAGGAGTGCAACCGAATTTTCTAGCAAATGAAGACTTGTGGTGGTATGGACCAGACTGGCTTGCTTCTAACAAGGAAAATTGGCCTCTCTCTGAAACACAAACCATATCAGAACTACCAGAAGTGAAAAAGGGAGCAGTTAACTATTTAGTTTCAGAAAAACAAACAAATGACCTATTTCTACGATATTCAGACCTAAATAAACAAATTCGAATAACAGCTGCTTGTTATAGATTTACAAATAACTGCAAGGTGAAGAGTGACTCTGTTGAAACACGCAAGACAGTCGAACTTTCTGTTGCAGAATTAGATGCAGCATTCAGTATTTTACTTAAATTAGCACAATTAGAATGTTTTTCTGAAGAACTCAATTTACTCCACAACGATAAATATGTTAAATTAAAGTCAAAAATAGCAAGTCTAGCGCCATTCATTGACACCAACAGCATATTGAGGGTAGGTGGAAGGCTGCAGAATTCCCAGTTAAATTATGACAGTCATCATCCACTACTCTTATCAAGTAAACATCCTTTAACGTTACTTATCTTTGAACAAGAACATCGACAACTATTTCACGCTGGACCTCAAATGTTACTTTCATCGATAGGTGAAAGATTTTGGATTATAAACGGTAGAAACCTAGCTAGAAAGGTTGTACACAATTGCAAGAAATGTTTCAGAGCTAATCCTAAATCAATCACACAATTTATGGGCAATTTGCCTGCACATAGGGTTCAACGTTCTTATCCTTTCCAAATTACAGGCACTGACTATGCGGGGCCATTTGTAATAAAAACGTCCAAGGGTCGCGGAAACAAACGCCAAAAATGCTACATCTGTATTTTCGTTTGCCTATCCACGAAGGCAGTTCATTTAGAAGCCGTGACAGACCTTACGACAAATTCGTTCTTAGCAACATTAAATCGGTTTATTTCCCGCAGAGGTAAACCATCCTTTATCTATTCTGACAATGGCACTACGTATGTCGGAGCGAACAACGAACTGAAGAAGTTCTATCAATTTTTGAAAGACAATGAAAATTCATTATATAACAATCTAGCTAATCAAAGCATCAGTTGGAAATTTATTCCAGCACTATCCCCAAACTTTGGTGGGATTTGGGTGGCCGTGGTAAAAAGCGTTAAGTACCATCTCAAACGAGTGTTAGTCGACACATGTGTTACCTACGAAGAATTTGTGACTGTTTTGACAGGAATTGAAGCTATCCTCAATTCCCGTCCCCTATCCGCAATGCCAAATAACCCAAACGATTTAGAGCCTCTCTCTCCCGCACACTTCTTGATAGGAAGAAAACTAACGTCCATTCCTCCAATTGACGTTACATTGAAGACAGCACAAGGCATCATCAACTCCAACAATTACAGAACAACTTCTGGGCAAGATGGTCCAAGGAATATTTAACAGAGCTCAAGCATCGAAGAAAATGGCTCATCAAAAAACCAATAGCTATTGGAACATTGGTTTTATTGAAAGATGACAACTTGCCACCATTCCAATGGAAATTAGGACGAATCGTCGCACTCCATCCTGGGGAGGACAAAATCGTACGTGTGGTGTCCGTGAAGACAATTTCTGGCACCTACAAGCGGTCCCTAACCAAGTTGTGCCCGCTCCCATGCAACAGTGACAACAGTGAAGGAGGTTGTGAGTGATGTGAATGTGCGTGAAGTGATTTAGTTTAAAAACTATTTAAGCACCTTAGGTCAATTTAGAATAGTTTGACAATCATCAATTCTTGTCTATTGTCAGTAGCTCTTCCAAGGCGGGGGGCATGTTTAGTGAAAATATGTATCCATTTTTGTAAATGTGGCAACATGTTCTTACTCGAATGTTGAGATATCAGTACGCTTTGAGTATTGGTATCGGCAAGTTGTGTGCCGTTGTAAGTTTATAATGGAAAGTGAAATAAATGTTTAATTTAGTAGTTATTTTGTTATTCAAACACCCAAAAAGAATCAGTAACTTATCAACACAATAAACAGAAGCCGAAAGCTATAGTAAATGTTGAAATTATTTTGCAATTACAATCCTTACAATTATTAAAGAAAACCCAGTAAATCTAGATTTTCACGAACCCATAGAAATTGAATCACTAAAATTAATTAAATAAAAATTAAATTAAAAAAAAAAGTAAATTTCATAGAAAAAATAGAACCTGAAGAAATTCTAACTAATGAACATGATAATCATTTAAAACAAAATTTAAGAAACGTCCATTTAGATTATTCTAATGAAGAGGAATATGCAACCATTAGAAAACTCTGATTTCGACTACCGCGATATTGTTTATTATGAAGGAACTTCTTTGAGTTCAGAATCAAACATAACAAAACAAACCAAATCAAATGACGCACAAAATGAAATTAAAAGATGAATTTTCCTCACTGATTTTTACAAAATCGTACATATTCCCGGAAATTCACAAAACTGAAGTAAAATCGCAAATAGCTAAAATGTTAGATCAAGGAAACATCCAAGACAGCGTATCCCCATGGTCTAGTCTTGTATGGGTAGTACCAAAAATTATGGACGTGTAAGGTAAGAAAAAAAGGTGGCGATTAGTCATAGATTATCGCAATTTAAATGATAAAACGGTAGATGACAAGTACCCCTTTTGAAACATCAGTGACATGTTAGAGAAACTTCGTAAAGCAAACTATTTGACAACTATCGATCTCGCGAGTGGCTTTCGCCAGACAGAAGTAGATCCAAAAAATGTCAAAACGGCATTTTCGACAGAATGTGGCCATTGCGAATTCAAGCGCATGCCTTTTGGTTTAAAATATGCTCCATCCAGTTTTAAAAGGATTATGGTGTAACGAAGCCCAAAGGTTTCATCCGGACGGGATAACCCACCTGGTAGCTAGTGTTACACATAAAATAGGACTACCAGTGTACGGATGGCCGAGCGAGACTGTCACCCAAAACACAAGATGAAAGCTCTAAAATAACAAGTGACAATAACCTAGATAGTTCAATGTCGACCTGTTCTTCGAAAAGAACCCACGAATCTGAAGAAGATTGCGACAATTAGACCAATATCTAAGTGACAGTGAGAATATTCAAAACCAACCAACAAACAACAGTGATCAGTCAAATCAAACAGAAACAAATACAAATCTTCCAACACAAAATGTAAATAAATCAGGATTCACAATAGTACCACCCAGAAAGAGACCGAGAACCATAATAACTATCAGATGTCCAACACCCAACAAATATGGAAACTACATCTACAATTCCAGTCAGAAATTCATTTGCACCCCTAATCAACGACGGAGTGAACCAACACGCCCCAAAGGACCCCAGAGTCAGATACTAACCACCGACCATCTCGCCACCCATTTGTCGCCGGACAAAAGACTAGTACAATCGAACGTCAGCTCCAGCTGGCCATCAATCGTCTCGATACATGGGCAATCGAAAATGGCTTCAAATTCTCAACCAGCAAAACTGTGTGCGTCCATTTTTGTAGGAAAAGGGGTGCCCATCCCAACCCTACACTCACGCTAAATGGAACACAGTTACCATTTGCCGATACTGCCAGATTTCTGGGTCTCGTGTTCGATAGTCGTCTAACTTGGCGGGCACATTTTTTGTCCGTCAAGAAAAAATGCCAAAAGTCGCTCAATTTGTTGCGGGTCCTCAGTCACAAAACATGGGGTGCATACCGCACTGTCATGTTGCGTTTATATCGTTCTCTAGTGCGCTCTATGCTGGACTATGGATGTCTAGCTTATGGGTCAGCTAAACACCAAGAGATACGAATTCTTGACACTGTACATCACACTGGGGTTAGATTGGCCACAGGTGCATTTCGCACCAGCCCACTACCAAGCCTGCTGTGTGAAGCAGGCGAACCGTCACTGTACATTCGCCGTAAAATTCTATCCCTTCGGTATATGGCTGCACTCAGTGCCAAGCCAGATCACCCCGCGTATGATCCTATTCTACAAAATAGGCATACAGAGACTTATGACAGAAAAGCAAGAGCCAATAGGCCTTTTGATCTGAGAACTTTCAACATTTTGGGTAATATTGATTTTAATATGCCTGAAATGGCAAGTTTTGTTTTGTGTGCTGTTCCACCGTGGACTCTGCCGCGTCCGCTTGTGAATCTCACATTAATTAGGTTTGGTAAAGATACTACGTTGCCTATCGAATACCAACATGAGTTACAAAGAACATTGGTCCCTAGATTCGAGGATACTGTCATTTTTACTGACGTATCAAAATCCGAAACCAGGGTTGGGTGTTCGTTTGTTGTCTTGAACCCACGTCAACAGTTTCAGTACCGTCTGCACTCCATAACGAGTGTTTACTCTGCTGAGCTGTACGCTATTTTTAAGGCCTTGTGTTTTGTTTCGTCAGAACAAAGTCAGTCAAGTTTTATCTTGACGGACTCGCTGAGCACTCTGAACAGTATCCAAGATCCAGATCCAGTGCATCCTCTTGTACTAAAGATCCGGTTGCTACTCCACAATCTGAATGCTCAGAATGTGAGGGTAGAGATGTTTTGGATACCGGGACATGTTGGTATTAAAGGCAATGAAGTGGCAGATGCAGCTGCAAAAGCCGCCTCTCACAGACCTATGATTGATGTGAGTTTCATTTTTCCAGATGACGCAAAGAGTCTTCTGAAACACCTGGCAACATAAGTGGAGCCGCACACAAAACGTTAAGTTGCGACAGATTAAGGGAGACGTTAAACCATGGGGTTCTTCCTGCAGGATTAACCGCAGGGAGGAAACCGACATCACACGTCTCCGTATAGGTCACTGTTGGTGGATCCATGGACACCTCCCTCGAGGTGAAGAGTACCCTATCTGTGAGACGTGTAACACAGATTTGTCTGTGTTACACATTTTAACTGAATGTGTACAGTTTGAGGATGTCAGGGAGATGTTAGGCCTGTGCTATGACCTGTCAGTTGCTTTAGGGGACGATAGGGTACTCGTGGACAGGCTGATACTCTTTCTGAGAGAATCGAACTGTTTCAGGGTTGTTTGAGTCGTAATACGCCCCCGTATAGATGTTTTTGGGTACACGTTTATAAGTTTGGCCATTCTTATAAATGTGTGTGAATTGTACAAGTATTTTGAGTTGAGTGAGCACATGGTGCCACCCTTAATTGTGAAGTATGATATTTTCTACGTCCTAAGGCCCTAAGCTACACAAAGCCGGGCGCACTGAATCGTGTTGGGGCGCGTACTTAGTCAGATCAGTTTCGTTCAGGGTTGAATAAGATTGTTCAAGTTTAAATTCAGTCTGTCTGTAAGTCAACATTTTTTTTTCTTCCTCTTGATAAGCGGAGGTTGTGAACTAGCACTCCTACACACAGGTTAAACCCTCGCTTTCAATACTCACTGGCCGAGTATTCGTGTTACTTGCTTTTCACGTTATCAAGGGTCGGGCTTGTAATAATAATTGGTAGGGAAATTAACGTTAAAATCAATCGGGCCAAGCCTCGGCCACAACACATTGTTTTTTTTTTTTAATTCTGGCCAGTCTTCACTTTCTTTGTATGTAAATTTTTCTAGTTTTTATTAGTCCGTAGAGTCAAGTGGGTGGGGAGGAACAGCAACTTTTTTTTGCAATCTCATTGGAGATTTTTTTTTTTTTGGCGTAGCACGGGTTTTAAAGGGGCTATATATATATATAGAGTCAGTCCCTTGACATCGATGGATTCTTGAATCATCGCGACTTCGATGCCAATAGACTGACTGGGATTTCACTAGCGTTAAGGCGAGAGAAAGTATTAGTAAAAATTTCAATCGGGTTTTGTTAGGCGCTGGCCTCTAACTTTAAAAAAGATTTATAAACTTCTTCTAGACTTTTTCCAGACAGTTAATACTGTCTGGAAAATATCACATTTGGTAATCCACATGGGATACTGTTACCACTTCAACGTAGATAGCCACTGTGGTATAATTTCCGTGCAGAAGTTCACGCAGCCCTAGGGCAGTTGTAACAAAAGTAATCCAATCACATGTTACTGGGTAGTTATATCACAAAACAGAGTAATTTAATTTTTTATGTAAGTTTAAATCGTAATTAATTACCGGTTAAATATTCAGTTGTTTCTTTTCCTTTGGCCGTTCGTGAGTATTGAACTTTCAGTAATTTTGGATTTAGATTAGATATTTTTGGTTGTATATTAAATAATTTTTGAGTATTAAATTTTGTTCTACTCCGAACTTAAAAAGGGATTATGTAACTAGTAATTTATCTTATAGTTATTAGATTGTTTTGGTTAAAGTTTAAAATAATTTGAGTCCTAAGTAAAGTTTGAGTTTTGCTTGGATACAGACTGTTGTGATAAGCCTGATCCATTGTTAAGCATTTTGATTTTTGGTGGTTAGAATTACATATGATTTTTCTTATTGAGCATTTTTCTTTGTGAATAATAATTTATTTTTTTGATTGTTAATAAATTTTGTTATTGAGTACATTGGTGTTTCTATTACGAGAACTCTATTCCTTTCCCCTGAGGTTTTATTTTTCTTCCAGAATTTAGGGTTTAGGTATTGGTAATTACAGGACCACCCTACATAGTCACATCTACATCTAGACTGGGCTGGCGGCCTTCTACCTTGCCCTAGTTAGCTGATAGCCGCTGGAGTCACTTCACAGTGGTGACGGAATTCATATTTTTTCCCATTTAGGTTTTTAGCGACCGATCAGAGAGCTGACCGGACGCTGGCGCATGCCAACTATATAACGCTTGAGTCTGGCCGTAATATACGTTATATATTTCTGGTGCCCAACGTGAGGCTCAACGGAAAAGAGGACCGTTGTTTGCCAAAAAGATCTTTACACTACTGATTGGGTTAATAAAATCTGTGTTATAATTATTCAAACTTAATTCCTGTGTCCCTAGACCCATTCCAAAAGAGTTCTCATAATAAGAAATTTAGTTAGTTTTTTTTTTTTTTTGTGTAATATTGTGTTGGATTACTTATGCTATAACTGTGTTGTGTCGTTGTGTTTTGACACATAGTCGATATTGGATGACCTATTGTACGTATTGGTCGTATTTTGGCGATTTAGTCTCTAACGGATTAAAGAGCAAACGAGTTATTGTTTTTGAGTTGTTTATAATGTTGAGTAGAGGACTCTAAGGTACCTCGCTGTGAAAATTAGTGTTGCATTGTTGGCAACAGTTGTATTGAAATTGTAATTTGTTGAATTATATTTGGAGACGAACCGGCGTTGGTTCGGACGTCCATTGGTTTTGCGTCTGTAGAGACGTTAGTATTGGTGAGCCAGTTTAGGGCAAACCATTGAAAATTCACACGGGATTCGCTTAGCGGAAAATTTAGTTTCCTCATATTTACGATAGGAAATATCGAGCTGGTTAAGCTAGGATATCACTCTACGGTTAGAGCATTGAAGAAAGACAGTAGACTTGGAGTTGTAAAATAGTAAGTCCCAGTATAGGGAAATAGTAGAACGTAACCAAAGATTGTGTTTGTGTTGGACGCTATAATTGCATCATGTCATTGCCTACTAAGTTTCGGGTTGAACACCTAGCACCAGCGGAATTAGTATATGAAACCGCGGTCTACGGACTACAGGACAGCGACGGCGAGGACGCTCATTTACGACGGGAATTACTGCAAAACATGATGTCGCTCGCAAAATCTGGAACGTCTTTTCGACTTCCTAAGTACCCTTTCATCTTCGAAACAGATCAAAATGGCGTGGAAAATACCCTTCGGGAACTTACAACCGTGATTGAAGCATTCTCAGGAGACCGGAGGACTCGTGACTTCCAAAGGATCTCGAGTCGCGTTGCACATTGTGGTACGCGAATCGGCCGTATGGCCGCATTATCAGCGGAAAATAAGTCGATACAGTCGCGGTTATTGGTACGCCTCGTAATCATCTGGACGACGATAAATCGCAAGACGCGCGCAAGAAGAATCACCTCAACTCCTAAGAGAACAATTATCGGGGACCTCGATGCCTCTAGTGCCGATCTCAGTCCATCAGAGGAGAGCTCACTCGAGACCGAAGAAGAAGAAACCCCACCAGTCAAGCCGTGGAGAACCAAGAGTATCCCGCCAGCTCAATGGAACATAAAGTTCAGCGGAGATCAAAAGGAAATGTCATTAAGTACATTCCTAGAGCGCGTGGAAGAATCACGTAGCGCACGGAACGTAACGAGACAACAACTATTCGCCTCAGCATTAGATCTGTTCACTGGAAAGGCATTGATACGGTACCGAGCGCAACGCCAGAACTTCTTAGATTGGCACGACCTCGTGCATCAATTACGTACCGTCTTCGTACCAATCGATAACGACGACCAGCTGTACGATGAGATCCGCGCCCGCCGGCAAGGAGTCGACGAGTCAATTGACATCTATTTAGCGATCATGGAGTCGTTGTTCAAAATATTGAGCACACCTCTGCCTGAGATAAGTAAATTGAAGATCGTTGTCCGCAACCTTCACGCCCGATACAAAGATGGGATGTTTCTGCTGGACGAAGTGGAATCTGTACGCCGCCTCCTGGAAGTATGCCGCCGTATAGAACGAGCACACACCAACTGGCAGCCCGCTAGCATCACGACCCCGAGGAATCGAACGCCGTTAGAGCCGGATTTGGCCTATGTGGCCGGGAGTTCGCGAGGAACACAACACACGCAACCAGCGGAGTTACAAGAAACACGACCACAAGGCCGGATTTTCACGTGCTTCAACTGCCAAGAACCGGGACATCGAGCGGCCGCGTGCCCGCTAGATGCAATGCAAGAGGGTCCAGTGGACCGAAGCAGAATCCGGGAAAAGAACAGCGTGGCGGATAAACGATCGGTCTCCGTCCGACGCAACCTCTATAAACCCGATTTTGGGTTACATAATAGCTAACGCCCGGAGCGACGAGCGACCTTATTTGGTAATTGAGATCTTAGGTTACAAGATTTTAGGATTGTTAGACAGCGGAGCAACTCGGACCGTTCTTGGGAAACGCGGTTGGGCTTTATTGCAGAATGCTGGTTTCCATTTAGATAAAACGAAACATATTTCCTCATGTACGGTCGCCAGTGGGCACCGTCTGGAAATAGCTGGTGTTGTCCAGTTACCTTGTACGATAGAAGAACACACCGCATGGATAGAAGCCATAGTGGTGCCTGAGATGGCACACACCTTAATATTGGTAGTTGATTTCTTCCGGCAGTTTGGAATTGTACCAGACCTGCGCAGCGGCAGATGGCATTTTAGCCGATTGGAAGATACGGCCAGGATAGACCTGAGCGCCATGGAAATGCCCGTAATGGGGACGAACGATGAGCAACGTGGCCGAATTGACGAACTGGTGTCGAGACACTTCAATAGTATGAAGAAAGGAATAGGCTGTACGGACCAAATTGAACATCAGATCAGCTTGCTAGATCCACATCAACCGCCGATTAAACAACGCTACTATCCAGTCTCTCCGGCGATACAGCGAGAAATTGACAGGAAAGTTACCGAGATGGCAGAAGAAGGCGTTATCGAACGATCAAATTCGGATTGGTCGTCGCCGGTGCTTATGGTGAAGAAAAAGGACCAATCTTGGCGCTTCTGCGTCGACTTCCGCAAGGTAAACGCTGTCACTAGGCGCGACGCCTATCCACTACCCTTACATCACGAGCATCTTAGACAGACTGAAGAACGCGAGGTACATCTCAAGCCTGGACATAAAGTCAGCGTATTGGAACATCCCGTTAACTGAGAATTCAAAGAAGTATACCGCATTCACCGTGCCCGGAAGGGGTTTATGGCAGTTTAAGAGGTTAGCGTTCGGACTGCACAGTGCTCCCGCCACTTTTCAGAAGTTAATAGATACCGTATTTGGACCCGAGTTAGAACCGCAGGTGTTCAAATATCTCGATGGCATCATCATAATCACGGATAACTTCGAGAAACATCTGGAAATTTTAGGAGGTATTGAAAAGATTGCTAAAAATACTGAAAATCCCACAACCCACCACCGCAGTCGAAGTACGCAGAATGCTGGGCATTGCTGGTTGGTACAAACGCTTCATACCAACGTATTCAGACATTTGTGCGCCACTCAATCGTCTAACCCGAAAGGGCATCCGATTTCAATGGGACGACGCATGTAAGCAATCGTGGAACCGCATCAAACAACACCTGATCACCGCCCCCATCTTATGCTGTCCGGACTTCTCACTACCGTTCATAATACAAACCGACGCCTCTGGATACGGACTTGGTGCCGTGCTCTCACAAAACACCCCTGAAGGCGAGAAGCTAGTATGCTACCTCAGCAAATCGCTTACGCGATTAGAACGGGCGTACACCACCACGGAGAGGGAGTGTCTGGCTGTGTTATGGGCAGTAGAGAAATTACGTCCGTACATCGAAGGATCGCACTTTACAGTGATCACAGATCATCACAGCTTGTGCTGGCTTCATAACCTAAAGGATCCGTGTGGACGACTAGCGAGATGGGCTCTGAGACTACAGCAATTCGAATTATCCACCGTAAGGGGAGAGAACACCATGTACCCGACGCGTTGAGCCGTGGAGTACCAGTACTTGACAGTGTTACTGCCGACGTCAACACCGAAGGACAACCCCCTTGTGCGTGGTACAAGAAGATGTGTCAGAAAGTCGAAGAAAACCCTCGCAAGTTTTCGGCATGGCGCCTGGAAGAAGGTAAATTGTACCCCTAATCCCGGCCTGTTAACAGAAGCGGAGAATTCGAAACGTGTGATCCCTCGTCCGGAGCGTAAAGAGATACTTCAACGGATGCATGACGCGCCGACCTCAGGACACTTGGGCGTTTATAAAACATATTGTCGACTAATCCAACATTATTATTGGCCATTCATGAGAGCGGACGTAGTCCGCTATATACATCGCTGTACCACTTGTTTGGAAAGTAAAGTAGAGAGAAAACCGCCAGTCGGATTGATGATGCCGCGGCGAGTCGTAGATCGCCCATGGCAGCAGATAAGCGTGGACATTGTAGGCCCAATGACCAGATCAACTTCTGGGTATCAATATATCTTCACAGTAATAGATGTGTTTAGTAAGTTCGTGTTGACTTTCCCTATTCGAAAGGCCACCGCACCCAGTATTGTCAAACTGCTAGAGAATGGAGTGTTCCTGCTGTTTGGAAGCTCCGAGTCAATATTATTGGACAACGGAACGCAATTCCGAAGTAAGGAGTTCCGTCGTTTGGCTGCGAAGTATAACGTACGCCTCCGCTACAACGCTAACTATCATGCGCAAGCGAATGTGGTCGAAAGAGTACACTCGACACTGAAACAGAGCATACGATCCTACATCGACCAAGACCAGCGGAAGTGGGAAGATAACCTGCAGAAGGTATCTTGTGCGATACGAACATCCGTCCACGAAAGCACTAGGATGACACCGTATTTCGTAAACTTTGGGAGAGAGATAGGATTTCCAGAAGAATGTGTAGACAGGGTTCCGGAGGAAACGGAGAAACCCAGTAAAAAGTAACAACGTCAGAAGGTATTTCGGGAGATATATACCTAGGTGCGGGAACGCCTGAAAAGGTCTTCGGAAAATAGTAAACGGCGTTATGATTTGAGACGTCGAGACATCCAGTACACGATAGGCGAGCGTGTGTGGAGACGAAACTACATACTCTCCAATGCGGCGAAACATGTTAGCGCTACTTTGGCACCGAAGTACATCGGACCATTTTGGATAAAAAGAAAATTGTCACCATAGACTTATGAACTTAATAGAGAGGATGGAAAATCCTGTGGCGTATCGCACGCCAAGGATCTTAGGGGTCACCCAGAAGACACGGAGTCAGAGTGACTCCATCTCTTCAACATATTTACTGCGACCCCTGCTCCTGTGATTGATATAATCACAGACGAGACAACATCCCATGGGAGTTGGGATGAAATAGACAACTTACAAGAAGTGGAAGTAACAGAAGTATGCGAAGACGTGCATTTGATGAGTAATTCAAAATCTCAGTCCGAACTTGGAAGTTTGGATGAAATAAACATTCAAGAATTAGCTAAAACTACTGATGTTACCACTCCAAATGTAGTTGCATCTTCCAGCATCAATAAGGAAGTTACGTCCAGGTAACATAGAAACCAAATTACAAACAACTGTGTGATAACCTCTGCACTGGAAGCCATGGGTTATTAAAAAAAAAAAAATCTTTTGTCGAAGACAGTATTACGGCCTTTAGCAGATTTGTAGAAAGCAGCTTGAAAGAGTTTCCGCCAAATAAAAAAAATAAGTTTCGCCTTGGCGTTATAGAGTTAATTTAAACATTACAAAATGAACCATAAACATTAGTGCTACATTACATTATTATTATTTTTTTTTATATAACATTAGGGGCCGGTTTCCGAAAGCTTAGATAACTATAACCAAATAGTTAGAACATGGTTGCTATAGTTACTTATGGCGTTGTTATATTGTAACCGTAGTTGACCATTAGCTTATAGTTTACTGAGCTTTCAGAAACCGGCCCTAAGCATTTTTTCTAGTTTTTACTCAAGGGGACTAGTTGTAGAATCTTTGCCATATTACTTGCATAACCGGTTTTTTGCCAAGCAACATGCTGCTTTTATTAAAATCACGAAAAAAAATAAGCTTAGATTGTATAATAAGTTCATTAAGGTCAAGAATGATTTCTCTTGTAATAATAAAGTCAGTACTATAGATAGTTGGTTTATGAACATTTCAGATACGGAAGTTCCTACAGAGATTTCCAGTTTTTTAAGTTTGGGTAGTAAATTCTCCTTACCTATTGACCATAGCGAGGTGGATGTTTTTAAAGTATTGGGTGAGGTTGAGGAAATATTAGCTCTCCATGAGGAAAAAAATAAAAATACTAAGAGGGCACAGGTCACTAACCTACACACCAACTATTTTAAGGGCACCCACAGCGTGATGGATAATAAATACAACACACTACACCAACAATACATTCGGTCAAAAACCTTTTTAAAAAATAATAATCAACTCATTTTGTTACGTGCCGATAAGGGCCAAACTTCTGTCTTAATGAATAAGCAAGACTACGTAGACAAGTTAGAAGGGATACTTAACGAAGAAGGTACATACTCTGTGCTTCTTAGAGACCCTACTACTTCCTTTCAAAACACTAATAATAAAATTGTTTCGTCTATAAAATTAAAAAATTACATTTCGGATACGGAGAGTAGAGAACTCAAAGAGCATAACGCGTTACCACCTAGAGTATTCGCAAACGTTAAAATTCACAAAGATGAATTGCCGTTAAGGCATATTATAGACGGTTCTGACGGACCTTACAAAAAACTTACCTTTTTTATTGCTAGTATTTTTAAAAGGGCTTATGATGTAGACAAGCCATACTATGTTAACAATTCTTTTGACCTAGTTAAAGACTTAAAAGGCACTATTCTGCCAGATAACTACAGGCTTATTAGCCTGGATTTAGTTTCTTTATTCCCAAGTATTACATGGGACCTTATCGTTAACGAAATCCAACTTAGGTGGCCTAACATCAAAAAAGTTACTAAAATTAGTAAAACTAAATTCATAGAGATCATGGAAACTCTATATCGTTCTTGCTATTTTGTATACGATGATAAATATTTCTTGCAGAATAAAGGGCTACCTATGGGTTCAGCCTTGAGTTCAATCTTATCACAGTTCGTAATGGATACTCTTCTTAAAAAGGTTACTGAAAAACTAGATTTTGAAATCCCCTTCATAAAAAAAATATGTAGATGATCTACTTTTAACTGTCCCTGAGGACAAAGTAGATGCTACTTTAAACATCTTTAACCAATACCACCCTTCTCTACAGTTCACTGTAGAAAAAGAAGATGTATTAAAAAAAAAAGGGGTTCCATTTTTAGACACCTTTGCATTTAGAGATCCTCATAACGTACTTAGGTTCGATTGGTACACTAAAAAAACTTTTTCTGGCCGTTACCTAAATTTTCACTCTTTTCATCCTTTAAAATATAACATGGCACTTGTCAAAACTATGAAATATAGGGTAACAAAAATTTCAGATGAATCTTTACTCCAAAAAAACTTACTTAAACTTGCAAAAATTTTCATTGAAAACTCCTATCCCAAACATTTAATTTACAAAATTTTATTCAACATAAATACAGATGAACCTAGTTCACATAGCAGAAACCCTGATGAACAGGGAACTGATATCCTTACAGTTGAACCTAAAAAATATAGGGAATTAACATACATGGGTCATTTATCTAATAGTATCAAAAAAGTTCTAAAATTAGATAACCTCATAATAGCAGATAAACCTTTAAAAAAACTTTCAGTTATTAACACCAAATTAAAACCGACAACATTGACCACTTATCGGTAAAAAACACTATTTACTTATTAAACTGTTCCTGTGAACAAGTATACATAGGGAGTTCCATCCAAAAACTTAGAATTCGAATCACACAACATAAATCAGATTGCCGTGTCAATTCACATAAATGTACACATGTTGCTTCTACGAATCATGTTGTGGATTTCGAGAATCCTAAGGTGTTGGATAGATTTCCAAACGATTCTAAAAGATTTTTTTATGAGATGTGCTATATTAACCACTTTAATAATGTATTAAATGCCAGAACTGATACGGAAAGTTTGCATGACATTTACTCCTACCTGTTAACTTTTAAAACTGTCAGGTGAATTTTTGGTTCAGTTTTCCATTTATACGTTTAGTGGGTTGTCTCCATCCTTCTTTTATTACCTTCCTTTAAAAAGTATTTTTCTAACTTTACCTTTTATACACATGTATACTTTTCTCCTCGTAGGAGTTTTACTTGATTACATCTATAAGATGTAAACAATTCATATTTTCCCGGGGCTAGAAGTTTTCTTTTGTTACCGGCGTTACCACAATGCCTTGCGTTAGAGTCATGTGACTCAGTAAGTAAAATGGCGTCGTAACTGTCTTAACATCTTTACGTTGTTTTCTTCAAATTCTGATGTATTTAAGTGTTTCTTAACAACTCAATTACTGTTTATCATACCATGGGTCTGCATTTACAAACTTTTATAACAACTTGGCGACATGCTTAACTATTTCGGTAAGAAATTGTACAGTTTGTGTTTGTTTTTATGACCGGTACCTTTTGTTATAGAAATCCTTGATAAAGTTTATGAAGAATAAACGAAATATTGAATCAATTATGAAATAATTGCATTATCCTTCACTTCTCTTCTTTTTCCCAAATAATTTCCTATGATAGTGCCTCAACAGAAGATCAAAAATTCTCCGTGCTATATATATAAATATATATATATATATATATATATATATATATATATATATATATATATATATATGTCGGAGAATAACATAATTTTATCAGGATACGTAAGTGCAAAGGCAGCAGCCTTGGTGCTAGCAAAACCAATATCAGCCGATCAGCAGAAACTGGGCGATAATAGAACAGTGTGTGTTGTATGAGTATGTTATAGCTGAGCGATCGGTCTGGATCATTGGGATTGCTACGTGTCTGTTATAATGTCTGTTATATGTTAATTATGAACTTTGTTTTATGTCATAAATGTGTTTTAATAATGTTTGATTATTTGTGTGAGTGATAATTGTTATTTTACCACATTTGAGACGAAATCAGAAGTGGGATTTGCATCCAAAGCCATGAACAATGGAGAGAAATTCGGATGGAACTTGTGCAAAAGATAAGTCAAACTTCTACTAGTAAGCCAATAAATTTACCTGTATGTGAATCAGAAAAAGTGGGCCAAAATACCAAGGCCTGGTGCAATACTACTGATCTTTGAGTGCGTGAGAATCCAATAAATGGTAGTGCTTTAATGATCGTGTTAAGCAAAGTTTTGCGATGTTCTGCATCTGCATGGGCTATCTCAGATAACATTTGAAGGTATGACTTGGGAACAATTTTAAAATTTATTTTAATCAAGATACGACCAAAATTATACCGGTTCTGCTTTTCTTATAAAATTATTGCATGGAAAACCTAAAGACCATGAGCCTTATTCTGTGTTTAGTAGCTAATTCTAATAGCTTTCATGACACGTTACCAGAAATCAGATCCAGAAGAAATTAGTGTAGCCTTAGCAATGGCTAATTTAACCGAATTCTATTCTAAAGAAAAACGTCAGCCCGAGAGACCGAAATTCAATTCTTCATCTTCAATTCAGTGTTTCAACTGTGGTAAAATTGGGCATCGTCAACGTGATTGTTGACTCGCCGGGGGGCCGACCAGCTCCGAGAGGCCTTCCAATTCCGAGAAGTGTCATTGGGGGGTTCGTTGCTGCAATTGTAACAAGCCTGGTCGCTGTGTCAGCTGTGCCGCAGTGCCGTTTTGAGGAAGGAGCGTGAAACCAAAAGAGTAGAATCCTGCACGGTTAAGTCACCTAGCGATCAACATTAACATGGTGAGATCTTTCCTGTTGTTTCCAACTCTGGAGCAGAGTGTTCTGTCTTGAAAAAGTAAGTTTCTTTAAAATTTAGCGATCAAAGATTCCATAATAAAGTCTCTTTAGTTGGTATTGGAAAAGATACCGTGTTTAGTACAACACAGATTTTATCTAAAGTAATAATAAATGGATATTTGCTTGAAATTAAATTTCATGTTTTGGCTGATAATTATTTAAACAAGGATATTATGATTGGTAGAGAAATTTTAAGTTCTGGTTACTCTACTCACTTGACTAATAGTAAAATCTTCCTGGAAAACTGTAGACATATGCATTTTAATAACTAAATCCAAAAATTTGCTTGATTGGAAAAATGAGATAATATTTGAATTAGATTGTGACGAATGCAAGCAGTTACTTACACTGTTACATAATTTTAAAGATTCCTTTATTAAAGATAATCCTGTGACACGTGTTAATACCGTACAAAGATGTCCATACCGAATAAGAGAATGTGAAAAAGAAATAGTTTGCAACAAAATTCAAGATTTATTAGAGGCTAAAATTATTAGACCTAGAATTTTACCGCTTTTAAGCCCTTTGATTTTAGTTCAAACGAAAGATGAAACTAGTCGAATATGTGTTGATTATTGTGAATTAAATTCCAATACAATTTCTGATAAATATGCATTACCAATAATGTCAGGATTAATTGCGCATTTTTAATGTGCAACCTATTTTACAAATTTAGACATGCAAGCGGGTATTATCAAATTCCCGTTCACAAAGACTCTATTGAGAAAACAGATTTCATTACACCCGAAGGTCAATATGAATACTTGTTGATACTATTTTGGTTTAAAGACGGTTGTGACTGTTTATAAACGAGCGATAATAAAGGCCTTAGGTAGCTTAGTAAACACACATGCGATAGTGTGTATGGATGACGTAATGATTTACACTAAAATTATTTCCGATTGTCTTGCAAAACTAATGATGTACTACAAGCACTTGTTTAATATGGTTTTTTTCACTAAATTTTAGAAAATGGCCGTTTCTAGAAACTCAAATTGAAAATTTGGGTTACGAAATATGTGCAAGCGAAATTAGACCAAGCTAGATCAAAAATACAGAGGGCCTATGAGAGTTATAAAAATCCTTGACGAAAACAGGTATGAATTAAAACCGATGCGAGGTAACCGTATCTTAAAATATGTTCTCGAGCATTTAAAACCGATGTCCTGTGGCTCAGAGGAGTACGTACAAGCGGATGAGTCCCATGGTAAGGAAAACGCGTCTCCTGAAGATGATGAGGGCTTTTACGTGAACCAGATGTGATTTTGTAAGTATTTCTGTGTGTTTGTGGTTATTCCAGGTGAACATTGGTTCTCTGGATGAGGAGGTGTGTCCTCCGAAAATGTGGTTATTCCAGGTGAACAGTGGTTCTCTGGGTGAGGAGGTGTGTCCTCCGAAAATGTGGTTATTCCAGGTGAACAGTGGTTCTCTGGATGAGGGGGTGAGTCCTCCGAAAATGTGGTTAACCCAGGTGAACAGTGGTTCTCTGGATGAGGAGGTGTGTCCTCCGAAAATGTGATTAATCCAGGTGAACAGTGGTTCTCTGGATGAGGAGGTGTGTCCTCCGAAAATGTGGTTAATCCAGGTGAACAGTGGTTCTCTGGATGAGGAGGTGTGTCCTCCGAAAATGTGGTTATCTCAGGTGAACAGTGGTTCTCTGGGTGAGGAGGTGTGTCCTCCGAAAATGTGGTTATTCCAGGTGAACAGTGGTTCTCTGGATGAGAAGGTGTGTCCTCCGAAAATGTGGTTATTCCAGGTGAACAGTGGTTCTCTGGATGAGGAGGTGTGTCCTCCGAAACAGTGGTTATCTCAGGTGAACAGTGGTTCTCTGGATCAAGAGGTGTGTCCTCCGAAAATGTAGTTAACCTATCAATAGTAGTTTTCAGGATTAGGGGGTGTGTCCTCCGACCAATAGACGGCGGGGCAGGTGCCCATGAGCTCCTGATGTGTGCCAGTAAGGCCAGGAACAGAGTTGCATACTAGATGTATTCTTGATGCAGGTTGGTAAATCGCTTGAAGTAGAATATAAAAAGTAATTTGAATGTGCGATACTAATTGACTGAGTATCAGTGTTAAGATGAGTCGTCAGTGGAAGATTTCAACTCATTTCTACACTAATGAGTTATTGTATGAGTCAGAAATGGCCGAAGTGGGCACCACTGGACATGTTTTTAATAAAATGTAACTAATGACACTTATTGTAGTGTATGTTTTTTCAGATAAAGATCGCACAGGGTCGTGCGATAGGTCAGGATGGCCGTGTCGGAGAATAACATAATTTTATCAGGATACGTAAGTGCAAAGGCAGCAGCCTTGGTGCTAGCAAAACCAATATCAGCCGATCAGCAGAAACTGGGCGATAATAGAACAGTGTGTGTTGTATGAGTATGTTATAGCTGAGCGATCGGTCTGGATCATTGGGATTGCTACGTGTCTGTTATAATGTCTGTTATATGTTAATTATGAACTTTGTTTTATGTCATAAATGTGTTTTAATAATGTTTGATTATTTGTGTGAGTGATAATTGTTATTTTACCACATTTGAGACGAAATATATATATATATATATATATATATATATATATATATATATATATATATATAAATATATATATATATATATATATATATATATATATACCTATGAAAAATCTAAAAAAGATCGCAAGCGCGGGACCCTACGTCGTGCACTGCGGGAATGGCTAGTTCTGGACATTTTTCTGCACAATGGAAAAATATTAAATGTAGGCAGTAAAATTTATACTTTTTCATACTGCCATGGCAATTCTCCCTTTTTGGTTAGGAAATATAGCCAACTTATCCCTGACGGCATACATTTCCCGTTTAGCGTTATTAGCCGATAAGCGACCAACGCTGGGCAACTCCACATTTTTTTTCCTCCATGTTCCATTATCACTATCGTTATGATCGATAAATCCTGGGGGACAGTATTTACTAGCAGAAGCCGGAAAACTACTCTCGTTGATTCTTCAGGCAAATAGTTGCTAGTACAATTTCTTCCACCGTATTGACATTAGCAACAATATCCTGTTGAAGAATCCTCCACCTTGTTGCTAAAATACCAAATGAATTTTCAATTATCCTCCGAGCCCGTGACAGCCGGTAATTAAAAATTCGTTTCGTCGGGTTTAAATTTTTCCCTGGATAAGGTCTTAATAAATATGATTTTAAAGGAAAAGCTTCATCGGCTACAAATACATATGGACATGTAAAATTAGTTGTTTGAGACGTAGCAGTGGGAACATTTAATTGATTTGATTCTAACTTTTGTCCAAAAATTGAGTCACTACATGATCCATATGCACCAATATCGATAAAGGTAAAACAATAATCGGTATCACACGCAACCATTAAAACTATACAATTTTTTTTTTTTATAATTAAAATACTGGCTTCCGGAGTTTTTTGGGGCCTGTTTGATGTGTTTTCCATCCAGGGCGCCAATGAAGTTAGGGAAATTCCACTTAGTGCTAAATCCTTCACTTATAGCTTTCCATTCTTCTTCTGACGTAGGTGATTTGACGTACTTCGGAGAAAGAACTTGCCAAATGGCTTGGCAGGTCCCCTTCACCACCTTATGTACCGTTGTCTTTCCTACCTGATATGAAAAGGCAATAGCTTGCATGGACATTCCTTGAGACAGGAAACTAAAATTATAAATATAAAATTAGTAACAAAAAATATTGAATACTGGGGTGATAACTTACTGTAATGTCATAGCTAATCGGTGTTCCGGATGTAGGCTTTCTCTCTTACTCTTTTATATTAATTTTGGAGACAATAAATTTAAAAGTAAGTCAAAATTTTCCACTGACATTCTTGTGTACCGAAATAATTGCTCTAAATTATTTTTTAACTTTAAAAAATATTGGAACTGGCCATGTATGTTCTTTTCTCTATTTACTGGTCTAACACTCCACCTCCTTTTTCTCCTGCTATCTTTTTTTTTCCTTTAACATTGCTAAAAACAATGTAAACAATGCTGCACCAGCAATAATTGTATCTTCGTCCATAACCACTTTCACAGACACTAAACTTTAAAATTTTTAAATTGTGACAGCTCCGCGTTCAGACTAATGTACTAATGCGGTACACGGGTTCTATTATAAACACCGTAGTTATGGCTTGTGCGTTATGCTGTGGAGATATGCTATGTTATATGCTATGCGTTATGTTATGTAGCTATTATAAACCAGGCTTTACTCTTTAGATTCTGCTGAAGTATGGACGCATAGAAATGTGTAGGATTTCGTAGGTATAATCAAGATATTCAAGACAATCCTGGGCCCTTTGACCGATCAGAACCAAATTTTGCACAGTTCCTCCTTAGATCCTGCTGAAGTAATGACGCATAGAAATGTGTAGGATTTCGTAGGTATAATCAAGATATTCAAGACAATCCTGGGCCCTTTGACCGATCTGCACCAATTTTTGCACAGTTAATCCTCTAGATCCTGCTGAAGTAATGATGCATAGAAATGTGTAGGGTTTCGTAGGTATGTCAAGATATTCAAGACAATCCTGGGCCCTTTGACCGATCTGCACCAATTTTTGCACAGTTACTCTTTAGATCCTGCTGAAGTAATGATGCATAGAAATGTGTAAGGCTTCGTAGGTATATTTAAGATATTTAAGACAATCCTGGGACCTTTGACCGACCTGCACCAATTATTGCACAGTTACTCTTCAGATCCTGCTGAAATAATGATGCAAAGAAATGTGTAGGGTTTCGTAGGTATAATTAAGATATTTAAGACAATCCTGGGCCCTTTGACCGTTCTGCACCAATTTTTACACAGTTACTCTTTAGATCCTGCTGAAATAATGATGCAAAGAAATGTGTAGGGTTTCGTACGTATAATCAAGATATGTAAGACAATCCTGGGCCCTTTGACCGATCTGCACCATTTTTTGCACAGTTACTCTTTAGATCCTGCTGAAGTAATGATGCATAGAAATGTGTAAGGCTTCGTAGGTATATTTAAGATATTTAAGACAATCCTGGGACCTTTGACCGACCTGCACCAATTATTGCACAGTTACTCTTCAGATCCTGCTGAAATAATGATGCAAAGAAATGTGTAGGGTTTCGTAGGTATAATCAAGATATTTAAGACAATCCTGGGCCCTTTGACCGTTCTGCACCAATTTTTACACAGTTACTCTTTAGATCCTGCTGAAATAATGATGCAAAGAAATGTGTAGGGTTTCGTACGTATAATCAAGATATGTAAGACAATCCTGGGCCCTTTGACCGATCTGCACCAATTTTTACAGTTTTTCGTTAGATTCTGCTGAAGTATGGATGCATAGAAATGTGTAGGGTTTCGTAGGTATGTCAAGATATTCAAGACAATCCTGGGCCCTTTGACCGATCTGCACCAATTTTTGCACAGTTACTCTTTAGATCCTGCTGAAGTAATGATGCATAGAAATGTGTAGGGCTTCGTAGGTATAATCAAGATATTCAAGACAATCCGGGGCCATTTGACAGATTGCACCAAATTTTGCGCAGTTACTCTTTAGATTCTGCTGAAGTAATGATGCATAGAAATGTGTAGGGATTCGTAAGTATGTCAAGATATTCAAGACAATCCTGGGCCGTTTGACAGATTGAACCAAATTTTGCACAGTTACTCTTTAGATTCTGTTGAAGTAATGATGCATAGAAATATGTAGTGTTTTGTAGCTATAATCAAGATATCCAAGATAATCCTGGGCCTTTTGACCGATCTGCACCAAATTTTGCACTGTTATTTATTTTTGCTCTATAACCATGTAATTTATTGATCCGGATTCAGTATTCGACTATTCGCCTTCATCAGAACTAATTTCTCAAAAGAAAAATCTGAAAGCGCCTGTCTCCGGGGATGAGTAATTATGCCGGCAAAAGAAAATAATCTCTCTACTGACCCCCCCCCCGAAGTTAGAGGTGTGTTTTATTTCAATGATACTCTTGCGAGAAGCCGATATTTTTGCCATATTTCCATACTAGTTTGTGGATCAGTCAAATAATTGAAAAATTGCTAGGCGATTCTGTTTGAAAATGTAGAATTTGTAGCAGTTTCTGCAGACGGGACAGGATTGGAAGGCAACAGGCTGAATTCTCCACAGGCATCATCTATAGTTAAATAGAAAATATTTATATTTTGTTTTAAATCACGAACAAAATAATATAAATTATAATTTTAACTTACCAACGTCATCAAAATCGTAAAATTCGTCCTGATTTGTTGTAGTATCGATTTTCATACTCTCACCTTCAGCTTCTGCCATCTCTTTCGCGACCCGTATCACCAAACGGTGAATATCTTCCGCAGAACGATTAGTTTGAGTCTTGGTTTGGGTTTTAAACCATCGCATTTTTATCGCTGGAGATAATACCGAAGCTATTATTACTTCATCTGCCTCCGGGTCATCTTGAAATATATTATGAATCTTTCCCGTAATTTTTCTTCCAATCCAATTGCCACAATCCTTAAATAATTGAGAATGCCTGTATGTAACCTAACCCCATGCTTATTTCGTCAAATGTACCTGTCCTATGTCCGCCCACTCCTGGAGTTCGCTTTCGTAGTCTGGTCCCCGTACCTTCAACGCGACATCATATTACTGGAAGGAGTCCAGAGACGCGCCACTCGTCTTCCAAGATGTCTTAGAGCTCTGTCATACGAAGAACGGCTTGAGAGGCTAAATCTGCCCTCTCTTGCAGCCCGCAGAGCTCGAGGTGACCTCATTCAGATGTACAGAGCGACAACTGGAAAGTTTTCTACGGACATGTCGACTCTGTACTCCATCAACGCCGACCAACGACTTAGAGGCCACTCTCTGAAGCTCCGCCACGACAAGTACGGAAAGCAGCTGCGACAAAATTTTCTATCTAATCGTGTGTTCGACCAATGGAACGCCTTACCCGAGAGCGCAGTGTCAGCACCGTCCATCAACTCCTTTAAAGCTCGAATAGCCCCCATATTGAATTAGTAAAACTAGTTATTTTTATATTATTTTAAATATGTACTAATACATTTGTATTTTTGTTGTACTCTTGAGCATAACAAGCATTTAGCTTCTGCTCTTTACATTGTAATAATAATAATAATAATAATGTGCAATCTTCTTTAATTTCACAATCAATGTAGTTAACGATGGTTTAAGACAACCGAAGAGTAAATTTACTTCTCTTTAAAGAAAATCAAGTGTTGAGGCAATTGGATTCATAACTTTACATTAATCTTCCAAATATTCTAGTTCACTGGAAGATAGTCTCGATATCATTAATTTGTCACACAAGTCACCTAGTTTTTCCTTGTGTAATAATATACGGGAAATCGCATCAAATAAAGAATTCCATGTAGTTATTACTGAAATAATCAAAGATGAACCCAGCGTTTCTACAATAATTTCTGACGACTTTGGCCAATTGCTCTTTTTCCAAAGAGCGTTTCATTTGTCAAAAGCCTAAAAATATAATAAAAATAATATTTCTTTAATTTATAATGTGAAAACATGAATAAATACTTGCATATGCCTGTCATAAAGATCGTCATTGTTTTTAACAATTTTAATAAAATCCGTGCTGGCCAACAAACTCAACGTGTGGCTGGCACACCGTTGATGCTTTGGCAGCAATATCTGAATATGTTCAAATTCTGGAACCTCTGTTTCATCTTCATCATGAGTGTCAGTAAACGAATTTATTATATTTTGTATGCCAAAGTCTCTGAAAGCTTTAACAAAATTTGAACCATTATCGGTTACAGTCATAATTATGTTTGAATGGTCTAAATGAAAATTATTGTTATTTTCTGCCAACATATCTGCTAGTCGGTTTCCAGAATGAACTCCTGGAAATCTTCTGCATGCCAGTGCCACAGATTTTCGCGCAAATTTATCTGTAAACCAGTGGTAAGTATAGCCTAAAAAGCTACGATGCTTGGTTGACCAAATAACTGCTGTTCTGCAGAAGTATTTTATCGATCCTATCTACTTTATGATGTTCGAAATCATTTGTTGGTATCTTTCATTTAGTTTTTTCATAACTGTGGGTCGGCTCATGACTCTTAATTCAGTTCCTTTGAACAAATCAAGGAATGACCTTTTTCAACTATTGATACAGGTGAAGCTGTATCAATTATAAAAGAAATCAATCGATTGTCAAACTGTTGGTCTCGTGTATTGGTGCTGCTACTACCGGCAATGGAATTTTTGCATTTAGTTTCTTTATATTTCATGTAAGCGGCTGGGTGTTTAATTCGGAGATGTTTCAAAAAATTTGAAGTGAACTCACTACTTCCTTTTAAAGAACAACCTGTAAGGTTGTGCATTTTACGACTGTAGTAATTCTGTTAGTATGTACATCAGTAAACTATAAAGAAAAAAGAAATGAGCCCTATATTCTTAATAATCACGGTGAGGGGGGGATTCACTTGCTGTACTGTGGGGGCAAAAATAAAGAAATCACATAAAGACGCAAGGCACTTGAAATCATTTGAAGATTGGGGTCAGAAATTCAAAAAAAATTACTTGGGTATGGAGGACATTAGTTCTAAAAATCACTTGATGTACGGGAGACAGAAATACAAAAAAAAAAAAAATAATAAGTTTCGGAAGTTGGGAAAAAATTTTAACAAAAAACTGTTTAGGACGGTGGCAGAATTTCTTAAAAAAAAAGGTAGATTGGGGAACTTCGGAACATCACTTGGGATTTCGGGAGATCAGAAATTAAAAAAATCACCTGGGTGCGGAAAGCATAAGTTCTAAAAATAACTTGGTATATGGAAAAGAGAAATACAAAAAAAAAAAAAAATTGATGTGAAGTGTGAACTTTCACACATTTCAAGGTTTCGCAGGTATATAATAAGTGAAGGCGGCATGCTGAGTGTATAGGACAAATTTTGCTTTGTAGTTATCATGACAAGATGAACGAAATTTTTAAAATAATTTATCGTTTGTTAATCTAAGAGCTTTAAAAACAAATTTTATGTTAAAATATTTTTTTATTAATTTTAATTCGAATACCTAATACCATTATTTAGGTTTCTAAATATGTGCAGTATTTTTTTTATATAGCAAGGTTCATTAAGTTTAATTAATCTAAGGAGTAACCGTGCAAAATTTGGTGCTGATCGGTCAAAGGGCCCAGGATTGTCTTGAATATCTTGACTATACCTACGAAAGCCTACACATTTCTATGCGTCCATATTTCAGCATAATCTAAAGAGTAACTGTGCAAAAATTGGTGCAGAACGGGTAAAGGGCCCAGGATTGTTTTGAATTACTTGATTATACCTACGAAACTCCAAATATTTCTGTACACTATTACTTCCGAAGTGCCCTAGATAAGTAAAGTATTTGTAAATAATCAAGGAGTAATCATGATTTAATCCACGAATACTGTTCGATTCTTTTCAAGTAATCTGAAAGTAATCTAAAGTAATCAAGAAGTAATCTAAAAATAATTCAAATTACTTTCGATTACTTTTGAGTTATCTTAAAGTAGTCAAGTAATCTAATCATATAATCAATTACTTTTTGATTATTTGTAATGGTAATCAAGAATATTTGTACAAAACTGAATTTTTTTTTTTCCTCAAAGTTTTGATTACGATTACTTGAGTAATCGTAATGAACTAGTATTTGATTACAATAATAATCATTACTTTACAGCTCTGAGTAAAACTTCTTCATTCCTACTTGACTGGACGTTCCTTTAGAGTTAAAATCAACAATTCCTTCTCCACTCCGCGGCCCATACCCGTGGGCATCCCCCAAGGCAGTGTCCTAGGTCAGAAATTATTCACCCTAATCATCAAGGACATTCCCACCTACCCCAAGACTAAGATTGCCCTATTTGCCGATGACATGGTAATTTATGCCCACTCATTGAGCGTAATAGTGGCTTACAAACAAATTCAGTATCATGTTTTTAACTTACAAACATACTGGGACTTATTGAAAATTAAAATCAACGCACAGGAGACTGAATCCATCACCTTTACACGCAAAATCACAAACACAAAAGTAATTACATCGCTAAACATATACAACCACAAAACACTTCCTGCAACCACCAACACAGTCAAGTACCTTGGAGGGCATCTTGACAAAACACTGACATTTAGACAACATATCACACACTATTACGGATACAAGCCTCGCAGATAAGCGTCACAACACACGTCACGTATGACATAAAAGTAACTTTTTATACACCACCGGATTCCGTGAGTCATCAGCAATCTTGTGATAACCGTGAATCAACGATATTCGCAATACATTTAGAAATATTAATGAACTTAGAACATTTTTCATTCCAACCAATCACAAGGGCTCTCTAGGGCCATAAACCACATTCCGTCACCGAAAATCATATAAAAAAAAGGTCGTTTTTTATAATCAACACAAAAATAATTCTACAACCAAAGTAAAAACATCTAACTTCGAAACAACGCTCTAACCTCGCTTTCTATTTGAATTTAGAGATCTTCAAATTAACTAGCTTTCTGTTGAGTGGTTTGCAACCGTCGCATCGCCGCGAAACCACTCGCTTTTTGTTGAGTGTCGTCAGTTCGTAAATTCATAGTTAAAATCACTCGCTTTCTGTTGAGTATATTCTCACTTCACCAAACACGCTCTCTGTTAAGTGCGGACGTTCAACCGACGATCTTGCTTCGCCGCCGCCAAGTCACGCCACAGCCCGACGCTGGCGCGCAGACGAGGGAAGCTAGCTCACAAAAGATATATAGAACGAGCAACCAACGCACGCCGCCTCCGACCAGCGGAGACATCCAAACCGTATGCCGCCGTCTCCCGGTCAGTACAACTATATTTGTATCGCAGAAACGACCCCAGGGCACGTCTCTTCGCGCCGCCGCCGACGTCAAAGCCGCAACCGCCAACACCAGAGCCGCTGACGGTACTGCAGGAGGTACGCCGCCCCCGTCTTTAAAAACCACACGAGGGCTACGAAGAACAAGCGCGCCGCACACAAACCAAAAACAACCGCCACTATCAGCCAGCCGCCACAAAGAACTTCTTCTGCCATATTAAATATAAAAGTAACTAATTTGTTTAAGCAGGGATAGAGGTTATTATTAGTAATAGGAACTCTACATGTAAATATTTGATGTTTGTATTTGTGGCGCCCGCTCCCGGCCTAAGTAAAGTAGGATGGCCAGACAGTCACACAAATGGTCTTCGCGGCGGCGACTACGGAGGACCACCAGCAGAAGGCTAGAATATAGTATTGAAAAACGAGATGTGACACGGAGACGCACCGAGTTGAGCACCTGGGGAAGACACGGACGACCTAGAGGAAAGGGAAGGGAATATAAACTTTTCTGCTCCTAGGGCTGCGCTAGGAGACTAACACAAGGGAACTGGTAGCCCTAACTGGGGTGTAGACGGGTAAAATCCTAGGCCCACAAGTAATGGCTATGGAGGAACCAAACCTAGAAAATCCCACGATGTCTCTGAAAACCATAGCCAAGCGACAAACAATACGGAAAACGTTGCTCAATACGATGGGTGATCACATAAATAAAATACAGTATCACAAAAATAATATTATATAAAAATTGATAATATAACAAAAACAAATGTTAAATACAAAAAATACTGATACTAAATTTAAATTCAAATCAAACAGCACACGTGATCAAGAGACCACCGTGTGCGTACCAAAATTAACAAATTACAGCGCTGATGCGATAACTTACAGAATAGAATTATATGTTACAATAAATATTAAAAAACAATGAAATTGAGTTGATGTAAAATTGGAATGGACTTACAATAAATGCTTTGCTCATAAATATATAGAATATTTATTTCCAACTTTATATCTGTGGCACTGGTGTCCCAAAAAACAGGTTCTTGGGTCCTTGGATGGTTTCTTGGCAGGTGTAGATGTACAAAAAATTAAATGATGCCACCAAGAGGGTGTAAGATCACTTAAACCGCGATAGAGACGCATGATTTAACTTTGAAACTTGTAATAATAATTCGGCAAGCGAAGTATTCACTAAGCAGGTCAGTATATGAATGGATTAGGTTAAAATTTAATGTTGAATCCGGTAGGTAGCGGCACTCACATTTTTTGAAAACACAAAAAGTTTTTGATTTAAATTAAATAAATAAAATTGAATTCAATAATTATAGCGGCCTTACGGGCACGACAGTATTATAATGGACAATAAAATGATTTTATATATGTATGTATGTTTATGTCAACTTTTTAAATTAGAATTTCCCGTTACCCGGGACTAAAAAAATCCGAGTAATGTTACCCTCTACATAACAATCTTAAAATTGCGCTGCACTGAATTGTCGCCGCGCTGAATTGTCGCAGCGCTGATTTTTCGCCGCGCTGAATTGTCGCCGCATTTGCCGAATCTGAAGCCAAAGAATGCGTGTGGAATCATAATGTCCGCAGGCAGCAGCCTCCCTCAACCGACCAGGATCCTCAGGTACACGGGATTATCAGGCCCGAAAGCTCTAAAAATGTTCTGGTGTTATAACCATTATGAACCTCCCCTGCGGAAGAAACAAAAAAATGATACTATCATAAAGAAAGAAGGATACCAGGCAGTTTTTGAGAGATATGGAACTGTGTAGTTAATCGGAGACATTGGGAACCATCTAATTGGAAAGAAGAGGCAAAACAGTGTGTAGAGTCAGCAATCCCCATTTCTATCAACATGTAGGCGGATAATTTTCCGGAAAACCAAGACCGCAAATGTGTTAGTCAGGAGCAAAGCTGAAGAGATAAACCCTCTAGATATGACTATTGGTGTGCCACTTAAGGTTGAAACACTTCGTGGTATAGATTAGTTGCTCGCCAAACATTTTTGGAAAAACTAGAGGGATCTGGCCTCTCTCGAATGGTACCAAAATCTACTAGGCGGACCAATGTGAATGTGAAATGCAGAAGGATTTTGGTCGTGATCTGTTATTATTTTTGTATCAGTAAAAATAAAGTTTAAAATGTATTTATACAATATTTAATAATATTTAATTTTTTGGATACCAAACTTCGGACCAGATTTTGAAAGCTTAGTAAACAATAAACAAATGGTTTAACTAAGGGTTGAATTAAACTTTCAGAAACTGACCCCTATTGAATATTTGAATTGAATTAGAATATTAAATTCTTGTGGGAGTACTTTTGTACCGAACACGAGCACCAGCAAGTATATTTAGATTAAAATCGGACACATGTCGTGACACATGTGATTAAAGTCGGACAATTTGGTTTCAAAACCACATCTGTTTTTTAAGCTAACTTCAAACATCTATTCAATGAAATTGATATTAGTTACTTCACAATACCATTCCTGCAGTATCAAGCTAAATAAAGGATTAATACTGGAGTTAATCAGAATGAAGTTCTGGTCAGATTATGAAAGGGGAACATGCCTCGAATTTAAAGACACATGTTGAAAGAAGCCATCGTGAAGAATTTTTAAAACTAAAACAAAAAAAAAAAAAGAAGAAGCTTCAAATCAAGATGAAATTGATGAAAAAAAAAGGTCTTCCGAATCAACAAGTCAACAAACTATCACATATATGTTTGCAGATAAAACAAACAAATCTAGGCAAGAATTAATAATAAAGGGATGTGTAGAACTGGTAACAGTGAATGGTCGACCATTTTCTTTATTAGAAGGGAAGGGTTTTAAAACAATTATTAATATCATGAATGAATTGTTGAAGACCTAGGAAAACATGGCTTGAGGGTATCAAGGAAGCAGCTAAATATAAAGGAATAGATACGCAAAATATGAAGAAATTAACGTATAATAGAACAGAATTGAGACAATTATGTAAGACACCGGTCGACCAAGAAATTTAGTTTAAGTATATTAAATGTACACCTTCGGGTATAAGAATTTTAGATTATAGATGTATGTATGAATTGTTGCCAAAATATTCCAAAGTTATAATTAATGCGACCAAAATTAAAGATCAAGTGAATATATATGCTGAAAATTTACGAAATTTGATAAAAGAAGAAATTAAAAATAACATGCTTTGTTTGAAAATGGATTCTGCTACTAGGCTTGATCGCTCCCTATTAGGGATTGATATTCAATTTTTGGAAAGTGGTAAAATTGTGCTATGTACATTAGGCATTAAAGAATTAATAGAACGACATTCTTCTGAGTGTCTAAAAGAAATTACCTTACAAACTTTAAAGAGTATGACATTGATTATAAGCAAATGTATACCATCACTACCGATATAGGTGCAAATATGATTAGGACAGTGGATTTATCTTGAGCAAGTTATCGGAAGAATATTCAAAAAAAATTGATAATATATTTGATTCATTCGAACATTATTGTAATCCAAGAAAAAATACTATATTTAACAGATTTAAATTTTTTAAATTAATACTAAAGGAAGATGGTTCATTTGACCAATTTCACACAGAGCTTAAAAGATTAGCTAAGTTATGTGATTTCGATGGCCAAGAAGAGAGCTTAATAAGAGATAAAATTATTCTGGGAACACAGGACAAGACGATACAGGAAAGATTACTTAGAAAGACCGATGTATCATTAGAAAGAGCAATTACGTACTGCCAAGCAGCAGAAATGAGTCTTAAGAACAAATCTTTTTGTAAGTTATGATAAGTTAGAACCTAAATTAGTATATGGTGCAGCGCGAGTTTTATTAAAAGAAAATCAAAAGAAAATTACATATTATCATGATCTACATGCCAAACCTCTGGAACCTTTGTCAACTGGTGACAATGGGACCATAAAGAACACATTGACAGGTACATGGCAACCTGGAAAGGTTAGCAACTTGAAACAAAGTTAGTTAAAATTGTTTGGCGCACAGCAACATAGGCTATTTTTTACAATTTGCAAAACAATAGACAAGAAAAATAATTTTCATCAACATTCAAGCTGGTACACAGATGAACTCCGTAGTATGAAAGCTACATTAGATCTAATATATGATGCTTGTAAATATTTACCACAATGTATTTCTATGTATAAAAAATATAAAAAGTTATATAGATTTAAAATTAAAACTGCAAAACAAAATCACAACAACGAACTCATTCTGTTATCCGACAATAAATCCAAAACAGCCTGGGATATTATAAAAAAGGAAGGACAAGTAAGTAAGCCTAAATATAAAATTAACACCACTCTAACTGCAGACGAATTTAATTCATTTTTCTCTTCCGTAGCTCAAAATAGTACTGGAGGCTTATTGAATTTGGATTCTTATATTACGACAAAAGAGACCGGAAAATAACAACTCTCTATATTTATTACCTGTAGATTAAAATGAGATTAAAAATATCATAAAAAACCTAAATAATAAACTATAGATATATATGATATTAACACCAAAATCGTTAAAATTTCAGCAAATTTTATTGTTAAACCTTTAGCAGACATAATAAACTGTGCCTTTACTTCCGGTAATTTTCCATCGGCTCTAAAACTATCGAAAGTAATTCCGGTTCATAAAAAAGGAGACAGAAACGACCCCTCTAACTACAGGCCTATCGCCGTAACCCCCATATTTTCAAAAATATTTGAAACGGCCATAAAGCAAAGACTTATTAATTTTTTAAATAAATATGATTTATTGTCGGATAAGCAGTATGGTTTCAGAGCTCAATTATCAACTGCAAAAGCAGCTACCAAATTACTGACTGAAGTACTATATTCTTTGGAAAACGGTCATCATGTAGCGGCTATGTTCTGCGACCTCACCAAGGCATTTGATTGCGTGACACACCATTTACTCCTGAAAAAACTTGAACACTATGGCATTCGTGGGAACTGTCTTAATTTATTACAAAACTACCTAACTGACAGAACGCAGTATGTCTATTGTAACAACATTAAATCGAGTATGCATAAGTTAAATGTAGGTGTAGGACAGGGTACAATTATTAGTGCATTGCTGTTTTTGTTATTTATAAATGATCTCCCAGATAACGTTACTACATCCACGCTGATGTATGCTGACGACACGACTTTTATCAGTAAAGGTGTTGTCTATAGTGATGTCAAAGAAAATATTGAAGCAAATAAGAATGAAGCTCTTGAATGGTTTAATAGAAACAAACTCGTATTAAATGAGTCCAAAACATACACGATGGTTTTCAGTTTGAATAGAAATTTACCTAACGACACTTCTTATAGCATAAATTCTGTAAAATTTCTTGGTTTTAATTTAGACGCCCAATTAAACTGGAAAATACATATTTAAGCCATAGCAAAAAAATTAAACAGCCATAATTATATGCTATATAGAATAAAAAATTATGTTACATTAGACATAACTAAAATGGTATATAACGCGTATCTACAATCTACTACGTCATACGGTCTAATTCTATGGGGGCAGTCAACGGATTGGAAAAGAATATTTATTATTCAGAAAAGGGCGGTTAGGATTCTTGGTGGAGTCGCAGAACGTACTTCCTGCAGGCAGTTATTTAAAGAATTGCAAATCCTCACCTTACCCTGCTTGTACATTCTAAAAATGCTAGAACATATTAAAGATACGAAGTTATTGAAAAATTGTGAAATCCATTCACACAATACTAGAGACAAAAACAACATTCGCCTACCTAAGATACGTTATACAGCATCTAAAAGCCATCCGGATTACATTGGTTAAACTCTGTATAATAAATTGGCATCTCAATTGTAATCTCAGAGAGCTAAACTCTAACAAATTTAAAAGTTGTCTCAAAAAACTTTTAATAGAGAAAGCATACTATGATCTAAATGAATTTATTAACGACGATCTTAGTAATATAGTTCCACAATAAGCACTTAATTTAAGCTATAATTAAGTACTTATTGTCTTTCTCTATCATTATGAATTTATATCTTGTGTTGACTTAGTTATGTATTCTATGTACCTCCTACTGAAATAAAATTATTATTATTAATATTATTATTTATATTATTATTATTATTATTATTATTATTATTATTATTTGCGCCTAACACAGCCCATCAAAATGACTACAGTACATATTAAAATCAATAAATTAAACAATAAATAAATAAATAAAATCAATAAAAACACGTTTACTCAGTAAAAGAAATCTTGCACCGACAAACACAAATAAATAAGATAAAAACGTCTGTTCGAAAAATTGAACAGACTCAGGGTGATGATAAGAGGCTGTAAGGAGGCCAAAAACTATTGAATATCACAGTCCAATAATAAAACACGTTAAAAAAGGTGCAAGACATCAAACATAAAACAGTAAGTTCGATTCCCTCAGGAATCAGCCTGTCCATTCCTACTCTGTCGTCACCTAATGCAACTGACAGGTCATAGCACAGGCCTAACCTCTCCCTGACATCCTCAAACTATACACATTCAGTTAAAATGTATAACACAGACAAATCTGTGTTACACGTCTCACAGATAGGGGACTCTTCACCTCGAAAGAGGTGCCCATGGGTCCACCAACAGTGGCCTATACGGAGGCGTGTGATGGCGGTTTCCTCCCTGCGGTTAATCCTGCAGGAAGAACCCCATGGTTTAACGTCTCCCTTAATCTGTCTCAACTTAACGTTCCGTATAATACTTCACTCATGCTGCCACCTGGCTAAAACCAGATGTTTCAGATGACTCCTTGCGTCATCTGGAAATATGAAACTCCCATCAATCATAGGTCTGTGGGAGGCGGATTTTGCAGCTTCATCAGCCGCTTCGTTGCCATTAATACCAACATGTCCCGGTATGCAAAACAGCTCTACCCTCACATTCTGAGCATTCAGATTGTGGAGTATCAACCGGATCTTTGGTACAAGAGGATGTACTGGATCTGGATCTTGGATACTGTTCAGAGCACTCAGCGAGTCAGTCAAGGTAACACTTGAACGACTTTGCTCTGACGAAACAAAACAAAGGGCCTTGAAAATAGCGTACAGCTCAGCAGTGTAAACACTCGTTATGGAGTGCAGACGATACTGAAACTGTTGACGTGGGTTCAGGACAACAAACGCACACCCAACCCTGGTTCCGGATTTTGATCCGTCAGTACAAATGACAGTATCCTCGAACCTAGGGACCAGTGTTCTCTGTAACTCATGTTGGTATTCGATAGGTAACGAGTATCTTTATCAAACCTAGTTAATGTGAGATTCACGAGCGGACGCGGCAGCATCCATGGTGGAACAGTACCCAAAACGAAACTTGCAATTTCGGGCATATTAAAATCAATATCACCCAAAATGTCGAAAGTCCTCAGACCAAAAGGCATATTGGCTCTTGGTTTTCTGTCATAAATATCTGTATGCCTATTTTGTAGAATAGAGTCATACGCGTGATGCTTTGGCTTGGCACTGAGTGCAGCCATATACCGCAGGGATAGAATTTTACGACGATTGTACAGTGACGGTTCGCCTGCTTCACACAGCAGGCTTGGTATTGGGCTAGTGCGAAATGCACCTGTGGCCAATCTAACCCCAGTGTGATGTAGTGTCAAGAATTCGTATCTCTTGGTGTTTAGTTGACCCATAAGCTAGACATCCATAGTCCAGCTTAGAGCGCACTAAAGAACGATATAAACGCAACATGATAGTGCAGTCTGAACCCCATGTCTTGTGACTGAGGACCCGCAACAAATTGAGCAACTTTTGGCCCGCCAAGTAAGACGAGTGTCAAACACGAGACCCAGAAATCTGGCAGTATCGGCAAATGGTAACGGTGCTCCATTTAGCGTGAGTGTAGGGTTGGGATGGATACCCCTTTTCCTCCAAAAATGGACATACATAATTTTGCTGGTCGAGAATTTGAAGCCATTTTCGGTTGCCCATGTATCGAGACGATTGACGGTCAGCTGAAGCTGACGTTCGATTGTACTAGTCGAACAATATCGAACTCTGTACAGGTAATCGACTACATAAAGCTGCACCGTTAATGGCAATCAAAAATAGCGTAACGCTCAGTATGGAGCCCTGTGGGACCCCATTGTCCAGTGCGAACATTTGTGACAGGGTATTTCCGATTCGCACCCTAAAACGCCGGCTCGACATGAAGTCTTTTATAAAGAACATCAAGCGTCCCCGGAGACCCCAGGAATGCAGAGTACGGCGAATACCATATGTCCATGCAGTGTCATAGGCTTTCTCAACATCGAAAAACACAGCCACCAGATGTTTGTTTTCAACGAAAGCATTCCTGAAAGCTGTCTCTAGTCTGACCAGTTGATCTGCTGTTGAGCGGGTGACGACGAAAGCCGCACTGTGTTTTGGCCAGCAAGTCGTTTGATTCTAAAAACCAAATCAAAAGCTTGCTGTTCATACGCTCCAAGTCGAGTTTGCAGAGACAACTGGTCAGTGATATAGGTCTATAGCTAGAGGGCAAGTGTTTATCTTTCCCAACTTTGGAGATAGCAATTATATATGATTCCTTCCACTTGGTCGGGCACTTGCCTTCAGTCCATATCCTATTATAGACATTCAAAAGCCTAGACTTAGATGATTCCGAAAGATTACTACGATAATGTATCGCATCTGGACCGGGAGAGCTCTCCTTGCACTTTGACATCGCGCTATCTAGCTCTTCACGAGAGAAAAGCAGGTTATATACCTCGTCATCCTAGTGAAGAAATTTAGAGGTATAGATTCTAAACCTGCTTTACGAGTTAGAAACTCGGGTGGGTAGTGTTGAGAGCTAGAAATAAATGCGAAATGAGGCGCCAAAGTGTTAGCTATTTCGACCGCTGAGGTAACTACCGTTTACCAGTAATGGCTGTAGTTGTATTTCGGCCGGAAAATTTCCGGACCTTCTCCCAAACTTTGGCCACTGGAGTGGCAACTGTAACGGTGGATACATGTTTGCGCCATGATTCGCGCTTGCTTTATTTCGCAATCCTCTTAGCACGAGCTTTCGCTCGCTGAAAAGCTATCATGTTTTCCTCTGTTGGACAACGACGGAATGTATTGAAGAGGTGAAATGATTCACCTACTCGTCTACGGTCAAGTTCGGATTATCCTCATGACATAATGATTCCGCGAACTTGGTCCAATATGTTTTCCGAAGAACCCACTGTGGCCAGCGGGATTCGGTAACAGTATTAAAAAAAGACCTTAAGAGGATTGGAAAGTGATCACTACCGCAAAGGTCGTGATGCACATCCCATTTGAAGAACGGAGCGATGGCTGCTAAAACGACGCTAAGATATATGGCACTGAATGTACCCGTAGCTGCACAGAAACGCGTGGGTCTGCCGTCGTTCAAAAAGCTCAAATTCAAATCGTTCAACTTATTCTCCAGGTGACGTCCCCGTCGATCGTTCCGCACCGATCCCCAACACATATTGTAGGCGTTAAAATCGCCTAGTAGTATGAAGGGTGGTGGGAGTTAATCGATGATGCTCACGACATCACGGATGTCAGTTCGAACACAAGGGGGAGTTCTGGAATTTGGTGATGACATTATTGGATTTCAAGAAGAACATATTGATTTGCAAGAAAATCAAGTTCAAAAAATTAAATTTAGTCAGATACCATGCTCAAATTTTTGGGCTACATTAGCAGACAAACCAGTATTGAGTAACGAAGCTGAAAAAATATTATTGCCATTCCCCACTACATGCCTTTGCGAAGCGGGATTTTTAAGTCTTCTGGCCAGAATAACCAAAGCAAGAAATAAACTTAATCCTAAGCATGATCTGCGATGTGCTTCGTCAATAAATGTAAAGTTTCGATATGAGAAGTTACTGAAAAAAATCGACCAGCATCAAGGAAGTCACTAATAGCATTCACTGAGATTAATATTGATGTTGTTTTTGTCTTTAATGAATACCATTAAATTAATATATTAATTTATGATTTTACCTTTCCGTGCGTAGGGTCGCGAAGGAATGTTTTTTTAAAAATTTGGGTCGCTAACAATAAAGGTAGGGAACCACTGGTTTAGAGTTAGTTAGTTAGTTAAAATTTTTGGCGCACAGCAACAAAGGCTATTTGCGCCTAACGCAGCCCATCTAAATGACTAGACCAAATATTAAAAACAATATATTCGACAATAAATAAATAGATAAAATCATTAAAAAATACGCATACTCAATAAAAGATATCTTGCACTGACAAACACAAATAAATAATATAAAAAGTATGTTCGAAAATATGAACAGACTCAGAGTGATGGTAAGAGGCTGTAAAGGGGCCAATTACCATCGAATATCACAGTCAATAACTAGAAACACATTAAAATAAGGTGCAAGACTTCACACATAAAACAATAAGTTCGATTCTCTCAGGAAGAGTATCAGCCTGTCCATGAGTACCCTGTCGTCACCTAAAGCAACTGACAGGTCATAGCACAGGCCTAACCTCTCCCTGACATACTCGAACTGTGCACACTCAGTTAAAAAGTGTAACACAGACAAACCTGTGTTACACGTCTCACAGATAGGGGACTCTTCACCTCGAAGGAGGTGCCCATGGGTCCACCAACAGTGGCCTATACGGAGGCGTGTGATGGCGGTTTCCTCCCTGCGGTTAATCCTGCAGGAAGAACCCCATGGTTTAACGTCTCCCTTAATCTGTCTCAACTTAACGTTCTGTGTGCGGCTCCACTCATGTTGCCACATGTCTAAAACCAGATGTTTCAGATGACTCTTTGCGTCATCTGGAAATATCAAACTCCCATCAATCATAGGTCTGTGAGAGGCGGCTTTTGCAGCTGCATCTGCCGCTTCGTTGCCTTTAATACCAACATGTCCCGGTATCCAAAACAGCTCTACCCTCACATTCTGAGCATTCAGATTGTAGAGTAGCAACCGGATCTTTAGTACAAGAGGATGCACTGGATCTGGATCTTGGATACTGTTCAGAGCGCTCAGCGAGTCCGTCAAGATAACACTTGACCGACTTTGCTCTGACGAAACAAAACACAGGGCCTTGAAAATAGCGTACAGCTCAGCAGTGTACACACTCGTTATGGAGTGCAGACGGTACTGAAACTGTTGGCGTGGATCAAAACAACGAACGCACACCCAACCCTGGTTCCGGATTTTGATCCGTCAGTAAAAATGACAGTATCCTCGAACCTAGGGACCAGTGTTCTTTGTAACTCATGTTGGTATTCGATAGGCAACGTAGTATCTTTATCAAACCTAGTTAATGTGAGGTTCACAAGTGGACGTGGTAGCGTCCATGGTGGAACAGCACACAAAACGAAACTTGCCATTTCAGGCATATTAAAATCAATATCGCCTAAAATGTCGAAAGTCCTCAGACCAAAAGGCCTATTGGCTCTTGGTTTTCTGTCATAAATCTCTGTATGCCTATTTTGTAGAATAGGGTCATACGCGGGATGATCTGGCTTGGCACTAAGTGCAGCCATATATCGCAGAGATAGAATTTTACGACGATTGTACAGTGACGGTTCGCCTGCTTCACACAGCAGGCTTAGTATTGGGCTGGTGCGAAATGCACCAGTGGCCAATCTAAGCCCAGTGTGATGTACAGTGTCAAGAATTCGTATCTCTTGGTGTTTAGCTGACCCATAAGCTAGGCATCCATAGTCCAGCTTAGAGCGCACTAAAGAACGATATAAACGCAACATGACAGTGCGGTCTGCACCCCATGTCTTGTGACTGAGGACCCGCAACAAATTGAGCGACTTTTGGCATTTTTTCTTGACGGACAAAAAATGTGCCCGCCAAGTTAGACGACTGTCAAAAACGAGACCCAGAAATCTGGCAGTATCGGTAAATGGTAACTGTGCTCCATTTAGCGTGATTGTAGGGTTGGGATGGACACCCCTTTTCCTACAAAAATGGACACACACAGTTTTGCTGGTCGAGAATTTGAAGCCATTTTCGGTTGCCCATGTATCGAGACGATTGATGGTCAGCTGGAGCTGACGTTCGATTGTACTAGTCTTTTGTCCGGCGACAAAGATACCAATGTCGTCGACAAATATCGAACTCTGTACAGGCAATCGAATACATGAAGCTGCACCGTTAATGGCGATCAAAAATAGCGTAACGCTCAGTATGGAGCCCTGTGGGACCCCATTGTCCAGTGCGAACATTTGTGACAGGGTATTTCCGATCCGCACCCTGAAGCGCCGGTTCGACATGAAGTCTTTTATAAAGAACATCAAGCGTCCCCGGAGACCCCAGGAATGCAGAGTACGGAGAATCCCATAAATCCATGCAGTGTCATAGGCTTTCTCAATATCGAAAAACACAGCTACCATGTGTTTGTTTTCAACGAAAACATTCCTGATAGCTGTCTCTAGTCTGACCAGATGATCTGCTGTTGAGCGGTGACGGCGAAAGCCGCACTGTGTGTTGGCCAGCAAGTCGTTTGATTCTAAAAACCAAATCAGACGCTTGCTGATCATTCGCTCCATAAGCTTGCAGAGACAACTGGTCAGTGATATTGGTCTATAGCTAGAGGGCAAGTGTTTATCTTTCCCGACTTTGGGGATAGGAATTATATGAGATTCCTTCCACTTGGTCGGGCTCTTGCCCTCAGTCCATATCCTATTATAGACATTCAAAAGCCTAGACTTAGATGATTCTGGAAGATTTCGGATCATACGATAATGTATCGCATCTGGACCAGGAGAGCTATCCTTACACTTTGACATCGCGCTATCTAGCTCTTCACGAGAGAAAAGCAGGTTGTATACCTCGTCATTCCTAGAAAAGAAATTTAGAGGTATAGATTCGAGGCCTGCTTTACGAGTTAGAAACTCGGGTGGATAATGTTCAGAGCTAGAATTGAACGCAAAATTAGATGCCAAAGTGTTAGCAATTTCGACCGCTGAGGTAACTACGTTACCATTTACCGATAGACCAGCAATGGCTGTAGCTGTATTTAGACCGGAGATTTTCCGGACCTTCTCCGAAACTTTGGCCACTGGAGTGGCAACTGTAACGGTGCATACGTATTTGCGCCATGATTCGCGCTTGCTTTCTTTCACAATCCTCTTAGCACGAGCTTTCGCTCGTTGGAAGGCTATCACGTTTGTCTCTGTTGGACAACGACGGAATGTATTGAAGAGGTGTCTCCTTTCACGTAGCGCCAAGTCGCATTCCTCGTTCCACCAGGGAACGGGAACTCTACGGGCCTGAGTGGATGACAGCGGTATGCTGTTTTTTGCCGCGCTTGTGATGGAGTCCGTGAAAAGATTCACCTCTTCGTCTACGGTCAAGCTCGGAATATCCTCATGCGAGAATGATTCCGCAAACTTGATCCAATCTGCTTTCCGAAGAACCCACTGTGGCCAGCGGGATTCGGTAACAGTATTAAACAGAGGCTTTAAGAGGATTGGAAAGTGATCACTACCGCACAGATCGTGATGCACATTCCATTTGAACAACGGAGCGATGGCTCCTGAAACAACGCTAAGATCTATAGCACTAAATGTACCCGTTGCTGCACAAAAGTGCGTGGGTCTGCCGTCGTTCAGAAAGCTCAAATTCAATTCGTTCAACATATTTTCCAGGTGACGTCCCCGTCGATCGTTCCGCACCGATCCCCAACACACATTGTAGGCGTTAAAATCGCCTAATAGTATGAAGGGTGGTGGGAGTTGATCGATGATGTTCACGACATCTCGGATGTCAGTTCGAACACCAGGGGGAAGGTAGATAGAACAAATCGTCACCTGGAGGGGAAGTGCAACACGAACTGCTACGACCTGCAACTCAGTGTCAATGTCTACAGGATCGTGGTACAATGTGTCTCTAACGAGAATTGCCACGCCGTCACAGGCTCTTAACCCCGTAAGGAAATCCGTGCGAAACACGGAGTATCCCCGAGGAGAGAATGTGTCGGTTTCGTTGAAGTTTGTTTCCTGCAGACAAACACACGAAGGCGCAAAATCTGACAATAAAAGTCGCAGTTCTTCGTAGCGCTGATATACACCGTTACAGTTCCACTGGATTAGTGGACCATTCATTTCTGTTTAGGGGAGTTACCGCAACCTAATTATTTTTGGTTTACCCTTAGGTTGCGGGTCTACAGCCATTTTCTCGGCTACACTTTCATTTGGTAGTCCAGGTGTTTTGATGGACACACTGGACTCCTTTTTTGATTGTTTGGCTCTCACTGGTATCCAGTGAGAACCAACGGATCCCTTATCAGTTTCCTTTTCAGGAGTAACTGATGCGGGTTTTGTAGAAGCGATCATTCTCTGGTCGCTTCTCGTTTGTGGAGAAGACTGTGGGGTCTTCTCCTTAGGTCGTTGGGAGAACTGAGGTTGAGTGCGTTCTCCTTTAGGCGAGGGGGATTTATTCAGACCCGATCCCCCAGGTTGTGGGGTCTGAATACTGGTCTCCTGGACCGATTCCGCCACCTTTTCTGTTTCGGAATTCTTCGCAGCTAATCCTACCGCTTTAACTGTCGGACGAGGCACTGATTCTGTCTGTGTCTGGACGCTTGCTGTCTTCTTTGCTGCCACTTGTGCGAAGGATTTCGCAAAAGTGACCGGCGCAGTCTCTTTATACTTCCTCTTGGCGTCAAAATACGGTATCCTATCGTGCGTCTTGATGACCTGGATAGCCTTCTCCTCTAAGTACGTTGGGCAGTGGCGTGAAGTAGAGGCATGTGCCCCTTTGCAATTTACGCAGTGTGCCGCATTTGGACAGGTTTCAACATCATGTTGATCCTGTCCGCAGTTGGCACATATAGAAGATTTGCCACAACGACTAGAGGTGTGACCGTAACGCTGGCACTTATAGCATCGCATCGGGTTTGGGTAGTAGGGGCGAACGTTACAAACGTTGTACCCCACCCTTACCGATGTTGGACACTTGGTGCCAGCGAAGGACACCACCATTGAGATCGAAGGCTTGCCGTTCCGGGGGTTGAGCTTCTTGCATTCCACGACACCTTGCGATGCCATTTCCTGCACAAACTCTTCCTCCGTAACATACGCAAGGTCACGATCCGTTACGACGCCTTTGGAAGTATTCAGTGCCTTATGTGGCTGTACTGAAATACGAAACTCACCAAACTTTTCACATTTCTGAAGCGTGGAAGAAGCCTCAGTTTCGCATTCAATAAGCAATGTACCATCCGACAGTTTTCGCACCGATCTTATACCAGTTGCACACGTTTTTCCCAGCGTTCGGGCAACAAAGAAGGGGGACATCTCTTTAAAAGACTTTCCCTCTTCTTGCACCTTCACAACAAGAAAACGAGGCACTGGCGCACAAAACTCCACAGTTCTGTCAACCTTCTTTGCAGAAGGCCTTGCACATCCCTCATCGGATGACTGAGCATCACGACGAGGTCTCTTGTTTGATTTTTTACGGAGTTTACGCTCAACTTTGGCGGAATTTAAAGAAAAATTATCCCTCCGGGTAGTCGCCACTGGTTTAGACGATATTCAAAAATTTGAAGATTCGTTAAAAAATATCGCAACACCAAATTTGTTGCTGGAAAAATATAGTGTTATATGTCTAAAAGGGGGAAGAGAAAATGGACTTAATGTCAGTTATATCTTAGTTGATAAATTTTTTTCAAGGAAGTTCATAACTCTTTGTTCATGGGCTGGTGGTTCAAGAGGTCAGAGGAACAAATGAAATAATATCTTTTAAGATAAATTGACATGTAATGAATTTATTTTTTCAACTAGTTCATCTAACTGACAATAATTTTACTATGGTTAATTGTGAACAATTTTTTAAAAACATGTTAAAGAATTCAACGCGTCGAAATGAAGGGTTAGTAGCAAGAAGTTCTAGGTGTAAAATACGACCTACACAACTAACTTATAAAATAAAACGCAGAGTGAATGATACAACTCGTAATAATAGAGAAAATGATCCAAATACTACAAATATTATTATAAATATTCACTATATGCGATTTTTCTCAGAAAAAGTACAATAATTTGTAAAGATAAATATGTTAAAATGCTGCTTGAGTTCATAATTCCATTGTATTTTTTATAAATTTAAGAATTGTTAAAACTCTTTAGATCCATATTCAATAAGCAGTAGTAATTTGCTACCAAAGACTTTATTTTTATTTGTATTCAATTATATAGGTTTGTTACTCTGTACTACCATTTTAAAATGATATAACTTATAACAAGAAAAAGAGAAAACTAAAAAAGTAGACAAATGTTGTTTATTGTTAACATGGCAGTATTCAATATAATATTTAATTAATTATATGAAATTATTTACAACACAATTTAAATATATCATAATTTACTTAACAAAAGTTGTATTTATTTACAGTGTGTTTAGCAGAGGAATGAATACAATGTCTGAGTTATTTACAATGGCTACCAATTTACATTTTATATTTTCAATATCGTATACATTACAACCATTAATTTCTAGACCACAAAACTTATGGCTCTATTCTCTAACTTCTCAATGTATCTCTATATCCGTATAGAGCATGTAGCTTACATTAGACAATAGTGGGTTTCATTATAGAGTTATAGAGTTTACCATATTTTCCTATTCCGTAACGTCTGCTATAACCTTGGTCTATAAGACATACGGCGTATAGCGCAGCGACAACGAAACGAACTTCACAATTATTGTTTTATAAATTTATTTTTAAAACGTTTTTAATTATTATATGTAACAAAATGTCTAGTGCTCCTGAAAGGTAAATCATAATTATTATTTATGCATGTACTCATTACCAGATATTAACAATATTATTTAAAATATTCAATCTTAACCCCACTTTTTTGTTTACATATAATTTTGAATAAAATTAAAGTGTTGAAATTTCGAAAAAAAAGGAAGACGACTGTGAACACGAGTAGGGAGCAGTACGAGGAGTATTAACGTGCCATGGAGGGCGATTATGTGATACGAAGTGGTACCATAAATCCGACTGTAAGTGCTGACTACCTCGAGAAGTGGCAAGAGCTGGTGACCACAATAAACTCTCTGGGTTGTGGTCCACCGTTATCGGTGGACGTCTGGAAAAAAGTATGTATTCTTAATATGTTTTTTTGATGTTTTTTAAATATTGTTTTATAAAACTTTTTTTCAGAGATTCAATGACTGGAAAAACGCGACGAGGGCGAAAGCCAGAAAAATACATAATGAAAGAATGAAAACAGGTGGAGGTGAAGGCACCTCTGCGAAATTAACAGACCTCGAAGAAAGAGGACTTTCGGTGTGGGGTCGAGTGGCAGTTACTGGTACGCCGGTACTTCATGTAACTGGTGGATTGGGGACTGACACTTGTACCATTGAAGTTGTCGATCCTATTAATATGATGCCCGAGTATGTCACAATTGACAGCATAGACTTGTCTGGCTGTTCGACAAGTGTTGCCCCGGTAGCAATGGAGACCACAGCCCCTGTTGTTTACATGATGCCGTCAACCAGTAGAGCTCACACGACATCTGCACCTCCCCCAGCCAGTACACCCACTCCACCCTCCATAGCTCTCACGCCTACAACAACGAACATTCCCACACGATCTGCTCGACAACGTATACCCTCTAAGAAAAAAAACAACACCGTTAAGTGATTTAACCAATCAATTATTAAACAAATATAGTGAGAATGTAAGTGTAGGGATGCAGTTAGTGCAAGAAGTGAAGGCTTCTCGTGAGAGCTATTTTGAACTAAAACAGAAAGTAGTTCAACAACTTTTTCAACACCATCAAACTTCAATATGGAGAAGAAACAAGAATCAAGACAAAACAAGCATTGAACAACTTTAAGAAATTAACAGCAACCAGAAATCAAGTTATTTTTCTACTAAGATGCAAAAATCAGTTACTACCATCACATATCCAAAAGACTTTTAAGTGTACATATAATGCAATTATAATACCACACCCTTTCAAAAACAGGTTAGAAAAATTATTAACTAAATTTAAATTTGACTTATTAAAAGTAGAAATAAGTATTAGTGCATGGTAATTACACAATCTAGATAAAACTATAAAAACGAAATTATCTTTCTTAGAAAATAATCTTATTACTATTCATTTTGATCATTTTTACAATATGACACAAAATAACTTCAATTTTTGGAATAAAAAAATTAAAGAAAAACAAATAAAAAAATTTACTAATTTAAATAATTGCCTCATAAAGAATCAAATTTCTATAAATGAAGATTGGCTTATCAATTTGACAGACATAAATTTACCTTTACAAATAAAAAATACATTAAGCTTAAACCCAAAATTTAGTTTACCCATAAAAAAATCAGAAATTCTATTACCTAAATTATTAGTAGACATTGAATTTGTGATTCAAAATAGTTATAAGGAAGCAGATGAAAGAGATATATTGCGTAATAGATGCACTAATATTATAACTAATTTTATCAATAAACCTCAAAATTTTAATACCATTGACAAAAATATGTTACACTCATATAATGAAACTAAATTATTTTTAAAAAATAACAAAGAAATTTTAGTCACTAAATCAGACAAAACTAATGTAACAGTTATAACCAATATCGAAAATTACAAAGAAAAAATGGCTAATTTACTTGAAGACAAGAAATACTATATTCCTATAAACACTGATATAACTACAAAATGCAAAACAAGAATAATAAAATTATTTAACCAAAACACCATAGACAAAAAAACATAATTCATTAGTTACAAACAATTCTACTATTCCCAAAATATATGGTTTAATTAAAACTCATAAAAATAATTTTCCCGTTAGACCTATAGTCAGCAATATAAATCAATATTTCAGAGACCAACAATAATTATGATGTTAAAGATTCATTTGTTTTGAAAAATATTATTGATAATTTACCTAACTTACCTGACAATTATATATTAGTTTCATTAGACGTTGTATCCTTATTTACTAATATTCCGATATGTCTAGTGAAAGAAATAATTTCTTAAAAATGGTTAGAAATAGAGCCATACACTAATGTGGGTATTGAAGATTGTTTTAGAAATATAAAACAGATATTTGGTTCAGCAATGGAGAATCCGTTATCACCTGTTTTAGCAAAAATAGTATTAAATAATTTATTAGACAAAATTACAACTAAACTACCATTTAAACCAATAATTATTCAAAAATTTGTCGACGATTTATTTTTAGCCATACCGAAAGATAAAACTAAAGAAACTTTAAACGATTTTAACTCCTTTAATGAACATATAAAATTTACTATGGAAATAGAAAAAAACAACACTTTACCATTTTTAGACATTAAACTTATCAGAAAACCTAACGGTAAATTAATTACAGAGTGGTACAAAAAACCCGGTAAATCAGATAGATATTTAAAATTTCATTCTAAACACCCTTTAAGGGGGGCTAGGGTCTGAAACTTTCAAAAAAAATCATTTTTTTTTAGCTTAAATGAAAGTAGAGAACTTCAGGAATATTCTGTTAAAATTTCAGATCGATAGGAGCAAAATTACCAGAGATACAGCGTTTTGAATATCCCTACTTTCAACTCGGCTTACAGCGGTAACGAGCAGACCAGCGCGTGCATAGCGAGAATCGTCCAACAGCTGCTTCCCTCCTCTTTATTTCATATCTAAACCACTTTTACTGTATTATAGTATATATTTGTATATGCTTCGTGTTTATACGGTGTATATATTTGTTGTATGTAGTTTAGTATATAAGTTCTGGCTTATATTTTGCCGCGCATCTGTACACGTGTGCTATAATATATCTCAATTTTTGCTGCAGTTTTGTTTTTTTTTTTATTAACAATATGCCTAAAAAAGTTACCAGAGAAGATCGAAATTCGTTTAGTGCAAGGGCGAGCAGACCAAAAAAAAAAAAGAATTCTACCACATAAACGTAAGCATGACGATGTTATAGCAAGTACGTCATCAAAAAAAATAAGAATTGAAACAGAAGAAAGTATAACGGAAGATTTTAATAAACATTATAGAATCGTGGATTTTTTGTTCGTGTTTTCTACTATTTCTACTCTATTGAAGTGTGTTATATGTGATGGAAAAGTGGAAATCGAGTCATGCAAAATGGAAAGTCTAGGTTTAAAAATAAAAGTCACCTGTGAAAATTGTAAAATTCCTCGCTATGTTTCATCTAGCGAGAGGATAGGAGGTAATGCCTATGAAATAAACTATCGTTATAAAGGTAATATGACAGTCATAATGGAGGAAGAGGACTACGCAAGAAAAATGACCGAAATCATATACGGAAATAAAGAAAGATCCCACAAAAAAAAATCCAAAATAAATCTAACAATCTGATAGACCAACTAACAACGGCTGAGATTATTACGGAATTTGAAGTTAAACGCATACACGGCTCACTTCCTCTCAAAATATATCAATTTCCGAAATTACACAAACCCAAGAACTCCTTACGTCCTATCGTATCCTGCATCAATAGTCCATCATCCAACCTATCAAAATACCCACATAACACCCTCCAAGATCTAAGCTCAACTTTCCACTATAATTTAAAAAATTCCTTTGAGTTTGTTAATTAATGCAAGAAAAAACAGTTACCGGCCAGTTACGTAATGTGCTCACTAGATGCCACGAGTCTATTCACCAATATCACAAAAAAAATTTGCACAAATATTCACAAATTCATTCGGAAATACTGGTCCTCAATAACAGCATACACTACACTGAACGAGCGAATGTTTCAGATTATAAAGCATATATTAGTTACCAGTTACTTCATTTACAAAGAAAAATTAATACTTCAACGGGATTGGACTGCAATGGGCAATATCGTCAGCCCAACACTAGCTTGTTTCGTGATGGAATACATTATCACCGAAGTAATAAGTGCCGAAAACTGTAGACTACGATATTCCGCTCCTTACTTGTTACGTGGACATTCTGTTTTTAACAGTCCCTAAGGAAAACACAGATGACATATTAAAACGATTAAACTCTACAGATAGTAAAGTCAAATTTACGATAAAGAGAAGGAAATTACCAATTACCTTACCTGGACATTGAAGCTATAAGATCAGAGGAAGGCTTTATTCAGACCAATTGGTATCAAAAGTCAATAGCGTCTGGTCGTCTCATGAATTTTCACTTGACGAACCCTCTCACACAAAAAATCAGCATCCAACGTAACACAGTACGAAGAATGAAACAACTGAGCAGCCCCCAGTTCCATCAAGGTAATATTGAGAAATTTAAACGTGGATTGACAGCCAAGGGTTATCCTAACAATATAATCAAAAGGATTGTGCACATAGACAGTGCGGCACAACAAAAAAACAACAATAACAATGTACCTACCAACACATTAAAAAAAAAATTGAATTATTAAAAATATCCCAACATAGAAGGACTTACATAAGAAGTGAAAAACTACTACAAAGTGAAAGTTCGCGCCCATCCCTGTATAATCCAAAAACTCTATTTATTAACCACAAAACCCAACATGACTTCACATTCAACAGTTATCTCGTTTACAAAATACCTTGTAAAAATTGCGATAAAGTATATGTTGGGTAGACTAAACAGTGGATAGTAAACAGAATACGCAATCATGACCAAGAGTGCCCGAAAAGAAGAAGAAGAACTCGTCGCATATCTAAAAGATATGAAGAAACATCTTTTTGGCTTAACAACTGTCAGTTTGAGGAAGATAGCATATCAACTAGCTGTAAAAAAATAAAAAAATGATAAGTAAAACAATTTTAGCGCACAAAAGCAGATGGCAGGTATATTTGTAAATTCGTAGGCCAGAAGCCACTTCAGCAGCTCGAGCAATGGGATTCAACAAAGTCGCGTTGAATAAATTCTATAAGTTGCTCGGAGAAATATATGACAAGTATCAATTGTCACTCAATAGAGTATATAATTGTAATGAAACCGGCATATTGAACGTTTCGAAAACCAAGAGCAAGATAATAGGAGAGAAAGGAAGAAAACAAGTAGACTCGTTGTCTTCAGCAGAACGAGGACAAACTATAACTGTGGAGATATGCTTTAACGCAGCAGGAACATACATGTCTCCGCTCATGATACTCCTCCAGGGACAACAGCAGAATGAAATATTCGTGGTTGGATGACCAGCAAAATATTTCTACTCTGGTTCAAACAGTTCATCCGATTTTCAAGAACTTCACTTTCCCCACACTACACCCATAAGCTGCAACCTTTAGATATTTTATTTATCAAACTGCATCGAATTGGTTGAGTTCGCATCCAGGTCGAGTGATCACCATGTTTCAGATAAGCGAAATTTTTGGACAAGCTTATATTCAAGCAGCGACGATGTCAAAAGCTATTAATGGATTAAGAAAATGTAGGATATGGCCATTTAATCAAAATAGTTTTGCTGATTTTCATTTAATCGCTGCAGAAACTACAAATATACCGATTGTTGAAGACACTCGATCTACACCGATTGTTGCAGAATCTCAATCTACACCCGTTATCGCAGAGTCTCTTTCTGAACCGATTGTTGCTGAATTCATTGCCACACTAACTCCTGTTCTTGAATCCGAACCACGCTGTTCATTTGACAAAAATGTTGTCTCTAAAATCCATTCTCCCATTCGAACAGTGTGTCGCGATATAACATCTAGCTTTAAAAATGTTTCTCCTAGAGATGTTCTACCAATCCCATCAGCCCAACAACGAAATGAAAAAAATAAACGCTATGGCCGAAGTAAAACAACAATACTTACCTCATCTCCATACAAAAATGATTTGGAGGGTCGGAAATAGTAAAGAAAATAATCGAATCCTAATGATCCTCGACTCAAAAGAAACGTTAAAAAACAAAAAAGTGGCAAACCACGCGGACACCATATATCTTTATTGTAATGATTTGAATCATACATATCTGAAATCATCAGAGCGTTGGGTGGGATGCCAGCTATGTGGAAGTTGGGCTCACACTGCCTGTCCCGGTGTTGATGATGAAAATCTCGAGGAAATACACATAGTGTCAAGTTGGTTAACCGGGTCAACGGGTTAACTGGGCATCAGCCTATTAATTCTTTGGTTATTGTATTTAAAAGTGCGGCAGTTACGGCGATTGGTAGTACTAGAATTCATTAATTTCGCGCCATTTTTGTTTAATGGACACAGAACATATATTGGTAAACATTTATGTTGAAATCAGAATTGTTAAAAGTAGTAGGTTACAACACTGATCGGAGGACCATTGCAAATATTAAGTTAATTTTAATTGCTATTATAGATGTTATTGTTTTTAATGAAAGTTGGGACGCCTGTAAATATATTATTCGTGTAATTTTAAGGTTAGAATTCAAAAGTAAAATTTTATAATGTATGGGCCTAGTTGCCCCGCGAAATTTAGTATACGAAGCAACGGGGCCATAAGAGTCCCAGTTACCCCAGTAATGTTTTGACCCATGTGTAACTGCTTAAATATTTATAAACACTTATTTTAATCATGTATTCAGTTATTATTTATTTTGCTATTTTTTTATATCAAGGATATGATGAGGCATTACAAGCGCAAGACCGCAAAGAGCTGATGGTGGACAATATACCAGAGAACAGTTAAACTTCGCGATTCAAGATGTAACAAATGGAAATAGAACAGTTTATAGCGCAGCCCCATTTTACCACATTCCAAGAACAACACTTAGACATTATCTTGCTGGCTCTAGAGGTAAAGGAATTGTTGCTAAATATGGCAAAGGAGGAGGCAGCAAGTTATTGATAGAATTAAATGTTGAAACAAAACTAACAAATACGAGTACTTTAAACAAAATGCAAAATTGGGGATATGAGCTATCGAGAGAAGAAGTTTTGGATTTGGTACAATCTTACTTAAAAGTAAATAATATTAAAACTAAGTTCCCAGACGATCGCCCAGGAGAAGACTGGTTCATAAACTTCTGTTGCCGACACAAAATGTCTATTAAGACCATTTCAACACAACAGGGTGTTGAAATTGCCCGAAAGAAGCAAGAAAATCCATGGACCATTTATCGATTTTTTGATTTATTGGAAAAAACAATTGCAGATTTACATTTAGAGGGTAAACCAAACTTGATATTTAATTGCAACGAAACGTCGTTCTCCAGCGACCCATCTAAAACAAAAATTGTAGGGAAAATAGGAACAAAATGCACAAGAACGATCTCCACTCTGGGTCGTGAAAATACAACTGTCCTAGTAACTGGTTCTGCTACGGGCCAAAAATTGCCTCTTCTAATTATATTCAAAGGCAAGAATATAATGGAATCGTGGATGCCACAAGATATTGAACCTACCGATAAAGTTGCATATGCTTGTTCTAAAAAAGGATGGATGGTTTCAGAAATATTTCTATAGTGGTTTATGATTTTTTTTTTGCCGAATATTCCAGAAGAGCGTCCAGTGCTTCTAATTTAAGATGGACATGCCACACACATATCTTGCGAATTAATACAGTTAGCTATTGATAACGAAGTTTGCATCTTAAAATTTCCACCGCGCTCAACGCATATCTTACAACCGCTCGATGTTGGTGTTTTCAGAGGTATGAAAAGCAGGTGGGATAAAACCCTTTGTAAGTGGCAACGATCCAACCCTCGACATAAAATACCAAAAAATGTGTTTATCAAGTTGCTTAATGAGGAATACCGGCAAATATTGTTACTGCATTTCGTGCCACTGGAATCTACAATGTACATTGTGAAGGTCCAGATCGAAGCCAAATTTCTACTGGGTTTTTCATTGAAGCAGATGTTCATAAATTTAAAGAACAGAAAAAAATCATAATGAGGAGTTGCAGCAAGAGAGAATTGAATCTCAAGCTGAAGAAACCGAAATTCATGTTCCATCTTCTGAGATAGAGGATAAATTATTACAAGGAGGCGCGCCCGAGGTTGGGCCCATTCCAGGGCGTTCCAAAGATAAAGTTGATCATTCTGTTAAGGATAACACGTCAAACAAACAGTCATTTGAAGCTATCCTTGCAAATCCTGTTCAAACGTGACTCCAAATTTGTTTGCCAATCATTAAAAAAAAAGTTTGCGTTGGGGCAGAAATATAACGACAACTGAATACCTTGAATTTAAAAAGCGAGAAGAGAAAGAGAAACGCAATAGAGAAAATAAGAAGAAAGGAAAAGATCTAAAACACAAGGATGTAAAGAAAAAGCCTCCAAGAAAAGCAAAAAAAAAAAAAAAACTTCTGCCTCTGAACAATTCTGAAACAAGCTGTAAAGATTTGGAAATTGAACAATCAGAGGATGAAGAAGAACACGTTGTGCCAGCAATAGAAGGTGACTATGTCATAGTTGACTATAATGGTGAATATTTCAAGTCATAAACATACTATTTATTGAATGTAGATTACGTTTTGAGAATTTATTTATTATATTTTACTCCTGCAAAGAGGTTATGTACATGTCAACTACTAGTTCTGAAATCGAACGGTTTAATTAGTTATTGACACCCGTGTCAATTATTGGTGAAGAGTACATTTTCTAATCATATCTTTCTGAACTCATAAATGTGTTATTCTGATGGAGGGATAAATGTTAGTAACTACTTACATTAAATTAGTTGACTGGGTCCAGTATTTGACAGGGGGTGGCAACTACCAGTGTTTGGCATGTCAATTACTAGTACAAATTATTTTGCATCAATAAGATAAAAAAAAGTAAGTAGATTTTTTTATTTTAGCCTGAGAATAATGTCACATATTAAAAAACAATTTCTCAGTTATTCCCATGAACAAGTGGAGAAAGCACTACAAGACGGCAGAGATGGATTGGCAGTTCCAACTGCTGAAAAACGTCATGGTATACCTCGTATCACACTTCTTTTCAAAGCAAAAGGAAAAAACCCCATTACTAGACGAATGGGACCTGTCCCTATTTTAACAAAAGATCAGGAAAATTTATTATTCTTATGGATAACATCTTTGGCAAAGGCTGGTTTCCCAGATACCAAAGCTGAAGTTCTAGACAATGGTCAGCACATTGTTCAACAACGTGGCAGAAAAACTTGCTTTACTAATAACAGACCGGGGCCTTCGTGGTTCAAAGCATTTGTACAAAGAAATAAATCTATATCCACAAGAGTAGCGCAAAATTTAACTATATCTATTGAATGTATAAGATTATATTATATTGTACAACTCCTTAACTATATCTAGATCTTAAAGTCTCAAAATTTGGAGCGATGGTTTTTAGAAATATATAATTATTTGAAAGATAATGGACATGAGCAGATTTTAAACGATCCTAATTGTGTATTTAATGGCGATGAAACCGCTTTCTTTCTAAACCCAAAGGGTAGTAAAGTTTCAGCTCCTAAAGGCAACAAAACAGTTTATCAAGTCAATGTTTGACGATATTAATTACAGAAATTGGAACACTAGCACCTCAATTAGTTCTATTCAAGTATGAACGAATACCTGCTGATATTTCTGAAAGTATTCCGTTGACTTGGGGAGTCGGCCGATCGGAAAGTGGATGGATGAACGGTGCTCTATTTTATGAGTTTGCTGCCAATATATTTCACCCATGGCTACAAAAAAATGGTAACAAATTATTAATTTGCAATGAAAACGGAATCATATTTGTTGCACTTTTTCCTAACGCTACCCATTTGATACAACCAATGGACGTTGCGGTTTTCCGCTCTTTGAAAGGAAAATGGAAGAACAAATTTCACCAGTGGAGGCCAAAGAAAAGCCATTGATGAAGAAACGAGATTTCACTCCACTACTTAAAGAAGTATTATAGGAACTCTCCCCTACCGTTATTAAAATCGGTTTTAAAAAATGTAGGCTTGTACCATGGGATCCCAGTTCAATTAATTTAACGAAGGAAATTACAACACTAAACCAATCTGAAAAAGCATTAGTAGAGGATAGTAAAGAAGATATTAGACATGCCTTGAACATATTAGAAAAAATAATAGGATACGAAAAGATAGATCTTTTCAAAAGTTATGAAGTTTGGGATGGTAACCCTGAAGACAAATCTTTATTTGATGTATGGCAAAAAATGCGCAACAAATTGAACATACATATGGAACAGGCATATGACAACTCCCTCGAAGAAACCACAATAGTCCCAACTCCAAGGGAATTTCTACCCCAATGAGTATTTCTACTCGCAATACATTCAGAACATTTACTACAAATCAAAGATTTCCACCTCGACAGTCAAATTTTCAAAACAGAAATACATCCAATCCAAATTTTATCTCCGAGGAATTATTTAATATAGAACAGGATTCCCAAAATTCATATGGTAATTTTTTAGAGGAACTAGCCTCAGAAATGAATTTGAATGAATGAACCTTACTAATGAACAAATCAGTTTACCTTATATTATTTTCCCTTAAATTTTTCCAGTAAATTAAAAGTTCTTATAGATACAGGTAGCACTAAATCGTTCGTGAAACCTGATATTGCTACTAAATTCTTTAAAAATAAAATAATTAAAGACCCTTTTCAAATATCTACCACACACGGTACATCTACCGAAAAATTTTGTACAAAAATTTCATGTTCAAAAATATTTAAGATTATTGAATATTTAAAATATAAATAATAAAATTTAAATATAATATTTTGACATTATAAGAGCCTCCTATGTTTTACAATATACTAAAAAACAATTGTGTAAATGAATGACAAAATAAATGTCACTGTGTATTAATATTAATAAAGATTTATGTAATCTGTTTCTTCATAAAATAAATAATAACTGATAATATTTAACAAAGATTAAAAATGTAGACTTGAAATTTTATTTATTTAATTTTCATAATTATTTCGATTGTTTAATTGGTCTAAATAATTTGAGATACTTAAAGGCTACAATCGACTTAAATAAAACATTATGAATTACTCCTAAAACATCGATTGAGATATTTTATCGTAAGTTACAGTCTCCTAGTACGAATTGCACAGTAGTATAGGCTAAGTCTGAGCAACTTATTAAAATCAATGTAGGAAATATTAAGGATGGCACAGTTGTCATACCCCATACAAAAATACATGACTTAGAAATTCCTGAATGCGATACTAACGTAATAAATAATGAAGCTGTATGCTCAATAATAAATCCTTACGAAAATAATGTACACCAAATAAACGGATAATAGTAGAACCGCTTAGTGCATATAAACAAGAATCTACTTCCAATTTTAATTGTATAAATTATAAAAATAAAACAAACGAAATTTTGATTTATCAAAGATTCGAACGAATCACATGAATAAAGAGAAAAAAGGCGCTATTTTTGAACACATAGTGTCGCCCGTATTTGTGAGGTGTGATATTTTCTACGTCCTAAGGGCCCCAAGCTACAATAAGTCGGACGTCCTGAATCGTGTTGGGACGTGTAATTAGTCAGATTAGTTTGTTCAGGGTTAAATTAGTTTGTTCAGGTGTAAATTCAGTCTGTCTGTAAAGTCAACATTTGTTTTTCCCTTGGTAAAACGAGGTTGTGAATTGGCATTCGAAACACACGGGTTGCCCCTCTCTTTGAATACTTACTGGTCGAGTATTTGTGTTACTTACCTTTTCACTTTATCAAGGGACCGGGCTTGCAATTATATTTGGGAGGGAAAATTAACGTAAAATCACTCGGGCGAAACGTCCGCCAAAAAGCATTGTTTTTTTTATTTAACTCTGGCCAGCCATCAGTCTTGTTTGTAATAAAAATTGTTTTAAATTTTCCGTAGAGTCAAGTGGGTGGGGTGGTACTGCGATGTTTTTTTTGTGTTCTCAGCTGGAGATTTTTATGGGTTGGCGTATCACGGGTTTTAAAAAGGGGCTATAAAAGGGGATATATAGAGTGGGAGCATCGACACTGTTGGGTTTTTACCGTCGCGATGGCAGTGCCGGTGATCTTACTGGGATTTTACTAGCTTTAAGGCGAGAGAGATTTGTTATTAAAAATTTCAATCGGATTTTGTTGAACACTGGCTCCCGATTTTCTAAACTTCTTCCAGATTTTTCTAAAAAGTATTACCTCCAGCAATACTTTTACCACTTCATCGTAGACAGTCACTGTGGTTTAATTCCGTGCAGAAGTTCACGTAGCCCTAGGGCTGTTGTAACGACAGTAATCCGATCACAGGTTACTTGGTATTTATACCACAATACAGATTTAATTATTTTTTTTTGTTAAGTTTAAATTGTAATTAAAATGTCATTGGTAATAGTTAATAATTGGTATGAGCACCGTTTACTATCTATTGTCCCATTATTATTAACTGTTACGAGTAAACATATTTACCGGTTAAATATTTAATTTTTTTTTCTAGTCCGTTTGTGAGTATTTAACTATCAGTATTTCTTGTTTATTATTAAATTGTTTTGGAGTATAGGTTTTGGTAATATTAAATATTTTTGAGTCATAGATTTTGTACTACTCCAAGCATTGAGAATATTTAACTAGTAATTTTCCTTATTATTATTAAACTGTTTTGGAAGTAATTGTTTTGGTAATATTAAATATTTTTGAGTAATAGATTTTGTACCACTCCAAGCATTGAGAATATTTAACTAGTAATGTTCCTTATTATTATTAAATTGTTTTGGAAGTAATAGTTTTGGTAATATTAAATACTTTTGAGTAAAAGGTTCTTTTGTTGATATCTATTTAGTAAAGTTTCGTATAATGGATAGACTCTTTGGTCGATAATTTACTTAGTAGTTCTGTATATTGATAGTTTTTGGTTGTTGATAATTTGATTAATAAATTATTCTCTTAAAGTCATACAGTTAATTGAGTTTTGTTTGGATATAAGTTGTTTTGGCGAGTCATATTCATTGCTAGATATTTTTTATTTTTTTGTTAGAGTTACCTTTGATTTTTTGTTTATTTTGTGAATAGTAATAATTCCTTTGTTAATAAATTTTGTAATTGAGTACATTGGTGTTTCTGTTACGAGAACTCTATTCCTTTCCCTTGATGATTTATTTTCTTCCAGAATTTAGGGCAATAGAAGCGAGGTGACTGGCGCCGTATAAAAATTTAGGCTGCACATAGACAGTGGTAATTACAGAACCACCCTGCATAGTCACATCTACCTCTAGACTGGGCTGGCGGCCTTCTACCTTGCCCTGGACAACTGATAGCCGCTGGAGTCACTTCAGAGTGGCTACGGAATTCATATTTTTCCCCATTTAGGTTTTTTTAGCGACCGACCAGAGATCTGAGCGGACGCTGGCATACGCCAACTATATAACGCTGGAGTCTGGCCGTAATATACGTTATAATTTAAGACTTTTAACCTCACGACCGACACATCAAATTACGCCATAGGCGCTGTATTGTCTGGGGTAATATCGCCTCGAATCTCCCCGTAGCTTACGCAAGTAGAACTTTAAATGATTCAGAATTAAATAACAGCACAATAGAAAAGAACTATTGGCAATTGTTTGGGCTACGAAATATTTTCGACCCTATTTTTTGGAAGAAAATTTAATATTGTAACGGACCAAAAACCCCTTAGGTGGTTGTTTTCGTTAAAAGAACCCAATTCGAAATTAGTTCGTTGGAGACTAAAGCTTGAAGAATATCAATACGAAATTACATATAAAAAAGGCTCTCTTTAAATAAAAACGGGTTATCTAAAATAAAAATTGATTTAAATACAAACGAAACAATTGATAGATCAGACGAAAGTTTCCAATATATGAAAGAATTTAATGAAAATTTTCAAAGACAATGCACATCTAAAGACAACAATGACACGGAATCTTTAATTATTGAAATGATTGACTCTAACAATGACGATCAAAATTTAAATAATAGTGATGACGATGATCAAACAATCCACACAAGCTTAAGTAATCCCGTCATTGGTATCCCTATTGTAGATATTCCAGTAAATGTTGTAAAGAATCAGATAATCATATCTGAAGTAAATTTCGAACCAGCGGTTCCTTAACATCGTTAAATTATTCGAAGAAAAACAACGAATATTAGTACAATTTTCAAAAAAGAATTTTGAAAAAGAGATTATTAAATTTTTAAAAGAATATGTTGCTCCCAAAGTCAAATACCACTTATATTTTGAAGACCCCCTTTACGAAAAACTTAGCACAGTCCTCCAAAAATACTTTAAAAATTCAGAAATCAATTTTATAAAATGTGCAAAGAAATTAAATGATGTTCAAGATATTGACGAAATTTTGCAAGTTATAAAAAATCAACACGAACTGCTACGACCTGCAACTCAGTGTCAATTTCTACAGGATCGTGGTACAATGTGTCTCTAACGATAATTGCCACGCCGTCACATGCTCTTGCCCCCGCAAGGAAATCCGTGCGAAACACGGAGTATCCTCTAGGAGAGAATGTGTCGGTATCCTTGAAATTTGTTTCCTGTAGACAGACACATGATGGTGCAAACTTGTACATTAATTGTCGTTGCTCTTCATAGCGCTGATATACACCGTTACAGTTCCACTGCATTAGTGGACCATTCATTTTTGTTTAGGGGAGTTACCCCGCAACCTAATGATCTTTGGTTTACCCTTAGGTTGCGGGTCACCAGCCATTTTCTCGGCGACGGTTTCACTTGTTTGTCCAGGGGCTTTCGTGGACACACTGGACTCTCTTTTGGATGGTTTGGCTCTCACTGGTATCCATTGAGAGCCAATAGTTTCCCTATCAGTCTCCGATACTGGAGTGGCTGATGAGGGTTTGGCAGAAGCGACCACACACCGGTCGCTTCTTGTTTTTGGAGAAGTTTGTGGAGACTTCTCCTTAGGTGGTGGGGAGAACTGAGATGGTGTGCGTTCTACTTTTGATTGGGGGGGTTTATTCAGACCCGACCTTCCGGGTTGTGGGGTCTGAATTTTGGTCTCAGGGACCGATTCCAACACCTTTTCATTGCCGGATTGTTTGGGCGCATCTATACTTGTCGCTAAAGTCGGACGGGGCACTGTCTCCGTCTGAGTCTGGACGCTTGCTGTTCTTTTTGCTGCTACCTGCGCGAAGTATTTCGCGAAAGTAACAGGTGCACTTTCTTTACATTTCCTCTTGGCGTCATAATATGGTATCTTGTCCTGCGTCTTGATCGTCTGAATGGCCTTTTCCTCCAAGTACGTTGGGCAGTGGCGTGAGGTGGATGCATGCGCACCTTTGCAATTCACGCAGTGTGCCGCGTTTGGACAGGTTTCAACTTCATGTTGATCCTGTCCGCAGTTGGCACAGATGGTATGCTTACCACAACGACTTAAGGTGTGCCATAACGCTGACACTTGTAGCATCGCATCGGGTTGGGATAGTAGGGGCGAACTTGCAAACGTTATGCCCCACCTTTACCGATGCTGGACACCTAGTGCCAGCTAAAGACACCACCATTGAGATCGAGGGCTTTCCATTTTGGGGTTTGAGTTTTCTGCATTCAATGACACCTTGCGATGCCATTTCCTGCACGAACTCTTCCTCCGTGACGTAAGCAAGATCGCGATCGGTTATGACGCCTCGAGTTGTATTAAGAGCCTGGTGTGGCAGAACAGAAATACGATATTTACCAAATACCTCGCATTTCTGCAGCGTCGACGAAGACTCAGTCTCTGCTTCGACTAACAAAGTACCGTCCGACAATTTGCGCACTGACTAAACACCAGTTGGGCACGTATTCTTCAACGTTCGGGCAACAAAGAAGGGGGACATCTCCTTAAAAGATATACCCTCTTCTTGCACCTTCACGACGAGAAATGGTGGTATTGGCGCACAATACTCAACCAACCTATCTACCTTCTTAGGAGAAGGTCTTACACATCCCTCGTCTGATGATTGGACATCTGGACGGGGTCACTATTTAGATTTTTTACGGAGTTTACTCTCAACTTTGGCGGAACTTAAAATTTTTTTATCCTTCCGGGTAGTCGACTCATTGGGCCAGACATGTCAGGATGATATAGCATCGGAGGAAGTAGTCACGGGCTGCTCGACCCGCTCGAGAACCAAAAGTAGCCAAATCTGGAACCTTGCGAGCTGCATCCGCTTCCACAGACCCCCGAATACTTGTCTAGTGGCACGGCATTACCTCGACATTCACGATACAGTAGTGGAGCCACTCTATTCATGAACCGTGACACCAGCCGAATGACTGAGTTGACCAGACTCAGCCTCCCGTTTTACCGAATCCGAGGCCAAAGAAGGCGTGTTGGGATCGTACTGTCCGTGGGCAGCAATCTCCCTCAACCGACCAGGATCCTCTTCTCCGGCGTTACGGGTCTCCACGCACGGCAAACACGTGGGTAGGAATTTAAAAGGGAGATAAAAGAGACAACAGATAAGCCTATTCCCACAATCAGCTTCTCTGAACTGTCTCCTCCCAAATGATATGTGATTCAGGGTACGTGGGATCATCAGGACCAAAAGATCTATATGGTCAGGTGTTGGGACCATTATGAAATTCCCTTGCGTGACTGAGGGTACGCGGGATCATCAGGCCCGAAAGCTCAACAAATGGTCAGGTGTTATGGCCATTATCAACTTCCCCTGCAGGGGTTGGAGTGATAAGGTTAGCTAGTTAGTTAAATATTTTGGCGCACAGCAACAAAGGCTATTTGCGCGTAACGCAGCCCATTTAAATGACTACACTACATATTAAAAACAATAAGTTAAACAATCAATAAATAGATAAAATCATTAAAAATACGCATACTCAATAAAAGAAATCTTGCACTGACAAACACAAATAAATAATATAAAAAGTCTGTTCGAAAATTTGATAAGACTCAGGGTGATGGTAAGAGGCTGAAAAGGGGCCAATTACCATCGAATATCACAGTCAATAACTAAATACACATTAAAATAAGGTGCAAGACTTCACACATAAAACAGTAAGTTCGATTCTCTCAGGAAGAGTATCAGCCTGTCCATGAGTACCCTGTCGTCACCTAAAGCAACTGACAGGTCATAGCACAGGCCTAACCTCTCTTTGACATCTTCAAATAATACACACTCAGTTAAAATGTGTAACACAGAAAAATCTGTGTTACACGTCTCACAGATGGAGGACTCTTCACCTCGAAGGTGTCCATTGGTCCACCAACAGTGACCTATACGGAGGCGTGTGATGGCGGTTTCCTGCCTGTGGTTAATCCTGCAGGAAAAACCCCATGATTTAACGTCTCCCTTAATCTGTCGCAACTTAACGTTCTGTGTGCGGCTCCACTCATGTAGCCACATGTCTAAAACCAGGTGTTTCAGATGACTCTTTGCGTCATCTGGAAAAACGGAACTCACATCAATCATAGGTTTGTGAGAGGCGGCTTTTGCAGCTGCATCTGCCGCTTCGTTGCCTTTAATACCAACATATCCTGGTATCCAAAACAGCTCTACCCTCACATTCTGAGCATTCAGATTTTGGAGTAGCAACCGGATCTTTAGTACAAGAGGATGCACTGAATCTGGATCTTGGATACTGTTCAGAGCGCCCAGCGAGTCCGTCAAGTTAACACTTGACTGACTTTGCTCTGACGAAACAAAACACAGGGCCTTGAAAATAGCGTACAGCTCAGCAGTGTACACACTCGTTATGGAGTGCAAACGGTACTGAAACTGCTGACGTGGGTTCAGGACAACACCCAACCCTGATTCCGGATTTTGATCCGTCAGTAAAATGACAGTATCCTCGAATCTAGGGACCAGTGTTCTTTGAAACTCATGTTGGTATTCGATAGGCAACGTATTATCTTTATCAAACCTAGTTAATGTGAGATTCACAAGCGGACGCGGCAGCGTCCATTGTGGAACAGCACACAAAACGAAACTTGCCATAAAAAATGAAATTTGCTGGAGGATGTGTTACGTGCAATATTAGAAAAAAGTAGTGAATGAAATAGTACAATTAGACAACAATATTATAAATGACATTTAAAGAATTTATTGTTCAAAAATGTTGGTTTGGACTACTAAGGGAAACTTTTTTAATATTTTTCTGTATTCCAAATTATGTTTTCCAGGTTTTTCAAAACCGTTGCTTACAATGAATCTTGATATAAGGTGGTCAGATGTGATAAAAAATAAGGAACCCAGGGAACAAGAGCTCATTGTGCAAACTATCAAAAGAACTGCACACTACAAGGCCTGAACTATAATATCAGAACGTGAAAATATGTGCTGGGCACAGTGAAAAAGGTTTTCTTGCTACGACTTAAAATATTTGTAGTGCTACTTCTGTCGTAATGGGCGCCTGTCGACCCCATTCAAGTACCGAACTTTAATTTTAATATGTATGTATATATTTTTTTTTAATTTGTATTAATTTTAATTGCATTGTTTTTGACATTTATTTTTATTTCTTTTTTTTTTTCATAGATTTTTATTAGTTTGTTTTTTCATTGGTATTATTATTTTGTTTTGCCTTGAAATTGTGTTATATTTTATTTTTTATAATATAATGTATTTTTGGCTAGTCGATAATATGCTGTACGTGACATCCGGATATAATTTGATATATTTATTCCTTTTTAATAGACGCATAGTCAGCAAGTACTACTTACTGTTTATGCGACTCAAATTCTTTTTACCATTTGTTTCGAAATTATAAAGTCAGTTTTTGTTTAGCTATCGCGGCATAAGGGCATATTTTCGGCTCGCCAATTTATAAAACTTTAATTATTTCATTTTCAAATGCTTTTTTAATAATAATAAATTTAGAGTCAAACTGATTTGACGAGTTTTATTTCACGACCCTTCACATGTGGACCACTTCAACCCCAAAAACGTAACAAACAAAAATATTAAAATAGCTTTACGGCACTTCGGCCAATTCTTCAATAGAAATACATAAGAAAAGTTTTAGTTAACTTAATTAATTTAAGTAATTAAATAATAAATGACAGTGCAATAAACTAGTGAAAAAGATACAGGTCTGGTGACCGTGATATCCAAACAACCTTCTCTGTAAGTTCAGTAGTATCTAATTATTTGTGGCCGCTCTGGTGTGGAATTATCTAAAAAATTAAAAAATACTTCTTTCAATGTATAAATATAATAATAAGTCTTTATTTCCATATGAATTTTTACAAATTATCTGGAATTTGTCTATATACATAAGTATACAATTAGAAATAAACATTAAACATTAAAAGAATGAAAATACATGCATACATACATACATACATACATGTGCACATACACATGCACATATAAGTATATACATATACATACATACAGCTACATACATATATAAAAATTTTACAAGCAAATACACCATCACATGTTATTTCAACAGACAAGCTTAGATAAATTTAAATTAAGGTAAATTAAAGTCGGGCAATGAGTTTGGTATATTTGAATAAAATTCCTTTACACTATAGGGCCCCATTCTTGAAATTATATTATTAATGTTATTTTTGAAATGCTTTTTATTTTTACAATTTTTTAGTTCTTCAGGAAGACTATTAAATAATTTAGCCCCTTGGATTATCGGCGATTTGCTAGAGAAGGTTAAATGGTGGGCTGGAATATGGAGGTTATAGTATCGGGTGTTATAATTATGAGAGTAGGTTGAATTTAGAGCATCTTTGTTATCAAATATATGTAATAATATTTGAAGTACATATATACCAGGAACTGTCAGAATTTTATGCGTTTTAAAGAAGTTACGGCAAGAGTCCAACGGATGAAGTTTGAACATTGTACGAATGATACGTTTTTGAGTAATGAAAACATCGCTGGCCTTACTGCCAGCCCCCCAATGTATGATACCATATGTCAAACGTGAAAGAACATGAGCATTGTAAAAGAGACGGAGATGAACACAATCTAGGACATCCCTGAGCACTCTCACTTGATAGCATACAGCATTCAGTTTAGAGACCAATGAAGCACAGTGACTCTTCCAATTTAAATGCTCGTCCATTTCAAAACCCAAAAGTTTTATATTCTTAAACTCACTTATTATCTGCTCATTACATATTAATGGATCATTAATATTTTGTGGGTTTCTATAATTTAAATTGAAACAGACAATTCCAGTTTTGCTGTAGTTCAAGTGAAGTTGGTTGGCATTGAACCAGGTTATTAAATCAGTTAATATTTCCTGACATAAAGATTTGGTGTCCTGAATATTTGACCCTTTTACCAAAAGAGAGGTATCATCAGCATATAAGACCGGTAAAACCATCTTATATTTTTCCAGGTATTTAGGCAAGTCATTCATAAATAAAATGAATAGTAGGGGGCCTAGTATGGAACCCTGTGGAACACCAATTGAATTATGTTCTACCTCCGATTTGAACTTTAGTGAGTCTTTCTGTGAAAGGTGTGTGAGCTCTACAAATTGGGAGCGGTTCGTAAGATATGACTGTAACCAATCTAGTACTGAACCGCGTATGCCATATTTTTCGAGTTTAAATAGTAAGATTTCATGACTTACGCAATCAAATGCTCGACTGAGGTCGCAAAATATACCAATAGGGCAGTCGTTAGCTTCAAGGGTACAACAAATTTCATTTAAAAATGCATTTATAGCAGTTAAGGTTGAGAATTTGCTACGAAAACCATGTTGTTGAGGAGTCAAAATGTTTTTAGTAGTGATGTAACTTAGCAGTCTGTTATACATACTATAATCATAAATTTTAGCAAAGACTGAGCAAAGAGCAATGGGTCTATAGTTTTTAACGTTAGTCTGATCCCCTTTCTTAAAAATAGGATTTATTTTAACTCGCTTTAATATTGAGGGAAAATGCCCTTGAGCAAAAGAAATATTTATCAAATGGGTTAATGGAGCAATGATATTGGGTAAACAGACTTTTAATATCATATCGGGAATTTCATCAGGACCACCGGACAGCTTATTTTTAAGTTTATTATTTAACAATGAGAGTAGTTCAAATTCGGTATAGGGTTCAAGAAACATACTGTTAGCGAAAGAGATACCCGGACTACAATATAGACTCCGATCTTCCATTGGCGATTTTAACTCCGAAAAAAGTTTCTTCGGCTCATTAATAAAAAATTGGTTAAAAGAATTAGCAATTATAGTAGGGTCAGTTTCTAGCGAGTTATCTTTACGGAGTGTTACATTTTTGTGAAATTTAGATTTATTAGTTAGTTCTGAAACCACTCGCCAAGGCACTTTTGGTTTATTTTCAGTAATTGAGTCCTGTATTAAAGACATATAGTATGTTTTCTTAGCTTTTTTGATTAAATTAATATGCTCTTTCCTTTTAAGTTTATAGAAAGCCTTAAACTGGGGATACATTTGTTGTATCAGATAAAGGTCTTTTAAATATACACTGGATAAAATAATTTTATTATCCATCCACGGATTTGTTTTAGATTTCTGTTTACATAATTTAAAAGGAAAACAGTCATTGAAATAATATGAGAATTGTTCATAAAATCTATTGAAAGCATTTTCAGCATTAGTAAGAGTTAATACTTCATCCCATTCCTTAGTAACAAGACTTTGCTGAAAATAGTGTATATTAGACGCCGAGAAAATTCTTTTCCTAAAATTAACATTACTAGAGTTAAGAGCTGAATGAAATTTTGTGTCAAATAGTACCACCCGGTGATCAGAATACCAAATATCATGAACTGTACTAAAATCACTATGACCAATATTTGTAAAGATATGATCGATCATTGACTCAGTTGTTGCAGTGACTCTCGTAGGGGAGTCAACTTTCATTAAAAGGCCATATGAGGAAAAAAGTTCCTTAAGTATGAAAAAATTGGGGTCATTATCAAGAGGGTCATAGTTAAAATCACCAGCAAATATGAAGTTTTCTCCGGCTTTGTAAATATCATGAAGTAATGTATTCAAGTACTCAAAAAATATATCTGTATCACCATCCGGAGACCGGTAAATAGTTATGAGATTTAACTTTTGTCTTGTCGTAAATTCCCAAACCAAACCACATACTTCAATATGTTTAGTCAAACAATATTTACTTAAGTTTAGATTATAGGTTGTTAATGAAACGTTGGACCATATTCCAACGCCACCACCTTTGGTTTTATCCCTGCAAAAAAAAGATGTAAGTTTGAGGTTACCAAAATTTAAATTAATCAGTTCGCTTTCAGCTGACCAGAGTTCTGTTAGACATAAAAATTTAAAATTACTTTTACTCAGAAAATCAATTTGTAATTGGCTCACTTTAAAACAATTGATGGATCTAATGTTGACGAGTAGTAGATCATATGAAACTTCATCAACTTTATCTACAATATTACAATTGTGAGTCTTGCTGGGCGGGGAGCTAGCGGGCACGAAATTGTCTTGTTCTAATCGACATTCTAGTTCTACCCTTGTATTTCTGGCACACTGAGTATTAAGACTAAAGAGATCTATCTTGATATTATTGTTGTTTGTTTTGTCAGGGGATTCTTCTGGCTGTTTAGTTGAGGTCGATGTTACGAAAAAACTTATTGGGTTCTGTATTGTTGACATTATATGATGTAGTTGAACTGTTGTTTTCACTGACTCTTTTCTTTATCTCTTTTAAAATGATTCTCTTTCCAACAATGTTGAGATGTAAACCATGTCTGGTAAAACATTTTACGGAAAGATACTTTTTTTTTACTAAAGGAAGTAGTATTATATGCTAATTGGATAGACCAAGATGGTTTTTCAAAATTTAACAAAAGAATATAAACGCTGTCATAAATGACGTTTGTCAAATTAAATGTCAACTGGTAATTAAATGTCCGATTGGTACATATGGCCCTCGGTAAATTACCGACACTACTTATATGTAAATATGTATACCTAAATTGTATCTTGGTCAAGTCACTATAGGCGTTTACGAAAACTCTACCGGTGGATACAATACATTTACCGGTCTATAAATAGTTACATGCTTATATACGTTCACTGAACTTGTTTTCGAACGCAGTTGATGTATCCGGTATCTACAGGTAGAGTTTTCGTAAACGCCTTATTACAATTCTAAGCGTACCTTAATTTTTACAGGTTAACGGCGTATTTTTACTTTAAATTATTAAAGAAACATTCTCATGACATAGTGGCCGTTGGAGTGACGTCATTTCCGTCAAAGAAATTCGTATATAAAAATATTTAAAGCCTCCTTCCTTCTGCTGTAAACAATTTCTATGAATCATGCATGCAAATAGAGATACTTCATCAAGCACCACCCAGCTTGATGAAGTTCCTTCGTGGTCAAAGATACAAGCTAGTATTAACTTCATTTTAGAAAAAAGAGTTGGTCTTCAACTGGATGATGTCGAATTATTTGATGAATATTCTTGAATTAAAAATGGATGGATAACAAAACAGCCGAACAAAAATATGTAGAAATATTTACACATTTTGCACTTTACATATTTCCTACATAAATATTTTAAAAATAGTTGAATTTACCATGTACTTATTAGCAACCAACGCACCAACAGAAAGAGTATTTTTTATAGTAAACAACATTTGGTCAACCGAAAAAACACAACTAAAAGTCGAGACCGACAAATCACTTTTTATTATAAAATGTAATTACAATATGATGTTGAAATGATAAAGTGACATTGACACTTGACATTATAAATGACAGTGACAGTTCACGTTACTAGAGTAACATTTTTATATATATTATTTTGTTATAATTGACTGAGAATGAGAATGCTGAGGTAGATGCTAGGAAGAACAATGAGAGATAAGATCAGAAATGAACACACTCGCAATCAACTGAAAGTAGGCGAATTATCTATGAAAATGCAAGAAAAGAGACTCAGGTGGTATGGCCATGTGATGAAAAGGGGGGAAAATAATATTGGGAGAAAAATTTTGGAAATGAAGTAAAAGGGTAAGAGGAAGGCAGGGCGCCCTAAACGGAGATGGAACGAATGCCTCATAACTGACTTCTCCAGCAAATATTTACAGAGAGACGAATGGAAAGACAGAAATGAATGGAGAAGAATGATAAGGAACAGCGACCCCATATGACATGGGATAAGCTAGGGAAAAAGAAGAAGAATTTGGTTATGATTGTTAAGTTGTTGAAAAAAACTAAAATGTTGTAATATTATTATATTGTGTCAATCCATTCCATTAATAAAAGTAATATATACTTTGTGTAGTATAATTATTGTCATTACACTGTGTATGCTCTGGGATAATTGGAACACGTATTCTTCTTAAATAATTAATCTTTTTAACAATTTTTTTAGAAATATAATTTACATGATTTTTACCCGATAAATCTTCGTCGATAATTACCCCTAAATATTTAAATTCTGATACTAAATTTAATTTTTCTCCTCCCATTTCTATTTTAAAACCATCTTTTGCATTTTTTGTTGCTTGTTACCAATTAACATTCCCATGGTTTTTTCAATATTAAGTTTGAGCTTATTTTTAGTCAGCCATTTTTCAATATTGATAAGCTCACTGTTTACTGTGCACTGAATATTCTTTATATCGTCATTCGTGTAATAAATCAAGGTATCGTCAGCGAATAGGTGGACATTACATTTTTTTATCACGTTTTTAATGTCATTAAAGAAAATAATAAAAAAACAGTGGTCCTAGAACACAACCTTGAGGTATTCCAAGATTATTCTTACGAAAGTCTGACTACTGGTTAATAAATTTGACGGCTTGCAATCCATCTGATAAATAAGAGCGTAAAAGGTTGAAAGCTGTCCCTCTGATACCATAACTTTGCAGTTTGTTTAAAATTACTCCCCTATCAATTGTTTCAAAAGCTCTACTTAAATCTAAAAATACAGCACAGGTTAATTTTTTATTATCTAATTCATGTTTCCAATTGTTTATAATATAGTTAATAACTGTTATATTTTTGTACTGTTTATATTCTGTATTATTTGTGTTAACCTGTAATTGGAACCATCTACTAAGATGGTTCTGTTGGTTAACCTACTTTAATAAATAAATAAATAAATAAATAAATAAATAAATAAACTGTTTCACAAGAATGCTTCCTTCGAAATCCCGATTGTTCGGCTATAATTATATTATCTTCCTCAAAATACATTTCCAGCTGTTCTTTCATAATTATTTCAATAATTTTTTCCATGGCATGAAGCATATTAATTGGCCTTAGTTCATTTCCATTATTTCGTCAAAATAAATGGCGAAGACGTTAAAATTTTTAAGCAGGAATTTTTGTCAGTTCATTGTTTACAAAATTCACAAAAACGCATTTAGTTATTATATGAACAAATGAAACATGGTCGCACAGTTCCAAAAACCGATGAACGCGGTAAACATGCTAACAGGCCTAATAAAGTTCCTGAGCAAGTTGATCAATCTGTAAGAGATCACATAAAATCAATACCTACCTACACCAGTCATTACAGCAGACAAAGAAATCTCGAGAAAGTATTTTTGGATTGCGATTTGAATATTTCGACTCTTTACAAGGATTATTATTTAGATTGGTGTGAAAAAAGAAACCTAATGCCAGCCACAAAAGATAAGTATAGAAGAATATCTGGCACCGAGTTTAATATAGGTTTTAAATTACCACGCAGTGATACGTGCAAAACCTGTGATCATTTAAATATACAAATAGAAGCTATTAAAGACGATATCGAGTCGATATCGAGATTGAAACTGGAACTGGAGCTACACCAACGACGAGCAGCAGCGATGCAGAGGAGTTTACAAGAAGTTGCAGATGCTAATGGAAAGGACGTGATAAGTTTTGATTTACAACAGGCATTACCAACCCCTGATCTCAGTGTGGGCCCAGCATATTATCTGAAAAAACTGTGGACATACAATTTGAGAATACACAATTGCATTAATAAAATAGGTTACATGTACATGTGGTCAGAAAAACTGGCCAAGCGCGGAAGTGATGAAATTTCTAGTGTTATCCTGAAATATATAAACGAACATTCATCAAATAATGACAAATTAATTGTTTATACAGATAATTGTGGTGGGCAAAATAAAAATTCGGCCTTAGTGACTTTATGGCTACAAATGGTTCGAGAAAAAGAAAATCAAAATAATAGAACATAGGTTTCTAATATCTGGGCATACCCATTTGCCGTCTGATAGAGAATTTGCCCTTATTGAAATATTTAAAAAGAAACTGAGGCAAGTCTACACACCAGTTGAGTGGTATGATTCTGTAAAAAAAGCCAACAAGAAAAATCCTTTTGAAACAACTGAAATGAAAACCGAAGAATTTTATTCATTTCAAGTATTGGTAAAGAGCCTTTAAAATTTTCCCATGTCCTTTGTTTTAAATTTGATACCAATTACCCAAATACTATGTTTATAAAATATGTCTACAATGAAGAGTTTAGAAATGCAAACATAGCGAAAAGAGAACGACCAATTTGTTTTAATTTAAAAGAATTGAAACCAAAGTAGGATGGCCCTATTAGAATTAATTGTAAAAAAATTAATGACATAAAGAAACTTTTACTGTATATACCACTAATACATCACGGCTTCTATACAAGTTTAAGCGGCTTTTGTTATGTAGTTGACAAAAATAAGGACGATTTTCCAGAAAATGAAGAACGCGGCTTATAATCCGGCGATTTATAATCCTGGCCAGTTACATTAAAATAATACAAGCGTGCTCACAGCGCGACACGTTTTTTTCATTAAAACACGCTTTAATCGGATTATCATATTAAGAATCGCGTCTGTGGGAGCCCTTACTCAATTTGACAAAACATTCATTCATTCATTATATGATTACTTAAGTTTGAACTATATAGAATTAGTTTTTGTTATTGTTGATTGTAAACTTTATACTGTTTTGTAATTAAAATATTAATTATAATTTTTTTCAATAAAAAGAATATAAGCTAAAAAAAGGATGATATATTTTAATACAAAAAGGGTACATACCTCATTTTTTATAAAATAAAAATCATTATTATTATTAATATTGTGACGATGCACAAGTGACCGTCCCAAAAACGAAATTTTTAACAAAGCGAGAATGGTCGAGCGGATTTATTTGCTCAGCAAATTAGCTAACATTCGGGGGACCAGGGTTCGACACCCTCGGAGGGCGGATGTATTTTTGTTTGGTTTTGGGATAGGTTGGGACCTATCCTAAATGATTTTAATAAAATTATAAATTTAATCGGCCTAAAATTTAAAAAAAATTTAATCCTTAAATTATTTATTTGAAAATTTTCTGTGGGGATGTAGTTGCCTTCACACCTAATGGATGGCGTTGACGGTCGTTTTTTGTATCTCGTCAACACAGTGGCAATTGGATGCATAGACCTGACAGGAAAATTTCAAAATAGATTATCTTCCGGCAGAGATAGTTAACCTCTGCAAAATTGTGAACAAACGACCAAAGAGTAAGTAAACTGTGTGATTATAAATATTATTTTGTTAGGAATAGATTTTTTTGAATTTTTGTTTGTTTTGTGAAGCGTTGCGTCTGACAGAATCATGTTCGTTCCAACCGCGTCAGAATCAACTCTTTACAGCGCTGCAGGGGCGTCGTAGAGAATCTCATTTTGTCGAAAGTAGATTTTTTTTGAATTTTTGTTTGTTTTGTGAAGCGTTGCATCTGACAGAGTCGTGTTCGTTCCAACCGCGTCAGAAGCAACTCTTTACAACGCTGCAGGGGCGTCATTGAGAATCTCATTTTGTCGGAAATAGATTTTTTTAAATTTTTGTTTATTTTTGTGAAACGCTGCGTCTGACAGAGCCGTGCTCGTTCCAGCCGAGTCGGAAGCAACTCTTTACAACGCCGCGAGAGTGGGGTGTTTTTTTTTTTTTTGTTTTAGCCGATGTCGCCCACGAAGGACGCCCCAACAGAGAGGACCAGGGGCGGAGAATCCTACGTTAGACTGTATTATATTTTGTTTTGTAATACTATTGAAAAAAATAAATCCGGGTAAAAAGTTTCTTGCTGTTTTCTTTGGTGTGTGCCTATGCGAGAAAGTGTATGTGTTATCATGGAACCCGGACCTCGCTCCACTGAGAAATCCGAGCAATCGGTTGGCGCCCAAATACCCATAAGTGAAACGAGTACAGGTAAGCGTCATTTGCGACCGAACATCACGACCTGCCAAATCGTACCAGGGTATCGAGGTAGGAGCGTCGCAATATGTAAACGTTATTTACTATATTTTATTCCTAGCATATATGTTTGATTCTATTAAAGATGTTGGGTATATCTAAAGTTGTGTAATACCGTCCATACAATTTATAGATTTTTCTAAAACATTCTAAATGAAATAACTCAAAAATTAAGTTGTGCGGCTTACATCCTTCTAATCCCAGGGTCTTCAATTATCAACATATGAATTGTCTAGAATTAAAGGAGTATTAAAAACCAAAACTGACATATTAAAAAAAATACATAACACTGAAAAATATCATCAGCAATAATTTAATAAATCATTTTTAGATTAAATATATTGACATCATATATATATATATAGTTTTATTTTTATTTTTTTGCATTAAAAATGCTTTAAAATAACTTTCATCAGAGTATGTTTTCAAAAAATTTCTTCGAGGAGGTGTAGGGGGTTATCCAAATGAATCAGTAGCCAGTTCGCAACTTTTTTATATTTCAAAATAAATATTTTTATAAATGTTATGACAATAATACAGTGAAGTTATAATGATATATGTATTTACACCCACAGATGAATATTGTAAAGGTGGGCAAATTGTACATTAAGGACAATTTTATTTATTACCGGAACAGAGTCATAGGCACTAGAACATATTTTAGGTGCCAGGAATATAGAACTTGTAGCGGAAGGGCAGTGCTAACGGCTGATGGTGCATTTATTTTAAATACAGCAACATAATCACGAAAATAGACAGCTGGATGTGGAGTTATTGAGATTTAGTGCAAAACTGCAGCATATAAGTGAAACAGCATACAAGGCTCTCAGATATTTATCGAATAGAAGAAATTAACTTAGGACCTGAAGCACAATTAACAATTGGAGGATGCAACTCTGATAGACGAACAATGAACAGAGCTCGTGCAAGAGCAGTACCTCCAATTCCTGATACATTGCAGCAATACGGAGAGGTAATTCTAGATGAACGGTATGTTGACATAAAAATGTATCAAAAGTCCTGTAGCAATAGTATAACTATTACATTCTAATTTGTAGTTGAGTAAGAAACTTGTAGTTTAATTGGACATATTTTATTACGGTAAATACGAGGTTAAACCAATGATTTTCGTACATCAGAATTAAATTTTTTTCACAGATGTGGACTTATAAGAGAAAAACGAATAGACAGCCACCTTCTGCAGATGCCTTATTTACAGCTACAAAAGCTGTGAAAAACAAAGACAACCCAGTATCTATCAGACAAGCAGCAAAAGATTGTGTTGTTCCTTATAGAACACTAGCTAGATACGTTAAACGAGTAAAAGATGAGGAGCTATTAGGAGATAGATCTAATGCTCAAGTATGGCACAAAAAAAAAAACAGACAAGTGTTGATGCCGAATAACTAAGTTTAGAAAATTATCTTAAAAAAGCATATAAAAAGCATCTTATAAAGCATCAGATATTTATTTTGGTCTGACCCAAGTGGAGTTTTTTTGGACCCAAGTGGACCCAAATGGAGTTCGACGCTTAGCATACGATTATGGAAAATATTGAAGAAAAACTTACCAGAAAACTGGAGCAATTCAAAAATCGCCGGTCCAGATTGGTTCACTGGTTTTCTAAAACGGCATCAATGTCTATCAATAAGAAGTCCTCAAGGTACTAGTTTGTCAAGAGCAACAAGTTTTAATAGAAATTATGTGAAAGCATTTTTTGATAATTTGTGCCAGGTTTATGATCGATACCACTTTGGTCCAAGCAATATCTATAATATGGAAGAAACGGGTAAAACAACGGTACAGCGCCCAGATCGTATTGTAGCAAGAAAAGGCTTTAGACAAAATGGTTCATTGACTTTAGCTGAAATGGGGACGTTAGTTCCGATAGCGATCGCTGTATCTGTCACCGGTAATACTGTTCCACTTTTCTTCGTATTCTCTCGGGTTCATTATAAACACTGTTTTTTTCATGTCAATGCTCCACTTGGCAGTAAAGGCACAACAAATCCCACTGGCTGGATGAAAAAGAACAATTTTATCGAATTCATGAAAGATTTTGAGGCTACTTTGAAATGTACCAAAGATAGTCCCAGTCCAACCACGAGTCACATTTATCTATATCTGCTTTTAATATTGCCAAAAAAAGAATGGGGTGGTCATATTATCATTTCCACCTCATTTCTTACAAAAACTTTAGCCAAGTGGCTTTGGCCTATTATAATATGTGAATTCGGCATGTGCATCGTGGTTAAAAACTCATCCAGGACAAACTATTGGCATTTACGATATACCTGGCATATTAACTACAAGTTTACCGCTTGATTTAGCTCCTCTTAATATAACTGCTGGATTTAGAACAACTGGAATCTATTCTTGTAACAGGGATATTTTTATTGATGCCGATTTTTTACCGTGCTATGTAACCGATCGTCCTAATCAAAATGAGCAAGTCGATTTAGAATTTCGTAATTTACCTAATAGAAATATGTCTAGCGAAAAGAACATTCAAAATTTAACTTCACCTCCGCTCAGTTATGAGAACGAAATATGAACTCAACTAGACAGACCAGGTCCGTCTGGAATATAGCAACAAAACAAATCAGTTTTATCACCAGAAGACATTCAACAACTGCCAAAGGTAGGTGAAAGAAAATCTGTAATTAATAAAAGAAATTGCAAATCGACTATCCTAACAGATACACCAGTAAAAAATTAATTAGAAGCTTTAATGATGCTTCGTTTAGAACCTCAAATTCACTATATAAATTAAGAAATTAAGATTAAGGCATTGACATTTAGTATTTTAGCGGCAAACTTCGATCGATTTCTACTTTACAGATCGCTCAGATCTGTTTATATTTGTAATAAAGTTTTGTGTGTTTAGAAGTGAAAAATCAAAATGGAGAAGTTTATTGCATTAGTTGTCGAAAACAAATTTTTGTATAACAAAACGAGCAGAAATTTTAAAAATAAAATAAAAAAAAAGCAGCACAGTGGGATGAAATAGGAAAGTGCTTCAATTTAAGTGATAAGTTTACTGATCCGCTGCTGAGCCCCACGTTCTGTGAAGTGGAAAGGCAGACAGAGAGCAGACCTTATTGAATTTCAAAATAATTTAAATAAAAAACTGTTGATCATGGGATCAGAGGTCTACGTTAAGAGCTTCTGTAATCAAATAGAGCAGGAAATGCTACAAATGCCGGAAGGAAATATGGAAGAAATCACAGATGGGGTATTGGAACTCCTAATAAAACGAGGAAGGAAATAAGTCAAAATTTAAAATTCAATTAAATTGAATTTGCTAAAACCAAGAAATTGACAGATTAAATTATTTCAATTGTTAGGAAATACTCTTATTTGATTGTCTAAATGCAAAACATGTACAAACATCTACAGAACGTATCAATGTTGGCGTGAATTAACTGTGGACAGGTCACTCTGAGATTTGAGAATACCGATTTTACATTTGTTTGTCTGCCCGCCTACGAGAGGAGTTAACTCCATGGTTATTTAACTGAGAGAACAGATGCAATAGCTGATCACTTGTAGAACGAAAATTGTGAGTCAAGATAAAATTTACCACAAATTCCTAAACACGTGTTCGTAAAGAATAAACAAAAACAAAGAAAAACAAAAAATATATTCAAGTCAGAATCCCTTGTCGACATTAATAAAGAACTCAAAGTAGGTAAAATCAAAACCAAGCACGGTAATACTAAAGAAAAAATACACCTTTCCAATATAAAACGTCCTAGACAAAAATCTAACGATATTAACATACTTCCAGGTTGTTCACACTCGGAAGAGCAGTAGAAATACGAGACCTTACTGAAAATTTGGGCATATTACCAATCAAATTGGGTCCTGCAAAATTGGAAAAAACAACTCATACGTTCATTCATTATTACAATCTCGAAAAATTATTCAATCAAAACGGAAACTTGAATAAACAATATATGAATTTGAAATCAACAACATCCAATGCTACTAAATATCACAAAGAATTGGAGAACTATAATAAAATTATAGAATTTATGTGGGAATGGGCAGGTCTCCGCCTATGGTCTGAGGAGTCGAACGGCACGGGGAGGGAGAGACGGAATGTAGATGTGGGTGTACGTGTGAAGTTTGATGTGTCCGCGACGAAGTTTTTCTTTAGTAATTAATTAACCATTTAATGTAATTTAGTTTAATAAATTTTGTTTTGCACTCTTAATATATCTGTTCCTGAATAACCCACAAGTTTTTGGGGGCTCGTAACCGGGATATACGGGTAACAGAATGTTAAGTGATGTTTATAAAACAAAGTGAAAGTGATAAGTGGTTAAATTAGAAGTGCCTATGTGGACTTAAACTGTGTTAGATGAAATTAGATGCAAAAGTTAGATGATAAAAACATTAGATGCAAAGATTAGATGAAAAAACTTAGATGTGATATTTAGATGTTGAACATTAGATGAAAGAAGGACACTTGTTAGATGTTTAATAGTATTTTAGAGGACATAAACATAAGTTGTGGATGAAAAACATTGTACTAGGTGCTGTAAAAGTGAATAACATTGTTAAAATTCGAATTGTATACGTGTATAACCTCTAAAATTGGGCGCGGTTACTGCATTTGCCGGTAAAATTTAGTTCGAGTAGCATCCGTGCTTGTGCGGCGGCGCCAGTTACTAAGCAAAGCGCGTAGAGATACATTAGCCAGTGGCGGCGTAAAATTTGTTTGAATTTAATTTAATTTGCTAAATTTGATCGAAATGTCGGAAGATAAAGCCGAAAAGCAATTAAATATGGCCGATAGCGTGAATGAAAGTGAAAAACTATTACTTATGCGCGAAATTGAACTGTTAAAGCGTGAAAATGAAATATTCAAGCGAGAACAAATGATTGAACGGAAAAGTTGGTTCAGCTTAAGAGATGTGGAAGATAGCTTGCCAAAGTACAGCGGTGATATGAATTTTCCGGTTGAAAAATGGCTGCTTGACATAGAAGAAAACAGTCAAATGTTTGGTTGGGACGAACCACACATGCTGATAGGAGCTAAAAAGTTACTTTGCGGTACGGCTAAAATATGGTTGAATTCTATGCCCATCATAAAGTCGTGGAAGATGTTTAAAGCAGAAATTACATCCGAATTTGGTAACAAGGCTAACAGCGCTGATGTCCACCGGGAATTAAGCCGAAGGAAGAAAAAGACCGATGAAAGCTTGCAAGAATATGTTCTTCACATGGCCGCTATTGCTAAAAAAATATGTTTAGATACAGAATCGCTCATACAGTATATCGTAGATGGAATACCAGACCAGGAGTGCAATAAAATTATTTTGTACAATGCGAAAGATTTAGCAGAGCTGAAAAAGAACATGGTTGTATACGAAAGAATGAAAAATAGAGGTAAGAATACCGATAATAGAACAGCACAGGTACAGAAGAAGGGCGACGAAGAACGAATGAAGAAAAATGAGACATGCTTCAATTGTGGAGGCACAGGACATAAAAGGCGAGACTGTAAGTTGTTAGAGAGGGGTCCAAGATGTTATGTCTGTCGTCAGTACGGGCACATTGCAGCTAAATGTTCTCGTCAAACGACAAGCCAAACAGAAGAAGAGAGGGAAAAGAAGCGAACAAGCATGCAGGTAGAGCAGCAATTAGAAGTAAAGGTAGATAGAACTTATAAGAAGATTAAGATTGAAGGCGAAGAAGTAGATGCATTGATAGACACAGGTAGCTGCGTCAATTTAATAAGGTGCGATGAGTACTTCCGGATTGGTGCCCCAAAGGTCAACAAGGAGGTAAAAAAATTATCAGGTATTGGGCAAGTTGAGGTTAAAACTTTAGGTGCTTTTGATGCATGTGCACTAATTGATAATACAGATTATAAAATGACATGGCATATTGTTAGCGACACTGCTATGCCAATGCGATGCATAGTTGGCAAAGAATTGTTAGAGCTTGCAACTTTAACAATTAATCAAGCTGGAATTTTAGTGGAAAAAATTATTCCGATGATGCAAATTGATATAGAAGTAAATAAAAACGTGTTGAACGTTGGAAATGCCAATTATGAAAATATTATTTCGGAATTGATTGAAAACTATACACCGAGACAAGTTAAATCAACCGAAGTGCAACTGAAAATAACTTTGAAGGATGATGCACCGATTGCCCAAAGACCTCGAAGGTTACCACCGAAGGAAAACCTCGAAGTAGAGAAACAAGTTGACGACTGGCTGCGAAGTGGCATAATTCGACCAAGTTGCTCCGAATTCTCTAGTCCTGTAGTACCAGTAAAGAAAAAGGATGGTTCCATTAGAACATGCATTGATTTTAGAAAATTAAATAAGGTGGTCATACGGGACAGATATCCATTACCCGTAATAGAGGACGAAATTGATAAGCTGCAAAAATCAAGTATATTCACTACACTCGATCTGAAGAACGGCTTCTTTCATGTTCCTGTGGAAGAGAATAGCCGCAAATATACTTCGTTTGTGACAAGTACAGGGCAATACGAATTTATCAGAATGCCTTTTGGTTTCTGTAACAGCCCTTCTACATTTCAGAGATTTGTGAACAGCATATTTAGGCCACTTGCACAGAAAGGGATCATAGCTATTTACCTAGATGATATCATCGTACTGGCAGAGAATGAAGAACAGGCTATGGAAAATTTGAAGACTGTTTTGAAATTAGCCGCAGATTACGGCTTGGAAATAAATTGGGCTAAGTGCCAGTTCCTGAGCACGAAAATAAGCTATTTGGGATATGAAATAGAGAATGGATCTATTCGACCCAATGCAAAGAAGGTTGAAGCTGTATTAAAATATCCAGAACCACGAGATGTCAAACAAATACAACAATTTTTAGGACTCACAGGATACTTCCGTAAGTTCATTGAGGGATATTCGATGATTGCGAAGCCTCTTAGCGACATTCTAAAGAAGAAGGTACCCTTTCAATTTGGAACTGATGAAAAGATGGCGATGTCAGTTTTAAAAATGAAATTAGCAGATGGACCAGTGTTGAAAATTTTTCAAGATGGTTTGGAAACTGAATTACACACAGATACTTCAAGGTATGGGCTAGGAGCTATCTTATTTCAAAAGAGCACAGATGATCAGAAACTGCACCCAGTACACTACTACAGTAAAAAGACAAGTGAGTGCGAACGAAAGTACTCGAGTTATGAACTTGAGGTACTAGCAGTAGTGAGAGCATTGAAGAAATTCCGTAATTATTTACTGGGAAATAAGTTCAAATTGGTAACAGATTGTGCAGCGCTGAAGATGACACTAGCTAAAGCTGATATAACCAATCGAATTGCACGATGGGCTTTGATACTTGAAGAATACGAATACTCAGTGGAACATAGACCAGGCGATCGACTACCACACGTTGATGCCTTATCACGTATCACCATTATGACAATTTTAGAAGATAGCGTTAAGGCAAGAATAGAGAAAGCTCAGAAAGAAGATGAAGAATGCCAGAAAATTTTGAGAGAATTAGAAGAGGGCGTAAGTACAGACTATAGCTTGAGAAGAGGTGTTATGTACAAATTTGAAGCAGGGAAAGATTTGTTAGTCATACCAAAGAAGTTGCAACATGAGATTATACGGAAATGTCACGACTTCGGACATTTTGGCACCAAGAAAACTAAGGAACTTATAACAGCTGAGTATTTTATTCCTAAATTGGATAAGAAAATTAGGTCTGTTATTGCTAACTGCGTACCGTGTATCATGGTCTCAACGAAGGCTGGTAAGAAGGAATGCTTACTTAATCCAATTGAAAAAGATGGAGGTCCGCTTGATACGTTTCATATTGACCATCTCGGACCACTACCTTCTAGTCATAAGCAATACAAGTACATCCTATCGGTTGTGGATGGCTTCACCAAATATGTGTGGCTGTTCCCAACAAAAACGACGAACACTCAAGAGGTGATTGACAAGTTAGAGATTACCAAAAGAACTTTTGGCAATCCCCGAAGAATTGTTTCCGATAGAGGTGCAGCATTTAAATCCAAGGAATTCGAAGCATACCTTGAGAAAGAAGGTATAAAGCATTATTTAATTACAACAGGCGTTCCTCGTGGAAACGGACAAGTTGAAAGAATACACCAGACTGTGATATCTTCCTTGTCAAAGTTAAGTATTGAAAATCCTATGGATTGGTATAAGCATGTTAATGACGTCCAACGATTTTTGAATGCTTCATACCAGAGAAGTATAGACACAACTCCCTTTGAGTTGATGGTAGGAACCAAGATGAGAAATAAAGAAAATATAAGAATAAGAGAAATCCTAGAAGAAGAAAATAGAAGAGTGTTTGAAGACAGTAGAGAGGAGCTAAGATTAAATGCAAGAAAGCAAATAGAAAAGGTGCAAGAAGAAAATAGACAAAATTTTAATAAGAAAAGAAAGAAGGCCAAGCAGTACCACGTTGGGGATTTGGTAGCGATCAAGAGGACTCAGTTTGGGCCTGGCCTAAAGCTATACCCAAAATATTTAGGTCCATACAAGGTACGTACTGTCAACCTGAAAGATCGATATATTGTAGCACATCAGGGACGAGGGGAAGGCCCTAGAAACACCACCACCAGTGCTGACTTTATGAAGCCCTGGGAAGACTTTCCAGATGACAGTTCTGATTCCGAAGCAGAAGCAACCGAGGACGATAACAACATAACAACAGACAGCAAGACCCAACATCCGAGGCGGAAGTTGCTGCAGAACGGCCGAGCTGTGGGAATGGGCAGGTCTCCGCCTATGGTCTGAGGAGTCGAACGGCACGGGGAGGGAGAGACGGAATGTAGATGTGGGTGTACGTGTGAAGTTTGATGTGTCCGCGACGAAGTTTTTCTTTAGTAATTAATTAACCATTTAATGTAATTTAGTTTAATAAATTTTGTTTTGCACTCTTAATATATCTGTTCCTGAATAACCCACATTTATTCAAAATGACATTAAATCAAAAATTAATAACATTAAAGTATATGCAGAATCAGGAAAAACGCACAGAATTAAGAGAGGCCTTATTGACGGACTAGGTTCAGCTTTTAAATTTATTACTGGAAATTTAGATGCCGAAGATGGCAGAAGATATAACCAAATTTTAGAACATTTACAAGATAATCAAGATAACTTGCAAAGCCAATTAAAACAAGCCTACTCTGTTAACAATAAAATTATAGAAAAATTTAATAACACTATTTTAGATATTCAACATAATGATGAAATTCTTAGGTCCAAAATTATTCAACTTAGTGAAACTATAAATGAATTTCATCTTCAAAACTTATTTTATACTAAATATTATATGATCAATTAATTATACTTTATAACTCAATTCTGAACATACTTCAGGATATTGAGAATTCAATTAGCTTTTGTAAATTAAGGACCTTACATCCTAGTATTATACAACCGGACGAATTATTACAAGAATTACAAGGCATTTCAAAATTTTATAAATCCCAATTATCGTTTCAGCCAAAACGAGAAAATATATTAGAAATAGAATCATTACTAAAAGTAAATTGTAAAATTGAATATACAAGAATTATTTATTTCTTATCAATACCTATTAACTTAAAAACAAACTTTGAACTTTACTATTTACATTCAATACCTACGAAACATGATTCAAAATATTACACAATAATTCCAAATGCAAGGAATTTATTAAAATCAAATAATCAAATTATACCTCTAACCGACATGTGCGTGCGAAACAGAATATTTCAATGTCCAGCTAGATTTCAAGCTCACTTCCAAGCTACATGCGAAGAAGAAATATTGAAGCAACAGACTTCAAATAGTTGTCATTATACAAGACTAGACATAAAACAGAACCACATTGAAATCATCCCGGAGACTAATAAATATTTGGCAATATTTCCAAAATTAGAAAAAATTACATTAAAGTGCTCCGATAGTACCAGCATTAAATCCCTAATTGGGATTCATTTAATAAAAAATGATGATAATTGCGAAATCATATTTAGGAAACAAAACTTGGCAACAATAAAAGGAAGCCAAGGAAAACAATTAATATTACCCAAACTAGACTTTATGATGGAAGCCTCAAAAATAACAAATTTTTCAATAAATCTTAATCCACTGAAGTTTGAAGATATTTCAATTAATCCAATTACGCCAATCAAGCATCCATCATTCAATTCATTTCGCGATCCAAACATCTGGACAACATTCCTGATACTGGCGGCAACCATCCTCGGAATATTTATGATAGTAAAATGGCACCAATTCTGTAAATCGAGAAATTACCTACGATTTCGGAATCCACCAATAATTCGAAAATTCCAAAGACAAGATGATCAATTCCAAGGTGAAGAAATCGACATCACTCTTCCAGAGGGGGCTTCTTTCTAAGAAGGGAGGAGTTATAGGACCAGTCCTATATGGACCCTTATGAGTTACATAATATTACACCATCTGACATAATTCAGAAACATGATGACAGCATGCCAAGTCAGCACAACCTCAACATGATCTAATGAAAAACTTGAATCATTTGAAGATAACACAATAATATATAAGTACTAATGTTAGACTGTAAATCATTCTTAATATTTCCATCGTCACGATGTAATCAAATTGTAATAAACTATTAATTAAATATTGTAATTAATTAAAGTCATATCTTATGTAGTCGTATCTTATATATGTGGGAATTTACCCTGAATCTGGCCCTGATGCGTTGCGAAACCAGGTGATCGCCGGAAGACACACAGTCGCACACAGTCGGTCGTATTAAGTCAACGGTCAAACATAGAACGTCGTAACATTATTCTTGTTAATGAATTATTTACATTGTTTTTTATTAAATTATTTTAAAACTATTTGTGTTTTCTTACAATTCACCGAACCACTCCCACAAAATTGGGGGCTCAATCGCGGATTTTAATATGATATAAACAGAGTCTAAAATGAAGTGTTAAGTTAAAAAAAAAAATAAGTGGAGTAACAGTGTAAGTTAGTTAGTTAGTTAAAATTTTTGGCGCACAGCAACGAAGGCTATTTGCGCCTAACGCAGCCCATTTAAATGACTACACTACATATTAAAAACAATAAATTAAACAATCAATAAAAAGATAAAATCAATAACATTACGAGTACTCAATAAAATAAATCTTGCACAGACAAACACAAATAAATAAGATAAAAGGTCTGCTCGAAAATTTGAACAGACTCAGGGTGATAGTGAGAGGCTGTAAAGGGGCCAATTACCATCGAATATCACAGTTGAGAAATAGAACACATTAAAATAGTGAAATAGTGAATAGTGAAGTTAAGTTGTGAAATAAGTGGAGAAACAGTAGAAAAAGAAGTGGAGAAACAGTAGAAAATAAGTGGAGAAACAGTAGAAAAACAGTGAGAAGTTGTGAAATAAGTGGAGAAACAGTTGTAAGAAAGACGTTAATAAAAGATTAAAGTAGATAAACAGTGAAAACTTGAAAAGAAGTAAATAAAGCTGTAAAAAACAGATAAGTACATAGTTTAAGGCCGAAATAATAAAGAACATTGACTGTAGATAAAATTGATTTAAGTTGCATGATCAATAACATTAATATTTTTAAATATTTGTGTAAAATATTTTGCGACGTAGTTTTGCATGAAAAAGCTGGAGAAAAAGTGGATAGAAAAGAAAAGGAAACGAAAAGTATGCAAGTTACTGAAAACTCGTCAGAAGACAGGATGTACAAAACGGTTGAGTTAAACCAAGTTCCAATTAAAGCATTGATCGACACCGGCAGTGATGTAAACCTAATCCGTGTTACGTAAATTATTCGTAACACAATAATTGTATACTTTTGAATTGAAAATTTAGTACGCGTAGTAATTGGTTTTGATACCAACGCTACCACATAGCGGTAGGGAGCGTAAACTAACCGATCCCTTGATCGATAAATTAGATTGCTTAGGAAATCATAGCCTGTCAACATGGCACTTGTTCTCGTGTCATTGATCGAAGCAGTAGACGCTTGGCTTTATCTCGAATCATCCCTTCAAATGGCCGGATTTAATTCAACTAAAAGGCATAATGTGATCGAGTAATAGTTCATCCATCGACTGACATAGGTATTTTGTCATATTGAGGGCGTATTACATCTAAACGCCGTTTTTGGGACCGTTTGGAATCGTTTGAAACTGTTATTGTACCCTGCCGAATACGTGAAAAGCATTTATGGAGCCGTTGTTCGTCTGGGAGACGAAATATTATTCCTTTGAGGCATCTTTTCACACTTGGAGCCGTTGTTATGTTATGTGAGGGACGTTTTCTTCGTCAAGTTGGTGCTGATGGGACCTGGTGACCCCGTTGGAGGTCGGTAGCACGTTTTTGAGCCCTTTGGAGTTATTTTGGAGCCGGCGGAGAGGAAGTTACTTCGCGTTGCATTTACATCGGGGAATATTTCACTGAAATACCGTTTGGAGGCGAGCTGGGCTTGCGCTGCATTTGGAGGACTCAACCGTATTTATATCCTGTGCAACATCGTTGTCTAAAAGGCGACTTGTATGCAGATAAGTGGTTATTGAAAGTAATAAGATCATTTGTACGTGGTTATAGAACTTGCGATACACGTTATTGGCGTGTATTTGTGTTTATTTTGGTAACCATGGTGTAACCGGGTTAGTTGTTCAAATGTTATGTTCTTTTCCACGTCAAATGTTCTCAACTTTCTAAATAGATTTATGTGAGAGAGCTTTCAGGTTCTAATTTAAGTGTAGATAAGTGTAATTAAGGTTGTTCTCTCCAAATACTGTCGTTAGAGCCGGTGAGACGTAGAGCCATTTTGTCAGTGAAATTTGAGTTTAAATTCCGGTTCTTGTTTAGTACGATTTCGGTTTATTTGACATTTGTTGTCCGTGGTTCAGAGTAGTGGGGATATATTATTGTTCATTTGGGGAAGGAGGTATTCTGGCGTAACTGCGTATCGTTCAGTTACGGGATATTGCGTCCGTTCTCTCCCCAAACGACCACTTTTATGTCGGGGATACATCCGAGAGGATAGTTTGTTGTTTTGCGAGCCGTACATTGGGTAACGTGCTTAGTTTGATTTGACGTTTCGAATATTTGTTTCGATTTCGTTTCGTAAACGTCTTGTTTTTTTGACACAATCGTGGATTGTTTGTTGCGATTAGGTAACCACATTATAACCTGTGCGTTCCGCACCCCGGCGTGCGGTTAATTTAGTCAAAGTGGCGAGGGGGCAACTGAAGGTCTCATTTATGAGCTTGGGTTTTGAAACGCCTTCCTCGTCGATAATATTACTTGTATGCTTTACGTTCCGGCATCACAGTTAAAACAGCCTATTGGTTAGGGATTGTACCATTTTACTTGTCAGACTCGTGATGACAGTTTAACTTTGTTTGTTTTTTTTTGGGTCTTTGGTCGTTCGATATTTCGATTAGAAGTTGAGTTCAGAATTGATCTGATGTAGTTTAGATTAAGACTCCGGTCTTATCATTTGACAATTTTGGTTTGTCTGGCAATAGAATATGTCCAGGTTAGAATTGTTATTTAGATAGATCGAGACGTGGTCTCGAATTGTTTGACAATATTGATTAATATTTATTATATTATTTGTGAATTGATTCAGTATTTGTGTGGTTAGACTTTCCACTCGGGAGAGCCTTCTCTATTAACTTCAATTTCATTTATTTAATCTCACATTTTCTTTATTTTATTAATAAATTGTATGATGTACGAAACTTTTTAATAAAGATTACTTTTTATCATATTTGTCGAGTATTTCTTGTTAGTCCTATTGAGTCACAATGTATTAAGCTTGGTTTGGGGATAATTGGTAAGACCTACTTCTACTAGAAAAAGATTTAAGTTTATCTCCGGTTTAGTGACGTCAATCTAAACTTATGGCGCCCTTATAAATAAATATATACTGTTAAAATTTCATCTCCCAGTCCTTGAGAATAGAAATCTCTATCTTTATCGAGCAAGTCGCAAACCGGTCTAGTAAATGCGTTTTTGGTGTAACCTTGTATTTTGGATAACGCTTTACTTGCCAGATCAACTAACATCTACTTGATCAGTTTAGTTATTTTTGCCCAACGTGAATTTCGTTTGAATCTATGATTTTGATTGAATTTATTAGTAAACCCCCGTGGGTTATTTTGATTCTGAGTAATTTATATATTTTAACAATGGCGCCCAACGCCAAATAGAACGTTTATCGTTACATCCGTGCAGAAGAATACTTCAGAATTGGTTCGCCAAAAGTCGAAGACAAAACCAAAATTTTAAGAGGTTTGGGAGCAACAATGAAAACATTAGGATGTTTTACAGCAGATGTGAAGATCGACGATTGCGTTTATACAACCAATATCCATGTTGTACCTCAAAATGCGATGACCATGAATTTCATCATAGGAAATGAGTTGTTATCTCAAACGAACAATCATAACTAAGAATGAAGTCCATGTTATGAAAATTGAAGTAGAAAATGAAGCAAAAGAAATAACAACAGATAGTACAAACAGAAAATACACCGAAGAAATAAAGAAGATAATAACGGAATACGACCCAAAAGAACCCAAGACGACACCCGTCACGACGAAAATTGTGCTCAAAGACGAAACACCCATACATCAGACACCACGACGGCTATCACCTATTGAAAATGAAGAAGTGGAGCGACAGATTGAAGAATGGAAAGATAAAGGCATCATAAAACCAAGTTGTTCGGAATTCAGTAGCCCAATAGTGTTAGTCAAGAAAAAGAACGGAAGTACAAGAATATGCATTGATTATAGAAAGCTCAACAAGAATTTCATAAAGGACAGATACCCGTTACCAGTAATAGAAGACCAGATAGACAAGTTACAAGGAGCTACAATATTCAGTACGCTAGATTTAAAAAATGGATTTTTCCATGTGCCTGTCGACGAAGCAAGTATCAAGTACACCGCTTTCGTGACACCAGGAGGTCAGTACGAATTTCTAAGAATACCTTTCGGTTATTGCAACTGACCGTTAAGCTTTCAAAGGTACATCAATTTTGTTTTTAAAGATTTAATTCGAAAAGGTATACTACTTACCTACCTAGACGATTTGGTTATACTAGCCAAAACTGTCCTAGAAGTAGCTGAAGGAACTATAAGAACGATCATACCAGTACTGACTAAACTGACGTTAGAAGATCCTACTAAATGGTACAGGCACACAATAGAACCACAACGTGTTCTAATAACACACACCAAAGGAGTATCAACAGAACGCCTTTCGAAATGCTCGTTGGTACGAAGATGCGAAGCGGTGAGCCAACGACCATAATAGAAGCAATAGAAGTAGAAACAGCTAATTTTTATGATGAAGAAAGAGAGAACTTAAGAGAAGAAGCGAAGGCAAGCATAACTAAGGTACAAGAAGAAAACAAGGGGAATTTTGACAAAAGCAGAAAAGAGGCCAGAAAATATAAGAAAAGAGACGTCGTTGCAATCAAAAGAACCCAGTTCACTACCCAATCTAAGCTCCTACCAAAATTCCTTGGTCCTTATGTCATCACTGCCACTAAAAATAATAACCGTTATGATATGTTAAAGGTGGGAAACGGTGAAGGTCCAGGTAGAACGTCGTCCAGCGCCGACCATATGAAGCCTTGGCGAGATGAAGATTACTCATCCAAGTCGGATGAGGCCCAGAACGGCCGAGTTTGTGGGAATTTATCCTGAATCCGGTCCTGATGCGTTGCGAAACCAGGTGATCGCCGGACGACATACAGTCGCACACAGTCAGTCGTATGAAGTCAACGGTCAAACATAGAACGTCGTAACATTATTCTTGTTAATGAATTATTTACATTCTTTTTTATTAAATTATTTTAAAACTATTTGTGTTTTCTTAGAATTCACCGAACCAATCCCATATATATATATATATACAGCGTACAGCGACAGCGTACCTATCCGCGGAAACATTTTCCAGCTGTACCTAGTTGGTCTTGTAATGGCAGAGTGTAAAGTGATCGTCGCTAACAGAGATGTTAAGCAAATCCAAGACGTGGATGACGATTACCAGCGATCATTAATCAACAACGATTTTGTAATCGCGGCGAAGTCACTGGTCGCGATGCCGATGCAATTAACTAGCATCATCAACGCAATTGGAACGATCAAGGTAAACGAGAGAGTTTACGTTCCAAAGTTTGGAAAGGCTAACTATACCAACGAAAGAGTGTTCGTGCCGCAATCAGAACAGACAACTTTCTCTACTCTTCGTCAAACAGTGGTAAGTTTAGCAAATCAGAACACTCCGCGAGAATATCGACGGAGGTTCTACAGTAATAGTTCAATCCCAGGGGCTATATGGACTAGAGTTGAGCAAAACGATCCTCTACTAATGAACCCTGACGAGATAATACCACCGAACTATTCACTTGAGGATTTTCAAAATGATGTGGACGATTTACGTCCTAAAATCAACTTCCTCAACAAAAAGGCTCCCAAATACTTTCAAAAGGTAGTGAGTTTCGAGCCTAATGGGACGAAGGCAATGTTGGTTTGCAATGAGCAAAATCAAATGAAAGTCCCTGACAAACAAGAGGGCCAACAATGGCTAGATTATTTTACTTCTAAAGTAAAAGGTAATATCGATGAATATTACAATTTAGAACATCTTACAACTGGCGAACAGTTGGAAGCTAATATCTGTTTGTTGGGTGAGAGTCCCATCAGTAGTACACTACGATACCCAGTGTACATTCAACGAGATCGACGCTTATGCTGCGATATATATATATATATATACGGAAAGTCATTTCGGGAACGCGTCCTAAAGTACGATCTTTAAAAACTATCTCCATGCAATTATATAAAATTAACGATATTTAACAGTTTCCCTCAGAGTAACTAATTTTTGGAAGTATTATTTAAAAAATACTCTAATTTTAAATAGAAATTCGCTTAAATATTTTGTGCGAACAGCGCTTGCGTCATTTTCGAGAACGCAGCTGTAATTGGCCGAAAATAATATTAAGTGATCGCAGCCATGACGTTACTGACCCCAGTAGTGGAAGAAAACAATAAGTTAACCGGCGTTCAGTGTATTTCTCGCCAATTAAATTATAATTTAGTGGTAAGTACCTTTCAAGTCATTATTCACAGAGCGTACATCAATTGTTCATCAACTTGGGAACGCGTTTATTAGTTTTAAATATTAATAAAATACTTTTAAGAGCACAATAATAACAAATTAACCTCAAACATTTTACATTAACCTTGTCACACCGCGTCTAAGATGGCCGCTTTCAATGTGACGCGCGCGTTTATTTAAAATCGTCATTTCGTGAACGGTCATTTCGGGAACGGTCCCGGACATGATGGCACGTTCTCGAAATGACGACGACGTTCCCGAAATAATGATTTTGTTTTCGAAGTGGATTCTCTTGCAATTTTTCATTGACTTACTTTATGTGTTGTATGTATATAATTTCCAATAAATTAAAATACTTGTTGGATTTTTTTCATAGCAATATGGAGACTTCCGCTGCAGAAAAAAATAAAAAGAGAACAAAAAAGAAACTTAAAAAAGATAGTGCGGCTTATTTGCGCCAAAGAGAAAAGGCTAATGCTAGGAAAAGAAAGTTTTTAGATAAGATGACCGACGAACAGAGAGAAATTAAAAGGGCTAAGGACAGGGAATATTATAAAAAGAAGAAAGCTGAAAAGAAAGTTAGGAAGCAGAGAAAAGATTGGAAAAAAGCATCGAAGAAATACAGAGATAAGAAAAAGTTATTAATAAATATAACAAGTAATACACCGCCACAATCAGATGATGAGTCAGCCGCAAACCTTTCAGTGAGAAGATAAGTATGAAGAAAAAGAGTTCGCAAAAATAGAGCAAAAGCATACCGAACAATTAAAAAACAGAAGGAAATTATAGATCAAATGTAACGAAAAAATGAGTCTTTAAAAAACTACAAAGAATGGACGCAAAAAAGAAACCTGTACCTAGAACCCCTAACAACAAAGTAGATGATTTGATTAAAGTCATTGACGTATCTCCTGAAGTACGAAAAAACCTTTTATTTGGCGAAGTATTGAGAACACAGTTGCAAGAAAAAGCTGATGCTTTGCCGAAAAATTCCAAAGAGAGAGAAGTCTTCCAAAAATTTATCAGTGGAAGTGTTTTGAGGAAGTACAAATTGCTGTATATGGCTAAGAAGATTTTACCAAAGGAAAGAAACGATAAATCGATTCTAAAGTATGATGCCAAATCTTGCGAGGTTGTTTTGAAGCCAGAAGTTCGTAAAAAAGTCAGAGATTTCTTCGAAAGGGATGACGTCAGTCGAATGTGTCCAGCTAAGAGAGACTGTTTACAAAAATATGGTATTAAGAAACAAAAGCGCTTTCTTTTATTTACAGTTAAAAATCTGACGTCAAAATTCGTAAAAGAAACTGGGGTTAACTTATCTTACACCACACTACTCAGAGCAAAGCCGTTTTGGGTCGTAGCTCCAAAATTAAAGGACCGAGAAACTTGCTTGTGTGTCAAGCATGTAAATTTTGAATTAAAATTCGATAAACTGAAAAATGTGCAATAGCTTAAACACGGATGTATAGAAAAGTTTATTGAGGATTACACTTGCGATATAACTTCTCATGATTGCAGGACTGGTGTGTGTAAAATGCAAAAATCAGAAGTTTGAGACAGGAGATAATATAGATTCTCTGACATATTTTCAATGGAAGACCGTTCATGAAGATAAAATTGTAAAAGGTGGGAAAAAGACTTTTAAGATAACAAAAAAGGTTTCTATTTCGAGTACAGTCAAAGAATTAAAAACTGCTCTAGCTGAAGACATTCCAGTCATGAAAAAACATCTCTATGGCATTTATAGTTACAACAAACTGAAAAAAGAGCTGAAAGAAAACTTAACTAAAAATGAGATTATGATACAAATAGACTTTTCACAAAACTATACTACCAAGTACGCAAATGAAATACAGTCCACACATTTTGCTAAAAATCAGTTATCTATCCATACAGGCGTATATTATTCACGAAACGTAAATAATGCTTTGCAATCAAGATCATTTGCTACAGTGTGTGCAAATTTAGATCACCAAGCTCATGCAGTATGGGTTCATATGAAACCGATATTAACTAAAATTTTACAAAACGAAGATGTTGACACCCTCTATATCTACTCTGATGGTCCAACATCGCAATATCGCAACCGTACCAATATAACCCTTTGGATACTAACATTGATTAATAATTTCAAACAAGTAACTAAATCTACTAGGACTTTTAGTGAACCTGGACATGGTAAAGGACCTATGGACGGCGTAGGAGGATGTCTAAAAAGAACAGCCGACAGACAAGTGTTGATGGGAAAGGACATTAAAACAGCCTCAGACTTTGCTAATTTGTTCACCAAGTGTGCTATCAATGTAAAAGTGATCCCTGAAGAAGACGTGAGTAAGGAAAAGAACAACGTACCAAAAACTTTGGATGCCATACCAAGTATTATGAACATCACAAAAATTTCTTGGCAAAGAGGGCCAGAAGTTTTAATACAAGTTTATCGATATGAACTATTTCACAAGGAGTTAAAACTGTCCACGCTGTCTAGTCTTTTTTAAGCTCAGTGGAACCTATGGATGTTTTTATGGCTGCGATAGAATATCCCGTCTCCAAAGAACCCATGGTTGCAGATGATTTGGAAGACCTGTTGAAATTAAAGAAGAGACACAGCATTTATAAAACTATTTACAACTCATCTTCGTCAGATGACGAAGATTTAATGGCAATTTCTGTTCGTCAGCAGACTAAAAAAAAAATTAACTAAATACTTGAATGTGAACTTTAATTAAAAACATTGTAAGAACTGATTAAATAATTAAAAACATAAATAAATAACTGTGATTTTTGAAACTGTCGTTCATGATTTAAATATACCCTTGCTATACCCCATAATATCATTACCGTCATTCAGCAAACATACTTGTCATTTCGGGAACGCCTGATCATTTCCAGGAACGTTACTAAAACTTCATAAAACACATACAATTTTATTTATGTTCACAAAAAAAGATTGTAGTTATATTAAGAAACCTTAAGGCGGCGCACAACCCTATAGCTCTCAATAGTTTCTTATACAAAACTAATAATCCGAAATAAAATTAATAACAATCTATATATCAAAATTTGCAGCGAATTTTTATCTATCTAATAGGATATTTTTAATTGTAGAAAAAACTGTAATGTAATTGTAAAAAAGCAAATTGCATTATAGAAGCCATCTTGTAAACCAATTGACGCATATTTGCGTACAATGCGGCAAATTGTAGCTAAAGCTTCATTCTACAAATATGTTTATAGCTATTTTGCTCTATTGTGAAAAATATTTATAGTTATTATACTTGGTAGTCTATTTTTGCCGCCATCTTGAATCTGCCGCGGTTTTCAAAATATATGTTACGAGAAATATGATTTAATCTTCGTAAAGAATGCGTGTTCCAAGTGGCATTCCATCATCATCAAGTATAATATTTTTCGACGAAGGTTCTAAACTATAAGGAATCAAGTCGAAAAAAATGTTGACGTATTATTTGAACATTTCTACACAAATCTATATAAATATAAAAGTTATTTGAAACCCACAAATAGATTTAAAAAAGTACAGAACAATATCGCTGATGTCTATTTTTAAGTTATGGAGCGATAATATTTTTACAATAAATGTTTCTACAGTTAAAAATATCTTATTAGATAGATAAAAATTCGGTGCAAAATTTGATGTATAGATTAATACTAATTTTATTTTAGACTTTTAGTTTTGTATAAGAAATTAGTAACCACTGGGGGTTATACGCAGCCTTAATTATGTCCACGTAATGTAAATTTAATTATAAATGTTACTGATATTTTTATATTTCTTAAATTGTTTGCATGAATGTAGTAACTAATCTTCGTTGTAATATGTATTTTGCCTCAAAAAGATTTTGTGCGTATTATTGTTAGATTTTTTTTTTCAGATAATATTGAAGAATATATACCTAAATCATTGAATAAAACAAAAAAAAACATACTTTCAAATTTTTTGGACAATTCATTAACTTTACAAAAACGTTCCCGAAATGACCGTTTTTAGCGAAAGCTCTGTTCAGAAGCAATATTACAAAAAAATTAATAAATTCTATGCGCTGCCCTATTGAGTATTGTTTAAACACAGATTTAATGACAATATAAAGTAATTATCATCATTACAGCTTTTAATATTTTTCGGTACAAAACCAATCTTGAAATTTCCCACCTTGGTGATTTTGAGTCAGGTGCAATTTCAGATGAACACGGTGAAAGATTTCACCAGCAAATTGCTCAAATGGAGAAGCGATATAATGGAAATTGGACCCCAAGCATGTTAGCGGACTACTGTTTGACCCTAAAACTTGAAACCGATCCCGGCGAATACAAGCGAAAAAATGCAACAAAATAAATTTAATTGATTGTATTATACCTTTTTCGATTCAAAAAACATAATATATTTTGTGACAAAATAGTTTTTTTTTTTTTCTGTGAAAATTCACCTTATTTTTTATGCTATGTGCTTATCATATTTTATATTCTTCTTCCCTACCCTAAAAACTTGTGGGTGATAGGCAAAAACCGAGCTCATATTTGATTTCACCACATTGCAGTAGATACAAAAATCCTAAATAAATTTCAGGGAGCGACAAAAAAATTCAAAATGCAGAACAGTGTTATTTACTTTCTGAATTAATATGTGTTTATGTTTTATTCACTTGTATGTTGCACAAGTGAAAATGTGAGAGAGGAGTTGGACCACTTTACCGTGTAGATGGTATCATGAACAAGCATCAATACATTAGTATTTTAGAAAATGTTCCCTATGCAGAACCCTATGCTGATTAACATTTACCAGTAAGTTGGAAGTTAGTACAAGATAACGACCCGAAACACACCGCTAAATCGGTGAAACGGGGGCTGGGCCAACATGATTTTTCCGTTATTGATTGGCCATCATGTAGTCCAGACCTTAACCCTATAGAAAACCTTTGGGGTGAGGTTAAAAAGAAAGTAGGACAAAAAAATTATAAAAATCTTTATCAATTATTCGGGGCAATTGAAATTGCTTGGTATTCCATTCCAACTGATTACTGCCAGAAATTATTTACATCAATGAACCGAAGATGCAATGAAGTAATTAAAAATAAAGGTTTCCCAACTAAATATTAATACAATTGTAATAATTTTTCCAAAATATAATCTTTTTTAAACAAATTAATTTGTGTTGTTAATTATGTGTCCCCTCTTAAACAGTGGTCTTGCAAAAAAAAAAAAGGGGTAAACTTGCCCTTTACAGGTAAGTTGATATATTTTTTGATAAATAGATAAAAAGATATTAGTTTATTTGTCTACACTAATCCATTTTATTACTATATTCTCAAATTAATGTATCGTTGTTAATTCTATGACCGCCACTGTATGTGTCTTATAAGCGCGTATTTTACTGCAACCGTATGAGTACGTCGTTATATTTTTATAGTAAACAAACTTGTACGAACCTGATAAGTGACTCACCAGTTACGGGGAACGTATGTGTAAGTTTTAGTTATCATCAGCATTTGGTATTTGACTTTTGCTCATAACGGACGTGTTTTTGTGTTGTTTAAAATTTGAACAGGTAAGTCTTTAAAATTTAAATTAAATTAAATTTAAAATTAAAAAAAAAAATGTTTTCTAGCATACATAATGCACCGGCGAAAAATTCTAACAGAAAAAGAATTGGAAGAATATGCTGAGAAATTTATGTCAAGCGGGGAAAGTGACTATGATACGTTGATAGATAACATGGATTGTGAAATTGAAGGATTAGGTAGTGAAGATGAAAATGTAGAAGAGGTATCTGATAGTCCCAATGTTTGGGTTTATAATCCCACTTGGGTCCCTAATTATTATGATTTTACTGAACCCAATTATAGTGGGATAAAAAATCCAAATATATTATAAATTAATATAAATTCTACACCTTTAGGAGTTTTTTAAGAGCTGTTAATCATAACGATTTGATTGGGAAAATAGTTGAAAAATCTAATAATTATTATGAATTTTTGAAAGATAACAAGCAAATCTTAAAAGACACAAGAGAATTAAAAAGAGACGAGTTTATGAGCTTTATTGGTTTAACTTTACTGATGTCCAGAGTAAAAAAGCTTAAAGAGGTTGAGTTTTGGTCAACTAATCCATTACTGGAAACACCAATATTCAGCAAAATAATGAAATAAGACAGGTGGTTTTTTATTATGAAAATTTTGCATTTTTGTAAAGGTGACGAAAAAATTGATGATCGATTATTTAAAATAAGATTACCTATCGACGAACTGCAGAGATCATTCCAGTATAACTTTGTTCCGTATGAGAATCTTTGTATCGTTGAAAGCCTTCTGCTTTTTACAGGTAGACTTATATTTAAGCAATATATATCTTCGAAAAGGAGCAGATTTGGTGTAAAATTATTTTTGATATGTGACTGCCAGACTCGATACATTTTAAATTTTATTATATATACTGGTCCCACAACTGAAATCGTTGAAAATAATCCGGAACTTGGAAAATATGGTCAAATTGTAATAACATTAATGGACAAGTATTTAGAAAAAGGACATTCGTTATTTGTAGATAACTGATACACGAGTTCTTTATTATTTACATATTTGCATAAACATAAAACCAATGCTTGTGGAACAGTTAAAAATAATCGAAAATATATGCCTGTTTTTCCTCCTCAAAAGCTAAAGAAAGGAGAAGTAATTTTTTATATGTCTGGCCCATTATTGTGTGTGAAATGGTGCGATAAAAGAGAGGTCCTAATACTTACAACCATGCATGAAGTAGGAATGATTGAAACAGGAAAAGAAGATAGAAACAGCGACGAAAAAGTTACCAAACCAATTGCAGTTAGTGAGTATAATAAATATATGGGAGCCGTAGACAAGTCAGACATGGTTCTAAGCAGCGTAAAATCTATTCGAAAAAGTGTAAAATGGTATAAAAAGGTATTTTTTCATTTACTTGACCTGACTATATTAAACGCACACATTTTATACGATAACGCTCTCAATAAAAAATCACCTATAGCAGATTTTCAACTTCAATTAATCAAAGAAATCTTTCAAAAATACAATACAACTCCAACAATAAGCACGTCAGGAACGACACGCATCGAAAATCCAATAAGACTTACCGGTAGGCATGTCATAAAGAAAATACCTACTGAAGAAGGGAAAAGAATAGCCGTAAGAAGATGCGTAGTATGTTCGAAAAATAACAAAAGAAAAGAAACTACATATTACTGTCAAGACTGCAATGCACCGTTGTGTGTTTTGAAATGTTTTGAAATATATCACACAAAAAAATATATAATTTAAACTAAACTATAATAATTTAATTTGCAAGTTATCTTTACCTTTTATTTTAAAATGTTACTAATACAACTTTGTGTTCTATGCAAATAAAAAAAAATATTTTCTTCAAAATAATATTGTTTTACTTTGTGTTAGTAATACCAAAATTTTGATACCGAAAAACGTATGCATACGTTTTTAAATTCGATATAAATACGAAGAACGTACGCATACGAAATGCATGAAAAACGCCGTATTTGGAACACTGTAACCTGAAAAATAGCCCGTAACGAAAGGGTTAAAGAACACATTGAAAAACATTTAAAAAATATATCCACTACGAATACAACTCCAAATGTTTTTTTTTTTTAATATTGGTTGATAGTATTATTCAACATTAAATAAATTTAATATTTGATAATCAGATATTCTATATCTGACATTTCAAAGGTTGTATTAGTTCTCATAATTCAAATTTAGCGCTTTACTGTTGATTTACTGAAAAACAACTAGTAAAAGAATACGCTGCAAGTCATGTTGGTATTAATGTGGCCAATGTGAAAAACATCTTTGCTTAGAGCATGCAAAAATTTTATGTGAGGAATGTTTTTCTAATAAAAATTAATAGAAGATTAATAAAAATAAATATTACCATATTAAACTTATTATAATCTGATTTTTGTATGTTTTGTTACTTTATTGGAAAAATAATTATATCTGTGAACAGTTTTTCAAAACTTTTGAATAAATTACTTTAAAACAATATAGAATAATTTAATCTTGACCCTATTCCTCAAAATCAATATTAATTTTTTTGTAAACCTGATTTTTAACTTATGTATCTATGGGATACATTGCGACTCATGAGGTTCCTTAACGTATTGCGACTAACGCAGGGTTAAGAATGTTATTTTATATATTTTAACGTGTCTACTGTTCTTACATGTATTTATATTGTTATTTAAACTTATTCTCTCCGTTATACACAATTTGACGAAATGTATTTTTAAATTTTTAGAAAATAATATTCCTGATGATGTGGGGTTTAACCGTAGGGGGTTTAACGAAACTAGTCGAAACACAAATATTGTTATAATTTAACACCCAACCTACCACCAGCTCATCGCTTTACGGCTTCAATTTAAATTTATTTCTGGCGGTGAACATGAACCTGTCAAACTAATCTATTATTAAAGTGGCGGAGAAGAAATATTGTCCTAGACAAACAAAGAAAAGTGAAAAAATTAGCCAACACACTGGAACACTAATGGATAATAGAAGACTCTTAAGAAAATCAGACACATCTCACTCTCTTGCTCAATTAAATGCTTTAAACAAGCAAATTAACAAAGAAATAAGAAAAGATATAAGGAATTTTAACAGAGAGTTGATACATGAAACAATAGAAGGAAAGTGCAATATGAAAGTACTAAGAGACAAAATAGGAAATGGAAGAAAACAAATAATCAAAATAAACTTCAAGATCAGCAAGGACACTTAGTAAATAATCGTGCAGATATCCTTTGTTACGGATTAATCTGACAGACTCAACTCGCTACGTAAAAAACACTACGAACTAACTTATATCGAAAAACCACAACCAATATATTAAAGGATACATAATCTTCAGCTGTGCAGAGTATTTGCGACGAAATAAATCTATTCCCATCGCAATAAGGAAATAACCTTTGTAAAATAAACTTGGTTTCGGAAACTTAACCTCCAAAGTGACAGCTGGATTTAAAACACCGGTGTGCTTATTCTCGTGAATATTTTTATCAGGAAGACCTAGAAATACAACAATTAGCGTGCGGAATGTGTTGGAATGGTACAATCATCTTGTTTTCAAAAACAAGAATTGATAATATCACATAGTAAACAGATCCCTGGGGATATTTGACTACAGCGATACGGCAAGGTGAACAATTGTAACTACCTTCATGGAACTAGGCGATCTATACGCAAGGGGGTAATGAGAAAATGTTATAAAACACCTCGAAAACGGTGATTCGCTCTCTTGAACTCTGAACATTGTGTTTGAAAGTATATCTGATCAGAAAGAAAAAATGTAGCGCCATGTGCAGTGTAATTTCCATGAACAGCCTATAAAGAATTGAAGGCGTTCACGGATTCGTTTCTACGGAAGACTGCGTGGAGCTATATTGTTTTTGTATAGAAAACACGGAGATGTCCGGATAATTTTTTTTTATTGTTCTGATCAAATGTTTGGAGTTTAAAACCATCTAAGCCACCGAACACGAGGTAATGTACCAAACTATTTTTTATTTCCGCACGCGAAACTGTTTGTATGGTCTTCAGTTTCACTAATAGTATTTCTGAACTGTTATTCATACAGTGGATCTGCCTGCCTGCCATTTTATATCGGCTGAAACAATAATTTCCAAGAATAAACGAGTGAAGATATCCGAGTTTTAACCGGTCGCGGGAACGAGAGTACCGAATCGTGCCGCTCGGAGAGTTATACATCCTACTTATTGTGAACTAGTGGAGCTGTGGACACAGGGCAGATTGTTTATTGTCTGCAACTCAGATGAGTACTTTATAATGTTATTGTTTTATGATTTGCAACAAAAACATCTTTCCGAGCGTAGCGTATCGGACTTCCGGGTTGTTTGAGTCGTAATACGCCCCCGTAGAGACGTTTTTGAGTACACGCTTATAATTTTGGCCATTCTTATAAATGTGTGTGAATTGTACAAGTATTTTGAGTTGAGTGAGCACATGGTGCCACCCCTATTTTTAAGGTGTGATATTTTATACGTCCTAAGGCCCCCAAGCTACAATAAGTCGGGCGCACTGAATCGTGTTGGGGCGCGTACTTAGTCAGATCAGTTTTGATCAGGGTTGAATTAGTTCGTTCAGGGTGGAATTAGTTTGTTCAGGTTTAAATTCAGTCTGTCTGTAAGTCAACATTTTGTTTTTCCTTGATAATGCGAGGTTGTGAATTAGAACTTGAACGCACGGGCTAGTCCCTCACTTTGAATACTCACTGGCTGAGTATTCGTGTTGCTTGCTTTTCACTTTATCAAGGGGTCGGGCTTGTAATAATAATTGGGAGGGAAATTAACGTTAAAATCACTCGGGCCAAACCTCAGCCACAAAGCATTTTTATTTTTTTTTTTTTTCGTAATTCTGGCCAGTCTTCATTTTTTTGTTCGTACTAAATTTTTCTATTTTTCATTATCCGTAGAATCAAGTAGGTGGGGAGGTACGGCAACTTTTTTTTGCATTCTCAGTTAGATTTTTTTTTTGGGTTGGCGTACCACGGGTTTTAAAAGGGGCTATTGGGGGATATATAGTCAGTCCATTGACATCGTTGGGGTCAAACCAACGCGACGGCGATGCCAATAGACTGACTGGGATTTTACTAGCGTTAAGGCGAGAGAATTATTTAAAAATTTCAATCGGATTTTGTTAGGCACTGGCCTCCGATTTCTAAACTCCTTCCAGACTTTTCTAAACAGTATTACCACAAGGAATACTGTTACTGCTTCAACGTAGATAGCCACTGTGGTATAATTTCCGTGCAGAAGTTCACGTAGCCCTAGGGAAGTTGTAACAAGAGTAATCCAATCACACGTTACAGGGTAGTTATACCACAAAACAGAGTTAATTTAATTTTTTTTTTTTGTAAGTTTATCCTTTTTTGCAAGCAATATCCTAGAACAAGAACTGACGGACATATTGGGAAATAATGCAGACAAAATAAATAATATAATACAATTCCTGAAAGAAATGAATCTGTATAATGAAATATAATATTCATGTAATATAATTGTATATAGTAATATAAGAAACGAAAATGTATGTATAAATCATGTATAGAAAACTGAGTGGGTGCTAATAGCCACGGCAGCTGAAGCACCCCTAAATAAACTTTATTTCAAAAAAAAAAAAAACAGGATTTTGGGCCATTTAACGAAAGGTTGAAATTAAAGATACTTGCTTTAGAGATTTTTAATGTAAATTCTAAAATTAGGAAGTTGGAAACAGATATTTCTTGTTTGCGGACACTTACAGATATTTCTTGTTTGCGGACACTTGTCACTGCCGTGCCTTTTTGCGTACAAGAAACATTTTTCCAGAAACAAAAAACAACTTTTAATAAATCTATAGACAGTAAAAAACTCGACTTCATGATAAGTTTTTGAAAATAAGAGATAATTTTGAATTATACAATAAAATAAAAACTTCTGATGAATGGTTCATGAACCTATCAGACATAGAAATTCCGAAAGAGATTTCCAACTTTTTAAGATAAGGAAGTAAATTTTCTGTACCGCTTAACCACAGAGCCGTGGATGTATTTAAAATACTTGCTGAAGTAGAAGACATTCTTTCTCTTCATGAGGAGGATTTTAAAGAAATTAAAAGAGCACAGGTCACAAATCTACTCACCAATTATTTTAAAGGCACTCATGGATCTAGCGAATACAAATTGAATGCCATTACCAGACAATTTCATGCCACAATTTTTTTTTTTTTTTAAATAATGCTAATTTACTCTTAGTAAAAGCCGATAAAGGTAAGGTATCTGTTATCAGGAACAGAGCGGAATATAAACAAAAATTAGAAACCATTTTAAATTGTGAAGAAACTTACGGGGTCTTGGGTTCCGATCCTACTTCTTCATATCTAAACTTCAATAATAAATTGGTAGCGAAACTGAAACTTAAAAAATACATTTCGAAAGAGATTGCTAAAGATCTGACCGAACATAACGCACTTATCCCTAGAGTTTTTGCCAACATAAAAATACATAAAGAAGAAAAACCATACCGACATATCATAGATAGTTCGGATGGACCTTTAAAAAAACTTACCAAATTTATGGCAGACATCCTAAAAAGATCATATAACATTGACAATCCGTACTACGTTAACAATTCGTTTGATCTTGTTAAAGAACTTAAAGATTTCAAAATTCCGAATAATTTTACCTTGATTAGTTTGGATGTAGTTTCATTATTTCCAAGTCTAACTTGGGACCTTATTTTACAAGAAATTAAAAAAAGATGGACAAACATCTACAAAGTCACCCCTATCAGCAGGGATATTTTTATTGAAATTTAAAAAAACATTTATCATTCGTCTTATTTTGCTTTTGAGGATAAGATTTACTTACAGAAGAAGGGTTGTCCAATGGGTAGCAATCTCTCACCCATCTTAGCTCAAATAACCATGGATACCTTATTGGATAAGGTTTTGGAAATATTGGATTTCCAAGTACCTTTTATAAAAAAATATGTTGATGACTTAGTGTTGGCAGTCTCGTTGGACAAAACCAACTATGTCTTAGAAAAATTCTACGAACACCTACTTCTTTAGGGATATCGACAATAACCTCAAATTCATTTGGTACACCAAAAAAAAACGTACTCAGGTAGATATCTTAACTTTCTTTCTTTTCATCCATTTAAGTACAAAATTGCACTTTTAAAAAATATGAAAGACAGGGTCACAAAAATTTCAGATATAATTTTCCTTGAAAACAACTTAAAAAGATAGGCCGGAATTTTCATAGCAAATTTATATCCAAAAAAATTAGTTTGCAAAATTCCCTTCAACTGTAATACAGATCAGGATTCGGGTCCGGGGGGAGGTAAAGTGGGATTGGTTACCAAGACAGGGGAATTTTTTTAACCTAAAAAATACAGAGCCCTCACATATTTGGGACACACTTCCAATAGCCTCAAGAAGGTACTAAGGTTGGAAAACCTAGTTATTGCAGACAAACCATTATCCAAGTTAGCTTCTATAAATACTAAATTAAAAAATAAATATAACATTGTTTCCAGTAAAAACTGTATTTACAAATTGAATTGCGATTATAACAAAGTCTACATTGGTAGTACGGTACAAAACTCAGTAATAGGATAACGCAACACCGTTCTGATGCCAAAATAAGTCCAAAAATGCGCTTTGGGACAACATATTCATAACCCCAAGCATAAAGTTGATTTCAGTAATCCTGAGGTTTTGGACCGTTTCTCCAATTTTTCTAATAGGATGCTTAAAGAGATGTGTTATATAAATCATTTTGATCACACACTAAATTCCAGAAAGTACATTGAAAATTTATATTCTATTTACTCCTTCCTTCTTACTTTTAAAAAAATAAGGAAAATAAATGTTCCTCAAAGAAGTTAATGTGTGATATAAATGTTTTCAGATACCCATGTTACAAATTTTGTCATTTTATTGTTCTTTTTATATAATTCTTAAGTCATACACACTCCCGCTTAAATTCAAACATTAGCCAAGGTCATCATGATGATTCATGGGATAAAGAGTACTTCTTCTTACTTTGATTCAAATAGTGGAACATTCTGGAAATAATTTCCTTATCTCCACCCCTCAACATCTGTTCTTCTTGCCTTTGTTTAACAAAATGGTCGCTTCACGATTGTTTTTTTAATGTTCTAGAATGTTGTTAGTTTAAGTTTTAAAATTGTGAAAATGATAATATGCACGATTGGTTTGGTGATTTATAACGACTTAGTTCCTATTTTCATAACATCTATGTGTTCCTCTTAATTATTTCAGTGAGTAAAAAATAAACGTGTTGTGCCAGGGAAACATGCCTGAACTAATTGCACGTTGTTGCAAATCGTCTCGCAGTTCTTCAGAGTCTGCAGTTCAAGAGAGAAACAATTCTTCGCAGAAGTCCTGGGGAAGAATCATCTGCTGTTCACACTCTATAGGCGGTAGCAGATAAGTAGCCGTAGGAAAACAGAAGAAAATAAAGAATATTCCAGAAGGAAGAAAATAATATTTATATAAGTTGCTCATCCTTTCATTTTATTAAAAATCCTTTAGTATAAATTCAGTTTGCGATAGGAGAGTCCAAATTAAATAATTTGTTATTAAGATCATTAGAATAGTAATAATTTAGTAATTAATGACACCAGTAAACTTAGACGACTTAGTACAATATTTAAACGAGATAAGTTTGAATGAAAACCAGACAGAAATGGCACCGCCATCCACAAATTATTAGCAATAAAAATTATATTTAGATTCAATTCCCTGTTACGAAGGTAATCACTTCATCCTAGGAATTTTCTTAGACAATTGCTAACATCTATTAAATACATTTGGTAGTGAAACCGATGAATCTTTTAATAGTTTTCTGTTTAGAACCGTGTTAGGTAAATTAACAGGTAGATCACAAACTATAATGGGATCTAGACTTACTCTAGACTAGATCTAGAACGTTGAGTTTTGGTGACCAACGTAATTTAGACTGTCTAGTTCAAGATTTTTATTAGACCCATAAGAACTGAAACCCTCTACAATTTTGGAATGCGCGTACAAGATCTAATTCTATAAAAATTAAATAGGGGTCAAACTTTACCCAAATTGCAAAAAAAAAAAATCACATATCTAATTATAGTAACCTTGCACTTAAAACGTATATAAGAGGTTTAGAAGGACAAATCCAAACTAATGTACGATTACGAAACCCGGAGAGTGTCGAAAAAGCCATAAGTTTAGAAATAGAAGAGGAAAATTTTTTCTATTCTCTCACACAAAGGGCGAACACATTAAATTCACAAACAAATTTTAAACCAACATTTAGATTGACCCCTACTCAACCAAACGTACATACTCATCGTCAGTACAGCCATAATGTAGAACAATCTCCCCGTTTTTCAGATTTTAACCGTAACATGTCACATAATTTCCCTGCACAGAGACCAGCAGTACCATTCAGTTCCTTTCCACAAAGACAAAATCCTTTTATAATACAAGTTATAACAGCCAACAAAATGTACGCCCAAAATTCTTCGCAGTTCAACAACCGCAATTCACTCCTCGAAATCCAAGTGTTCAAAATCAACGATCGCATTTTCAGAATATAAATTATAGACAAAACTTTTATTCCCCGAACCAAAATCGAAACCAAAATAAATTTAACAAACCTGAGCCCATGCATACATCATCAGGATGCTCACAAATTAAAGCTGAACCCAAATTTACATCTAGTGAATTATTCACACAAAATGTCAAAGAAACAGAACGATTCGAAAACCCGTTTGTGTTACAAAATTATGACCAAGACCCATCTGTATATGCGAATTACCAAAACCTCTGCGATAAAAATTTATATGATCAGGAATCATACCATCGGAATCTTGATCATAATTTCGATCTAAATGTACAAAATAAGCATGATAACGACCAAATTAATGACCTTCAAAATTTTCATTTTGTCTCGTTTTGAATTTTTAACCTAATTTCGTTTTTTCTAATGTTAGTTTATTTAAAAATATCTTTATTTAGATTAATTGTTTTCGTTTCAGTTAAACTGCAGACGTTGCAATTTACTATCACGACTCGTAGCTATCAACACGGTATAGTAGCCCTCTTTGTTACTTTGATTTGTCTTATGTTTAGAAACTTTGCATTTTTTTATAATAGAGTTGAGATTAGTTCGTCGTTGTATTAAGACGTATTCTTTCAATTTATATTACGTGCGTATCACGTTAGTCGGTTGTACTAAACCTCTATTCATATAAACTCTCTCAATATTTAAATATAAATATATCTAGTGATTTTATCACATATCAAAGTGTCTGTGTGTGCTCTTCAATTGCAAATGTTCTGTTGGCGTCATCCTGAAGTTTCCTCAGCATCTGGGCACCCAGAAGACAGCTATCCACGAGAACCAAGGTTAGTAACATTATAGCTCTGTATGGTGTGCTAAAAAATCCACATTAGTTAGTGGTTTGCCTAGAGCCCGTACACATTTATCACTAGTTATGAACAGCCAAACTTAATTTAATTGCACGCCTTAAACTCTAATCTACCTTACATTTTACACCCCAAATCAGAGCTAACTTTTTAATAGACACAGGCAGCAGTAACAGTTTAATTAATCCAGAAATTGCATATAAATTTTATTAAAATTTTATTTCTAAAGAAAAGTTTTACATTCAGGCAGCCCATAATATTACATATCAGATGAAGTAGCCAGTTAAAGATAAATGAACCTTTTGACATAAAACCTCTAAACTTAATAGACGTTAATTTTTTCGAAAAAAATGGACACTGAAGACATTTTAACTACAGACTAAGACAATACACTTAAACAAAATTTTAAAAATTTAAGATAGAATCATTTAAATATTAAGGAAAAAGAAGATATTAGGAAATTATGTTTTAATTACCGCGACATATTCTATTGCGAAGGTATCTCCCGAGCTTTACGAACAAAATATCTCATAAAATCAAAGTAAAAGATGAATCATCAATTTACACAAAATCATACCGTTTCCCGAAAGTCCACAAACAAGAAATTAGAATACAAATTCATAAAATGCTAACATTTTATGAAGGTATTATTCAAGAGAGTGTATCACCCTGGTCCAGCCCAATCTGGATCGTACCAAAGAAACTAGATGCTACTTTTCTTAGTATTACTAGGATATAACAGACGCTTTATACTTGACTATGCTAAAATCACAAAACTAATGAAGTAATGCTTGAAAAGAAATGCCAAAATTATTCACGATAATGAATTTCTAGAATGCTTTAAAACTTCTAAAGAAATTTTAATGAATGAACCAATCTTACAGTATCCAGATTGTAGTAGACCGTTTATTTTAACAACAGATGCTAGTAACTTTGCAGTAGGAGCCGTCCTATCTCAAGGTAAATTTCCCCGTCACAAACCAGTAGCGTACGCTTCTCGCAAGCTAAACGAAGCCATCGTTTGGGCTTGTAAGCACTTTAGACCTTATTTATACGGAAGAAAGTTTACCATCTACATAGATCACCGTCCACTTACTTGGCTTTTTAGTCTCAAGGAACCTAATTCCAAATTAGTCCGATGGAGACTCAAACTTGAAGAGTATGACTATAACATTATTTATAAAAAAGGCAAAAATACTACCAATGCAGGTTGTCTATCTCGCATACAAATTAACGCATTAGAGAATTAATCGGTTAGTGATAACCCCGGAGGCATAGATGACAGTATAGTTGATTTTTTCCGACAAATGGACGAAAATATGCTTCGTACTTCAACCAACATAAACCCAAGAGAAAATTCCAAACCTGAAATTAATATCATCTCCGATATCCAAACTAAACCCCCTGATCCTCCGTCTAATTACCAACTAAATGACGACAGTAACACACTTATAGGAATTTCAGGTCAATGACGATTCTAATAATCATGGCATACCGATATTAGATGACATTATTAATAGTAAATTACACCATACAAAGCAATGAAAATTTAATTTTTGAATTCTTAAAAAATTATACTGACCCCAAAAACGTATATCATTTATACTTTGAGGACGATACATTATACTACACCTTTTTGCAAAAATTTTCTGACACAGTTTTCCGAAAGAGGCGCAAAACTAGTTGTGCAAATGTACGAAACGTGTTAACACAATTCCCGATATTGAGACCCAATTATTATTAATGAAAAATATTCACCAAGGTGCTACCAATCATAGAAGCTGGGCCGGCCCGAGGCACAGACGTTCAGGGCGCCGCGAAACATGGAGCGCTAAATTAAGGATATTTTTAAAAAAATATTAAAGGGCGGAATTCAAATATTTGCCCGGGGCGCTAGAATTCGTCAGGCCAGCCCTGCATAGAGGTATAACCAAAATTTTAGTATGGCTCAAGAAAAATTACTACTGGAAAAGTATGAAAACCACTATAACAAATTTTATAAATTCATGTAATATTTGTCAAAGAGCAAAATATGCTAGGAACAAACCGTATGTTCCACTCATTCTCACTGAAACCTCCAGTAGACCATTTCAAATTGTGCATATAGATGTCTTTACATTCGACAACAGAAATTATTTAACCCTTGTAGATTCAGCAAAATTTGCCCAAGCCATTTATATCCATGGAAAAACAGCAGTTTTAATCAGTAAATTCTTAACTAAATACTTTACATCATTTGGAATACTCCAAAAATTAATAGTAGACAATGGTAGAGAATTTAAAAACGCGACCGTAAAAGAGCTTTTACAATTCCACAAAATTAATATTCATTTTACGACACCTGGTCATCACGAATCTAATTCTATAGTGGAACGATTCCACTCAAGTATAATTGAGCATCTTCGAATTCTAAAAGAAACGTATCCAGACGAAAACGATGATCTTATGGATTACGCAATTATCGGTTACAACAATACAATCCACAGTTCCACAAAATTTACCCCATTTGAACTAACATTTGGTCATACAAATTCTAGAAACCCTAGCGATATTTTTAATTCGAGTTCCTTTTATACAGAATATAACGAAAATCATAAGAAAAAATTAGAACATTTATATAAAGATGTAAAATAAAAATTAGTTATTGGAAAAGAAAAAAATATTTCAAAAAGTAACTCAAAGGTGAAACAAATAAAGAATTTTTCGAAGGTCAAACGGTTTTCAAAACGAACCCTCTAAATAGAAATAAAAAAGGAAATACATTTTTAGAACCATATAAAATAACTAAAATATTAGAACGAAATCGCGTAGAAATAACTAGTAATAAAATAAAATACACTTCAAAAACCGAATCTATACTCATACAAGAATTTAGAAAACCAACCCTTGTTACTGGTTCATCATCTGTTCCACCGGAATAAACTAGTTCATTAAATACAGGTTTCCATTTTTACATTAAACACATAATTAATACTATTCAATATAATGATCTAATTTAAGTTAAAATAAAGAGAATAAAATTGTAGTCATATTGGACATTCCTATCGAAGAGATGGATAAATACGATTTTTACCATTTACACTCTACCTGCACCCGCAGTAAATTCATTCATAACCATAATTCCACAAGCCTTATTTCACCTTTCCACTTGCAGCAACACTTGCATTTTTTAATACGTAGTGTTTGGAGACTATAACAACTAAAAGTATTTGAGAAAAGATTAAAAAGTGTAGAGATTTTCAAGACAATGAATTTCACGTTTTACAGAATTACGTAATACATAAAACCTAAAGAGCAATATAAAGAGCATATGAAAGATGCTAATATAGACTTTCAACAATAATTAATCTAACTATTTTTAAGATTATTAGCATAATTATACTATTAAAATTATACTATTAACAATTTAAAGAACCTTAAAAAAAACAAAAAACACTTAAATATTTACTAATAATAATGTTCCAATTCATTACATAAAACTAATTATAACAATTCTATTGGTAATTCCATTTCTGATTTCATCTGGCCTGAACATATCCTATCAATGCTGGAAGTCAACAGGAAGCAAGGAAAACCGACACCGAGGTGGATCATATCAACCTAATAAATAACAAAATCAGCCCCAATGCATCAAACTCTGGTTATCTCCATAGTTCACTACAAGGGCGAGAGGAGTTATAATAACAAGAACAACAAAACCACACAGAAACAATTTAGTCACGTTAACATTTTATCACGGTCCCCAAATAAATGTCACACATATCATATTTTGTTATTTCAGCCTGTAATTTAATCGACCTACATATTCTTTGTAACATGTCTTTTGTCAAGTTTGTCTTTGTATTTTGAATTTGGTTCATGTAAGAACTTACAATATAAATAACCTGTGAAAAATAAATTGTTTTAATCAAAAATATACTTTCACTTATTGACGAACATAATTAGCTATTTAAAATAAATATACTTTTATTCTTTTAATAATATTTTTATTTTATTTTACTTTATATTTTTCTTTTAACTCTCAAATACATGCAATTACAAAAAAAAAAAAAAAAACATGTAAGGCTTGTTTTTTATCAAAAAGGAACATATCCTTGCTTTTTTTGCAAACGAAACATAAAATCCGCCAACCTATTTCAGGCTGAAACTACGTGAAAGTATACTATGTTCGTAACATCTCTATATTAAAATTTTTGAGTTACTTAACAATTTTTATCAGTTTCTTCAGGACAAAATACGTTTTTTTTTTTCTTTTCTGTAAAAAACAAAAATCTGGACATGCTCCCTATTTGAAATTGAACTCCTCAACTGTACTTGCAACAATTCTTCCAAACAAAACGGAAACTATGTAAGCAGTACAAAAAGCATTACGAAGAAAACTCTTCTCCTGAGCTAATTTTAAGCAATCCGTTCGACAAAATATTTTCTAAAATGAACTAAGCATTATACTAGCCGAGAAAATACAGGTGTGATGCTTGTTGTGGTTACTAAACTAAGAATGTTAGTGAGGAGAAGTATCAATATTTCCCCGATTTTCATTTCTGCAATAAAGAGCTCCACAACTCAGTAATGTGGATAATAGGATTCTACATAGATCACATTTTTAACTTTTTCGGAGAGAACATGGACACCCGTCATTTCGTCGCAAGACTGAATGGAGAGAGAAGAAATATAATACCCACTCAAAGAAAGAACCTTTTCAACAATAGGATTTAAAGATGAAAACAGCGGGAACGGGGTTGATATGTGTATGTAAGTGTGAGTATACACCAATGACGTATATATCTAGACCGCTTACAGTCCACAAAATGTGGCCAGGGACGTAAGGGGTAATGAAGCCAACATCTATGTCGTTAGAGGTGAAAGTCGCAATGTTGCCTCCGTCAGCTGTTCAAGCTTCAGTCAGCCATTTTTGTTGTTGTTTACAGTTTATATGCGTTTGTCAAAGTTTTGTACTTTTACATTTCCAAGATATTGTGAGCATTTGAACACTCTTTAGTGCAATAGTATAGTAATAAGTGAAGAAAAGACTTCGTGTGTTTGTCAAAGTTTGTCAAGGTGAGTCAGGATCATTTGGAGATGTTTTTTGCGGCAATACGTAGTGCTGGGGGGTTTAATAACAACCCTACGGTAAAGAGATTTGAAGCAACATTCAAAAAATTATTAATACATGCTGAAATTAAAAAATTTGAATATGCGAATGTGTCTCCACAAGATGCAACTGAAATCTTGTATGTATCAAGCAGAATACGAGTTCATAATCAAATTGACGATATCATATTCGGAGACGGAAATGAAGATAACAGTGATAGCATAAGTAATGAAGAACACGAAGAATGTGATATCTTACTTGATAATTTACAGTTATCACAGTATAATGAAAATGTTATCGAATATATTGCTGGATTTATTTTAAAGAAAACAGGGCAAAAAATTTGTTGCCATTTTTGCATTACACAATTATCATGCAACAACAAATATGCTATTATTGAAAGAAAAATAAGAGGAGATTTAAAAAAACCTTCAAAAAATTTGGTAAATTTATGTTTAATAGCCGAGAAAGTTTTTCGTAGAGAATCATTAATAGGCGAAGTGTTTAGATCAAATCAAGAAAATTTAATTTTATCGTTGATAATAAAAATAAAAAATTTGAAGATTAATTTGTTGGAAGAATAAGATTTACATTCATTGAACCAGGAGCCCTTCAATTCAAATAAAGAACAGTTGGTCAAGCTTGTATTAAAAATATTTTTTACAATGAGAATAAAACATGCCATTAAGTTAAGAGATAAACCAATTAGAATAAGAAGTTTGTATCATAAATTAATTTTATTTAAAAATCAATAAATTCAATCAAAGAGTAAACATGTATGCCTTTTTTATAATAAAATAACCCTACCCACATTCTACCATTTAGATCTGTGACTTTTAATTGTGGTAAGATTCTGCTTTTATTAAATATGTAAATTATTCCTATTTAACTAATATTGAAGAATTCGTAAAGTTTAAAAAATATGTATATGTATATTACAAATATTTTAAATGTAATTGTATATTTTTCTTTGGTAAAATATAAGTTTGACTTAAAATCATAATTATTTAGATACACTTTTAATGCCTTTTATTGCATACAAAAATATTTAATATATTAATGAAAAACTAAATAAAGTAGCTAAATTGTTCACAGGAAAATTAAAAAGTATAAATATATCTATACGTATTCTATTCTTTAGTAAAATTTTAAATTAACCGCCAAAACCGCGTCTATATCTAGCTTCTATTAATTTGGTCGATTGTAGTCGTTAGAATTCACTTGGCTGACTAGCCTCTCTCAGCTGTTAACATGTTGGCTTCATTGAAATTATAACGCGGTCGGTCTAGAGATATACGTCATTGGTATACACAGTCATATACACACATATAAATATGATAATTGTTTTATGTTATTTATTTTATAGAAAAATCGTTTTATATAATCTCTATGTATTTTATAAGAAACTACAATCTACACCCTGTTACTAACAACATATACAACAATATTAACCACACACTCTCACCCCCTCATACGCACAACCACATGAGCACCACCCTTCCCACTAACCCAGTTAATACCACTCACCCATCACACTACAATCTGGATTACCCCCTTCATAATATCTTTCAAAATTTTGATAGCACACACATCTACCACAAATTCCATCAACGGTTCCTCAACCTTAGCAACACCTCGTTCTCTAACAACGACTACGCTCTTCTTGAGAAAGGTTTTAAATTTAAATGCCACGGACCTCCCTCTAGCAGAGACATGTTAAATCTTATCTCGGATCTTAATCATATTTTTACTGATTTTAAGACAGACGACAGTACTAAACATTGCATCGTTAAGAATATTGACCAATTACACTCCAAACTTATTAATAAGTCTCAAACTAATATCCAATCTACCACACGTCAAAATCTCAGTAGAGTTAACAATATTATATTCACCAAATCAGATAAGGGTAATGCAATCGTAATTCTTAATTCTACAGACTATCTGTCGAGTCTTTCTTAAGAGAAAACAACTTAATAACTTTAACGAAGAACCCTCTACCTAAATATCATAAAGACTTACTCAACCTCACCAAAGATCTGGTTGTTAATAACACCAATATTAGAAGATTGATTCCTATGAATCCCACAATACCCCGCTTATACGGGCTTCCGAAACTTCACAAATTATTAATTCCAATACGACCAGTAGTTTCTTTCTGTAACTCACCAGCTTAAAAAATATCACGTTTCCTCACTAATTTTTTGAGCTCACAACTCAACTTCGAATTTAAACGAAGTCTACTTAATTCCAAAGACCTATATCTCAAAACAAAAGATCTCGACGTAACCTCATGCACCCTCGTATCTTTTGACGTCACAAACTTATACACTTGCGCTCTTATTAAAGACACACTCGATCTCATAAATGATAAACTTGCTAATTCCACACTAGATTATTACACCGCAATCAGTGTTTACCATTTATTAGAATTATCCCTAAAACAAAATTTCATGTCTTTTAATGACAAGTTTTATTCACAACCTGATGCCTTAGCAATGGGTTCCCCCCTCTCATGTATATTGGCTAACATCTTAATGTCTAATTTAGAAGAGACTATTATCCAAAATCATAATTTCAAACAACACATGAGATGTTGGTGGCGATACGTAGATTATATTTTTTGCGTGTGGAATGGACCCCCCCTCCACTATCGATCACTTTCTGACACACATTAACAACTTTCACCCCAATAATAAATTCACCATAGAACTGGAACAAAACTTTTGCCTTAATTTCTTAGATCTCACCATAACCCGTCACAATAACCGGCTTAAATATCACATTTACCGTAAACAAACACACACAGACAATGTCATCCCATATTCTTCTAACCATCACCACACCCATAAGTTCGCTGCCTTCAACGCCATGATCCATAAGACTTTTCTCTATACCCATGACAAGTGAACATTTCACCAGAGGTCCACATTATTCTTCAAATCGCTTCCCACAACGAATTCCCTCAACATCTGATCGCCAAAAGGATTACAGCCATTAAATCTAGACTCATTAATAAAAGAGCTGACAGTACTCAAGTAGTTCAATAAAACGTCACTAAATTTTATAAAATCCCATATATTAACAACATAACGGACAAAGTGATACATTTACTTAAGACTCATAACGAACACATACGTATTGGCATTTGTATTAATAATAATATCGGTAACTCAATATTTAAGGCTAAGGATAAAATACAGAAAGAACATAAAAATGGAGTCTATTTGCTTAAATGCACTAACTGTCCTTCGATTTACATAGGGCAAAGTGGTCGTCGTTTTAGCATTCGCATTAAAGAAAATCTTACAGCGCACAGATTACAACATACTTACTCAACATTTGCTAACCACCTTATAAGCACCAATCATGATTTTAACATCTCATTAGACACAGAGTTCTTAGCCTTTGCGGATAAAGGCCCTCATCTCAACACTTTGGAAGAAATTTTCATCACTAGACATAAAACGTCCACTCATATTAACCTACTTAATGAAAAAACAAATTTCCCTTCGATTAAGGTTTTCAAATTACCGATCGACAAAATCAAAATTAAATATGAATGATTTCTTCTCCTGCCTCTACATGCCTTAATTGCAGATACGACAAAAATTAAAAAAAAAAAAAAATACATTTAATATTTGATAATATTCAGATATTTTATGTCTGACATTTTAAAGGTTGTATTAGTTCTCATAATTCAAATTTAGCGCTTTTCTGTTCAACCTATAACTGAAAGAAATGGCCTTGAAACAAAATGTATCTCCTGTAGCAATATACCTGAAACAAAAGATTTATTTTATATTACATTCGATTTGTTACAGGTGGAGAGGACGGTTATATATAAAAAAATGGACTTCTGTTCGAGATCAGCTACGTAGAACGCTTCAGAAAAGAAAAACAAAATCTGGGCAGGCTGCTGAACAAGCCCGAAAGTATAAATATGAAGACATTCTTACATTCTTATTACCTTATCTACGTGAAACAGAAGGCTTAACTAACGTGCCACAAGTAGGGGATAAAGAAGATAATGATTTTGAATTTGGTGCTGACTCGCAAGACATTTTCACTCAAGAAACAAAGAAGAAAATATCAGCAATGTAGACGAGCAGCACAATGAAGAAGAGAAAACCTAGCAGGTACTAGTAAGCACACAAGTATGCGGTCAAGAGAATCATCTTCACCCAGTACAAATCAAGTATCTGCAAAAAAAGATAAGTTTACCACACCTTCAGCAATCAAAAGGAAGATCCCAGGTCGTGAAGGGAAACCAGAAGACTTTCCAGCGAGTTAGTTAATGGCCTATATACTAGCAGAGAAAGAAGCCGAGAAACAAAAAGCGCCAAGTTCACAAACATGTAAACAAGATCCAGTTGAAGCATTTTTATGTGGAATCGCACCTATTTTCAAATCACTCGGCGCTATTCTTCTGAATGAAGCAAAAGGAAAGATTTTTGGTATAGTGCGAGAATTAGAATTGAGACAGTTACAATTAAATGCGGGTAGTCAAGAAAGATATTTTATGCCGAACTACTCGACGTCGCCTTCACCATCATCAGTACAGTCGCCATCGCCCTTAACACTTTCACATATTACAACATCAGATGGAACCACAAATATGAACGAGCGATCATATTATCAGTTCTAATAGCTCCTACACTTCTTCATGTCACGTTACTTTAGCAACCAACAATTACAACAAGTAATGTCTAAGAATGATTTTTTATGACTTTGTTTGTAAATATTTACTAATATGATACAGTAAAAGTAAAATGAATATCCTCTGGCCCTATATAATATATGTACCTTGGAGTAAGAACAACCAATGTTAAGAAATTGGGGTTTTGAGATTTTTAGCTGAACGGTGTAAAAAAACTGGGGATGTATATTCTACTTGGGACAGATTTAGATAATAAAAGATGCCACGAAAACCGGAAGAAGTCAAGTAAGCGCGAACTCGAATTAACTTAGATCAAATTCTAAAGAAATTATTTGAGGCGGAATTACTCAAATGCAGCAAAAATGACTTTGGTTGTTCTTGCGTCAAGGTACAGATACATAATAAAGTAAAATGTTGTTTCAGTTTCTAAGGGCTTGTGATTAGGAGATACTTAATTTTTATGCTATAACTTTTTCATAATTAGGTGTAAAATAAAAAGATTTAAAGTAATCCTACGTTAGTAAAAATCAACCATATTTTGATAAAATAATTCTACATAGTGATGGATGTAAAGATCCTAATTGTAATTGCACATATATTAAAAAAACAAACAAGATCAAATATCTAGGAATAATAGTAGATCAACATGCCCGATGGGATGAACTTATACATAAATTAAACAGTAGTTTGCGTAAACAATATTATCTTTTTAAAAAATTAAGGGAATTTATGCCAATCAAAATCTTGTACAGTTTTTATTATGCATTAGTCCAGTCTTTATTAACCTTTGGCTTAATAGCATGGGGTGCTGCCGCTGATAAATATTTAAACAAAATATTTACAAGCCAGAAAATAATCCTAAAAATTATTAACAAAAAACCTGCCATATATCCCACAGTCAAACTGTTCAATGAAACGGAGGTCATGAATCTTTATCAACTCTTTTTCATATCAGTTCTAAAATATGTAAATAAAAATAAATTAGTCATTACCTCTTTAAATCATAATTATAAAACCCGCAATAGAGATCAAGCCCAACCATGTAAAGTAACGAAAAAAATTGGTGAAAGATGTTTTACGTAGTTTATACCAAAATTATATAATTCTTTTCAACAATTCCTTTCTTCAAATAAAACTAATGCTAGTAACACACATTTCAAAACATTGATTAAAAAATTCTGTAAAACTATTTCATTAGAATCGATAAAGAAATACTACAGCTAATGAAATAAGAATAAACTATAAACTATAAAATAATAAGAAATACTTCATGTTAATTGCCTAAAATTTAAACTATATTATTTAATTTCCAATATGTAAAATAATTATAAACGTTTTTCTGTATCACTGAAATCTACATACAAAGCCTCGCACAGACTGATTTCCTAGTCTTTAGGGGCCTTATATTTCTACTCATGAGGTGAGTAGAAATATAATTGTTTTTATTTATCTCATATATATATATATATATATATATATATAGGTATTAAATAAAATTCTTATGTCATACTCGTCATATATTTATTAAAACAATTTTTATAGAGACGTTTCGATTGGTAATCCAATCATCCTCAGTCCAATATTATTGTCAAAAGTGTAAAATAATGTATTTCCACATTAAAATATTTGGAACGGACAGGAACGGTTAATCATAGTCTAGCCGAACGGTCTGTCCTATACTGCAGTATAGGACTACAGTATAGGACAGACCGTTCGGCTAGACTATGATTAACCGTTCCTGTCCGTTCCAAATATTTTAATGTGGAAATACATTATTTTACACTTTTGACAATAATATTGGACTGAGGATGATTGGATTACCAATCGAAACGTCTCTATAAAAATTGTTTTAATAAATATATGACGAGTATGACATAAGAATTTTATTTAATACCCATATTAATTTCATCAAGAACTTTCTTTCGTATATATATATATACAACATTTGTTAAACACTATAGCATATTCTGCGTCTATTAACTTTTTTGACACTTTTTCTAACTTACGAATTGTCTGAAAAGGCCACCGAACTTGAACTCCTTTTTTGTTCAATACAAAAATTGGAGACAGACGGAATCGTCACCATCAACGACAATTTTCGCGACCTCCTGCGCGCTGAGTCAACAAAACGCAGAGACTACACACGGAGCAACATCCTACCTAAAAACCTGCAGGGCGCTGCTAAGAAGTTAAGAATGAACGAAAACATCGTGATCAGGAAAGCCGATAAAGCAAATGTGTTCGTGATAATAGACAAGTGTGACTATAAACAAAAATTAGACTTAATTCTTAGTGATGTCAATAAATTCAAAAAAACGACTAAAGACACAACAGCCAAACTTAAAACATCTGTTAACCGACTCATCGCCACAGCCAATACACAAGCGCAATCACAAGTTTTTACTTCTATCACAGGAGAATTTCGCCCAGGATACATCTACGGAAGTGTTAAAACACATAAACAAAATAATCCTTTGCGACCGATAATATCACAAATACCAACACCAACATATAAGACCGCTAAGGAGTTAAACAAAATCATCACGCCATACCTACATACCCGGTATTCACTGTCATCTACAGACCAGTTTCTAGACATATTAAAATGCACGGAAGCTGAAGGATTTGTCGCATCCCTAGATGTCGAATCATTATTTACAAATGTACCCGTTGAAGAAGCGATACAAATAATATGTAAAACAGTGTACTCGCACCCAACTATTCCCCCTCCGGCCTTTGCACAACATACTTTGGAAAAACTACTACGCGCCTGCACGACTGAGGCCCCATTTAGACACATAGATGGAACCCTATATCACCAAATCGACGGGGTAGCAATGGGCTCGCCGCTTGGAGTCACTTTCGCCAACTTCTATATGAACCATGTCGAGAAAAAAGTGTTGGACGAATGCAACAAAAACAATAAACCTAGTTTATATTGCCGATACGTCGATGATTGCTTCGTCGTCATAAAAAATCGCGATGAACTTGAAACCCTACGCCGACTCTTTGAAAATTGTTCCGTCCTAAAATTCACCGTAGAAGAAAATAAGAATAAAATTATCAACTTCCTGGACGTACGCGTAGACTATACCTCCGGCCGTTATGATACAGCGGTTTATAGTAAACCCAATAGCGGACAGTATATTAACGCAATCAGTGAATGCCCAGAACGGTATAAAACCGGCACCATCACAGCCCTCATTCACCGTACACACAAAATTTCATCAAATTGGGTAAATTTCCAGTCAGCCATTGAACAGTTAAAACAAACCTTAATAAACAACAATTACAGCAACACAACCTTCGATGGCCTTCTACACCGGTATTTAAACAAACAACGGGCAAAGTGTGATAGCACTAAGCCAGTCACACACGTAATTTATTACAAAAATCAATTTTCAAACACATATAAAACCGACAAGAGGATAATTCAGGACATAGTAAGGAGTAACGTGAAATGTAAAAACAAGAATGCAAACCTCCAACTACGCATCTATTACAAGAGCCTGAAAACTGCGCACCTGCTTATAAAAAACAACCCAAGCCAAAACAATAGTGATTTGACACAAACCAACGTAGTCTACGAATTTAAATGCAATCACGCGGACTGCGAACCGCGTAACACAGCCTACGTTGGATTGACAACCACATCGTTATCAAGGCGACTGACCATGCATTTACAATCCGGCGCTATCAAAAAACATTTTACAGAAAAACATGGCACATATCTTACGCGGCAAGATTTAGTTCAAAATACAATAATCCTCAAAAAAAACCCCGATTACCACCGGCTGCAAATACAAGAGGCGCTACTCATTAAGAAAAACCAGCCAGAGATCAACCTTCAATCTACAGGATTAGCCCGGACCCTATACCTACACGGAAACCAGTAACACCCCCTCTTTTGGAAATACCTAATTTTACACTTATATAAATAGTATTATGTACATTTCATTGTTAGTTTAGCTTGAAAATGATTGAATGAACAATCGAAACGTCGCAATAAAGTATAGTTATAATGAGTAACATAGGATTTTTTATTTATAACCTCAGTGATACCTCACAAAAACAGACAATTCGTAAGTTAAAAAAAGTGTCAAAAAAGTTAATAGACGCAGAATATGCTATAGTGTTTAACAAATGTTGTATAAAAGAAAAGCTGCTACCTAAATACAGTGATATATATATATATATATATATATATAGGGTAACTGCAGCGAATTTCGACTACGCAGGTAATTTCGACTGTCCCATTATTTCTCTAAATAATTGCTGCCATATAGCGGTAGTATAACGTAACACTATGTTTATGTGAAAAACTAACCTCACTTTATTTTAAGCCACGTGTGAATGTCGTTAGACGAACAGTGTAGATATTTATATTATTTAGGTGTTAAAATATTTTTTATTGGTTTTAATTAGCAGTTGTTTATCAAAGGAAAGTTGAACAAAATATTTTGCATTGAATAAACTGATAAGAACTGATCCAAATGCATATATATTAACTGGTAAAATTTGATTTTCATAATATTTTGTTACAATATCACAGGCTAAATAAAACAGATTTGATTGCAGGTAATATCGACTGGAGGAATGAAGCTACTACGGACTAGTCGATATTACACGCATGCATGTTTCACTTACCTAATTTGACGACAATTAAAATCACGTCTTACTAAAAGTCTCTATTATTATATTCTTTTACCTAAATAAAATGTAAAACAGACAAGAAACGTTGATTATCTTAAAATTTTAGGGTAGTCGATATTAACATCACTTTTTTGAAATCAACGTTTTTTTCATATTTTCTTTATGTCGAACTGTAGTTGCAATAACAGCTTGTTTCATCGTGAAAGTATATAGCACCTAAAGCTAAGTGAATTAGGTATCGATTGGGACCACTTTCCTACCAAAATATTGAATAGTACGTAAATTAAAAAATAAATAAATTTGGTAGTCGAAATTCGCTGCAGTTACCCTATATATATAAATTGTCTATGTATATATTATATAATACATGTTATATTTGTATATTTATGTGTTTATGAGTAAATAAAAAAATTATTATTATTAAGTCACCAAACTTAAAACCTATCGAGCATTTGTAGGACGAACAAAACAGGAAAATAAGGAAACACAAAATATCATAATACATGTATTGTATTATTATTATTATTATTATCTAACAAAAATCAACTGAAATGTATTTTCCAAACGGAATAGGACAAGATCTCTTCCGAAACCACTCAAAACTTAGTTTGTTCAATGTTTAGTAGGCTTAAAGAGGTAATTAGGCAAAAAGGAGGTCCAACTAAATATTAATCTATGTTTATTTATTTATTATTAATAGTATGTTTACTTTTTTGACTAAGAAATAATGACATTTTATGTTTTTTGTATATTTATTTATTGAATAAATTTAGCATTTTTTAAATTTGTTTTTTTTTATCTACAAATTACTGATGTATAGGATGATTTTAGTTGGCAAAATCAAATGCTGTTAGAACGCAAAAGACATTTTGTTTGGGGTATGTATACTTTTTTGTGCAACAGTAAAGTTGAAAAAGTTGTTATGTTTAATAAAGAACAGTTAAGTCAAAAATTTGAATATTAAGAAAGAATGTGAAGGTCAATGAGGTGAACAGGTACATTCAAATTCAAAAGTTACGAAGTTAACCTCGTTGTGAACAATAAAACGCGCCAATCAGGTACGCGTTAACGAACAAAGCGGAAGATCGCCGCGCGCAAATCAACAGGCCCGCACGCATACATGCCATATTTGAACAAGTTATGAACGGACCCGATACGCCTAGCAGCACAATCGAGAACTACAGAATGTCAAATACATATGACCTTGAAAGGGAGTACGAGGACGGTGACAACAAAAATGATCAACAGGTTAAAATGTTATTAGAGAAATAAGTGGGGCTACTACGGCAGGAAATTGAATTATTGAAACGCGAAAATGACACGAAATCTGCAAAGTCATGTTTCAATTTAAGAGAGATTGAGGGTACTTTACCGATATTTGACGATACCCAAAATTATTCTATTAAAAAGTTGACAACTGACATTGTCTTTGTTTTCATTGAACGAGACACAAATGCTGATTTGTGCTAAGAAATTATTACAGGGTATTGCGAAACTCTGGTTCGAGACGCAGCCGGTTTTAAGAACATGGACATTGTTCAAGTCAGCTATCACCGACGAATATGACCAACGGATTAATAGTGCAACGATACATACGAGTTAACAAAACGAAAGAAAAAGTCTGATGAAAGTTACAAGGATTATGTGATTGTCAAGTCTAGCATTGCGAAGAAGGCGAATATCGAATCTAAAAGCGGCGATCACGAAAGAAGTAAAGCCATATTATATTCTGCTAAAATATATCTGAATTTAAAAAGAATACTGAGCTTTACGCCATCATGAAAAAAAAAAACTAATACTCTTTTAAAAAAGTTGATCCAAACAAAAGTGAAAGGTGTCATAACTGTGGAAAGGTAGGGCACAATGTAAAAGACTGTCGGAATAAGGATCAAGGCCCGAAATGTTTTACTTGCAATCGGTACGGGTAAATATCAAGTAAGTGTCTCACAAACAATTCCAACAAACAATTTTTGTCAGCCAATCCAAAGTCAAATCTGTGTAAAAATTTTAAAATAAATAATATTGAAGTTACAGCCCTAATAGATATAGGTAGCTCAGTTAATTTAATAACAACAGATGAGTTTTACAATGAGATTTCCGTATTGGTGCACCGCAGCTGACCAAGAAGACGGTGTCATTGAAGGGTGTCGGGACAAATGAGCTATGTACGTTGGGACTAGGGTTGGGAATTTATTTTTGAATATCGATATATGCGCGATTCGATATATCGTCAGTGTGATATTGATATTCGATATATATCGAAGTAAAAATATCGATATTTTCGATATATCGAAATAACTAACACGTAACATGTAAGATATATAAATTACAGTTTTTTGTGGTTGGCTTGGCGGGAAAAGAAGTCGTCACTTGACAGACAATCACATTACAGTTGGTACTCACCCAGCTACCAACCATCTTTCTAATATTTTCCTAGTTAACTCTCATAATTAAATAAAAATATATGCTGTTCACTTTTGTAAGGACAAATCAGATATTTTTTGGTTACTTTTATAGTGTAATACGGACTTAAAATTAAAAATTAAATTAAAAATGAGTATTTGGGGCACATAATTTGCAATGGCCAGGTAATGCCTACACCAGATAAGGTACGTACTATCTTAAAATTCCCTGTACCAAAGACAGTCAAGCATGTGCAGAGATTTTTAGGGCTCACTGAATATTTTAGAAAATATATTTCTTATTATGCAGTAATTGCTAAGCCGTTATCTAATCTACTAAAGAAGGATCAAAATTTCAGTTTTAACGATGCGGCAAGACAATCGTTTGAAATCCTGAAGCATCTGTTATCTAGACCAGTATTGAACCTATACGTAGCTGAAACTGAGACTAGGCTTGCCACCTCTCCGGGTTTCAGTGAGTTATCTCTGGGCTCCGGGTTTAATTATTATTTCTCCAGGTTGTGTAAGAAAAATTGAATATGGACAAAATTATGTACAGAATGTCGCGTGTATTTCGTGTACCGTGTATAGAACAAGTAGCGGGGTCGGCGGTCCAACGACCCAACGTCTACAACTGGCGCAGTAATGGCTGCGTGCTATGTAGTTGGTCCCGCTATTGTGTCTGTTCAGTCAGGAGATGTCTATTGACAGTGCTACATCGGTGACAGTTTGATGATCCGTGTTCCGTGTTGATTGTTGATAAATTGTAAGTTATATTGATAGTTACTTTACACGTAATTAAATTGATACTGATTTTAACAAGCTGATAGAAATTCTATTCTATTGTTTATAGTGCAGTAATCAGTAATTTTTCAATAGAAAAAATAAAGAATGTGAATAAAATAATAATTTGAAGTTAAGTTTAAAAATGTAATATAAATTTATATATAATTTATAAATGAATTTATAAATTAATACTAATTTATATATAATTTATAAATGAATTTATAAATTAATATTCAAATTATAGTTTTAAAATAATTTATTTCAGATAAATATGGAGAGAAACAAACGTACTGTCAGTGACAAACAAGAAGAACAATCAGGAACTTCAGAAACTCCTAAAAAGAAGATAATATAGACTATATATGTAGTCAAAGTTGAATGGTTACGAAGCGATGAATATTATAAATGGCTAAAAAATCTGATGTTTTCACTGAACTACTAAAACTTGTTGGTAAGATTCTATCGATACCTCTAAGTAATGCATACGTGACACGATTTTTTTCGATTATAGGAAATACTTGGACAGACAACCGTAACAGGATGCGGGTTGAGCTGGTAACGGCAGAATTATGCATAAAACTTAATTTTGACATGAGCTATCGAGAATTTTATGAATTCATAAAAATACCAGAAAATGCCGATCTTGTAAAAACTGCGATGTCAAACAAGAAATATACATGAAAAAATCTACATAAATAAGTTATTTATTATACACTATTTTGCATATTGCATATTTTTCTTCTTATTACCTGTTTTTATTTTATAATAAGTTAGTACGTTTTACGTAAAATGTTGTTTGTTTTTTATTAGTTATGTGCATAGTAACTAACTACTCTGTGATCATTATAATTGTATTTAATTTGTAGGAATGTGAGTTTTGAATTTGTTAATTTATATAAATAAAAAAATTAAATATGTATGCATGTGTGGTTTTTTTGGGTTGTTTTTTTTTTTAGTCATCGTTTCCGGGCGAGACCTTGGTCTGAGGTGTCAACCCTATCCTAATGAGGAACCAGTACCAACACGTGTTATCAAAGGTTTAATGGGGGATTTTTAAACAAGGGATATAGACTATTTACAGATAATTATTATTACACAAGTGAATCTCTGGCTCATATACTGCTTGCTCGTAATACTCATTTAGTTGGTACTCTTCGGAAATATAGAAAACATAACCCAAAACATGTAGTCGAAAAAAAAAAATTAAATAAAAGCGACATATTTGCTACAGAAATCAACACAGGAGTAGTAGTTGCCAAATTGAAGGATAAAAGAGATGTATGTAAGTAGTTACGCAAGGAGAGTTCTAGACCAAATTGGTCCAGAACTCCCCTCGTGGTCCAGAACTCCCCCCGTGTAAAAGTATACTAAGGAGAGTTCTGGACCAAATTGGTCCAGAACTCCCCTAGTGGTCTAGAACTCTCCCATGGTCTAGAACTCTCCCATGGTCTAGAACTCCCCTAGTGGTCTAGAACTCTCCCATGGTCCAGAACTCTCCTAGTGGTCTAGAAACACAATGGGAGTTCTGGACCAAAGTGGTTGAAGAAAATTCGCATGACCCTTTAATCGGTGGTGTATCGATTGATATTTGTATCTTTAATCAAATATATCTTTGTTGAATTTTATACAAAAACATACAAATCTATTGAAATATATCTTTGTTGAATTTTTATACAAACATACAAAATATAATTTTAACGAGAGTAAATGTAGTCAGAGATATTTCATGGGATAAATTTTTGTGATCTGTTCCCACTATAAAAAATAACATCTGGTGAACATCTGTGTACATCATGCAGTTAATGAAGATTTGTGATCGTGAGAAAGTACATATCAAGTTTAAACATGTGTTTGATGACTCATCACGTCCTGTAAACATCTGATCACATGTGCAATTTTGTGAACTGGGAATATTTGATAATTTCAATTCCCACGCTTTTTTGATACTCCATGCTAAGAATGAATCGTTGGTAAAGTTACCCTTTTCACTTTTACAATGATTATAATATATGATGTACAGTTGAATGTACTTTCAGTCAGTTTTAACAGTTCAGACAGTTTTAACAAGTTTCAAACCTATTATTATTTTACATCATGGTTTATATCATGAACTTTGAGAGTGAACGTTCACGCTCTTTCTATGGAACAGTTGCATGGCCATCACTATTTATCAACCCAATAGAATTAGCGAAAGATGGTTTCTACTACACTCAAAAAGGTGATGTGGTGCAGTGTGCCTTTTGTAAGGTGGAGATTTATCGGTGGCACTATGGTGTTGTGGGGCATGAAGTGCATCGTAAAGTGTCGCCGCATTGCCCTCTTCTAAACCAGAACAGTGACAGGATACCGGTGAAGACAACAAACACCTTGGCACATACTAGATTCTCAGACCTAGCCAATCAAGATCTGAGAGGTAAGTTGCTTGAGATGTCACCGGAGGTCGTCATCTATCCTCAAAATTATTCTGTACACCCCCATTTTGCGCTGCAATATAAACGGTTGGAGTCATTTAGAGCATGGCCAGCCAGCATTCAACAAGCCCCTGAGGACATAACCGAGGCGGGTTTATTCTAGACAGGCTGTGGAGATATAGTCGTGTGTTTTAAGTGTGGTGGCTGGCTCCGAAATTGGGTACCGGGGATCCCACCTTTAATTGAGCACAATAGATCATTTAAATTATGACCATCTATTAATCTTTTGATGGGTTATGATTTTATTGCCAAAATACACCGAAATGTGCACAGTGCAATTGAACATATGGAGGAGCAGCAGCAGGAGGAGGAGGAGGATGATGATCAACAACAACAACAACAACAACAACCTCAAGAAGAAGAAAAAGACAACAACCACGCAAACAAGTGCAAAATTTGTTATAGTGAAGTTGTGCAAGTTGCATTTATTCCATGTGGACACTCTGTTGTGTGTGTACAATGTGCACAACCACTAGAAAAGTGTATAATATGTAGAAATAAAATTTCCATTAGTATAAGAATCTTTCTAAGTTAAAAATAAAAACACATATAATTATATATATATATATATATGTGTGTGTGTGTGTGTGTGTGTTATATAAGTTATGTAAGCTCATAAATTAAATATAATAAATTGGTTGATTTAATTCTTAGCGTAGTCAATCTGTTATTGTAACAAAAAACTAAACCATTTTTTTGTTTTCTTAAAAGGCACGTTTGCTTTTAAGCTTACATACAATTCTCGTCTCGTTTAATAAGAATATGTTAGATGTTAAGTTGCTTTCGACTGTTAAACATAGTCTCTTGTAACCTGCTTGATTTAAAATAAATTTATTAAATAGTCAAATCAATTTGACTTATTTAATTGGCGCAGTCGGTAGGATACCGAAAAGTAATTTGTTTAAAAAACGCGAGAAATTAAAAACGCGTTAAATAACTGAAAACAGTTACAATCAGTTTCAACTGTTTACTCGGTATTCATGTGAACGAGCCGAAGAGCGGCTCTACGCAGAGCCGAAGAGCGGCTCTACGCAGAGCCGAGGCCCAAAATAATCATCAACAAGCAACATCTCCGGATCCAAGAGAGCCCGCAGAGCGAGAGCCGATTCGTCAACTCCTACATCGTGCCTGTACACCAAGTGCCTGTAAAAGATTCAAAAGAGCCCGTATACCGAGAGCCGAATCATCAACCCCTACATCGTGCCTGTACACCAAGTGCCTGTAGAAGACTCCAAACAACCCGTACACCGAGAGCCGAGTCGTCAACCCCTACATCGTGCGTGTACACTAAGTGCCTGTAGAAGATTCCAAACAGCCCTTATTCTGAGAGCTACGAATTCACCTTGCAAATGAAAATTGCAACAATAGACATTATTATATTATTAATGTGAGTAATTATTATTTTTAAATATAGAATTGTTATTATTACCTTATAAAGTAATAATTCAATCTGGCATTAAATAACTTAACCGATCTATTAGATATTATAAACGATCTTGAAAAGAATTTAACAATGGCAAACAGAATTAGAGAACTTAAAGTTAGTATTGAAATTTTACCTGTTTATGACGGAACTAATAAAAAACACCTTAGCACATTTATTAAACTGGTAGACAAATTAATGGGATTTGTTACTGCTTTTAATCCACCACTTTCCGATTTTGAAAATTTTACGCTAAATAATGGAATAATTTCCAGAATTAAAGGTAAAGCATTTGAATTATTAGAAAATACAGATACGTCAACTTGGGCTAAGATAAAAGAAACATTAGAGAGTCAACATTTAATTTATAAAACATACGCTACTATTTTTAATAAAATTATTTATTTAAATAAAAAAGACCCGTATGAATTATTTTCGATCACTAATGAAAAAGCTAAAGAATTCAATGATTTAGTGAGATATGAATTTCCAGTAGATGACCAAAGTTCAACAGTTTTTGAAAAAATACTTATTCAAAATTTTATAAATAAAGTAAATGACCCTTACGGTAGTAATCTAGCAACCAGACAACCAAAATCATTAGCGGAATTGGGAAATCTGCTACAAAATGATTATCAATTTTTAAAATATAGACAGATTAAAATTACACCAGTAAATAACAAAACAATTATTCAGAAACAAATATCAAACATATCACACGCACAATTTCCCAATCAATTCCCAAAATCAAACTTTCCTTCTGGACCAATTCAATCAAATTCAACAGTACCTAGAAAAAACTTTGCACTTAGACAAAATGTAATAAATGGACAACGAATTAGACCGACTCCTATGTCTACACAAACCCGATTAACCATTAATAGTCCTAATAATCAACCCGACAATTATTTCACTAAACAAAATAGACAATTTGGTACTTATAACCCAAATTATCTAGTTGAGGAAATTAATGCGCAAGACAATGAAGACAATCTGGAAGAATATTATTATGAATTTGATGACACTACTGAAACATTAAATTTAAATGAAGAAAACACTCAAAATGTCAAAAACACTGAAAACTCTTTTTTAGAAATAACCCAGATACAAACGAAGGAGAAATAATGAATATAAACTGTAATTCAAAATTACCATTTATAGCCATAAAAGACTACGTTATTTTATTTGACACTGGTAGTACAATAAGTTTAATTAGTAAAAAATTTGTAGTTGAACAAAATTCAAGATTAAAACGTTTTGATCTACAAAATGAAAAATTCACATTTAGGACAGCAAGTGGAAAAAGTTTTGGAAATTATTTTGTTGAAATTTATATTAACACAATACCGATTAAATGTTATGTTTGCGATTTTCACAAAAATTTTAATTTGTTATTGGGAATAGAAGCTTTAAAAGATTTAGTAATGACTTTAGACTTAAAAAATAAATTAGCAATAATAAATAATAAAAAATGTAAATTTAATTATTTTGAAAATAGTACAACACAATGTCATTTTACACAACAAGAACCGATTAAAATCGAAATTCGTGCAGATCATTTAAACGTTGAAGAAAAACGTGAATTATTTAAAGTTATTATAGAATATCAAGAATTATTCCCACAAGAAAATGATACATTAACCCATACAGACGCAATACAACACGAAATACGTACTACTGACGATACTCCGATCTATACTAAAAATTATAGGTACCCAGAAATTTACAAGGTAGAAATAAATAAACAAATTCAAAATTTATTACATGATGAAATAATTCGACCATCTCATTCTCCTTGTTCCTCCCCAGTTTGGATGGTACCAAAGAAAATGGACGCCTCTGGTAAAAATAAATTTAGAATGGTAATAGATTACAGAAAATTGAATCAAAAAACTATAGATGACAAATTCCCTATACCTAACATAACTGACACACTCGATAAACTAGGACGTAATATTTACTATACAACATTAGATTTAACTTCAGGATTTCATCAGATAAAAATGCACCACAATTCTATACCTAAGACAGCTTTTAACACAGACAGTGGACATTTTGAATTTACTAGAATGCCTTTCGGTTTGAAAAATGCCCCTGCGACTTTTCAACGATTAATGAATTATGTTTTACGTGAACATTTAAATAAAATTTGTTTAGTCTATCTTGACGATATAATCATTTTGGGAACAAGTCTTCAAGAACATATAAATAATATTAGGAAAGTATTTAAAACCCTTAAACAGCATAATCTTAAAATTCAGTTAGATAAAAGCGAATTCTTAAAAAAGGAAGTTGCATATTTGGGACACATTATATCTCCAGACGGTGTTAAACCAAATCCTTATAAAATTGACGCGGTAAAAAATTTCCCCATACCTAATACGCAAAAAGAAATTAAACAATTCCTAGGTTTACTTGGCTATTACCGAAAGTTTATACCTAATTTTGCAAAACTTACAAAACCTTTAACGAAATGTTTGAAAAAAGGAATGAGTATTGATATAGAAAATAAACAATATAAAGAGAGTTTTGAATTATCAAAGACCTTATTAACGAATTCACCTATATTACAATACCCCGATTTCAATAAACAATTTACAATTACGACAGATGCTAGCAATTTTGCGATAGGAACTGTGCTTAGCCAAAATCATAACGGAAAAGATCTACCTGTAGCATACGCATCGAGAACATTAAATGAACATGAAGTAAATTATTCAACTACAGAAAAAGAGCTTTTGAGTATTGTTTGGGCTGTAAAATACTTTAGACCTTATGTCTACGGTACTAAATTCAAAATTGTTACAGACCATCGACCATTAACATGGTTAATGAATTTAAAAGATCCTAATTCAAAATGGATGCGTTGGCGTATACAACTTGATGAATATGATTATGAAGTAATTTACAAAAAAGGAATTTTAAATTCAAATGCAGACGCACTTTCGAGAATTCGATCAAAATTTGAAATAATAAAAACTTCTGATGACATTTTTCATAAAAATAATAATATTCTACATTGCATCAGTAAAGATTATAAATTAGGGAAAGGATTTGCAAAACAAATTAATCTAAAATTTAATAGTAAGAATTATTTGGAAAATAGAAAAATTAAAAGTAAAATTCTAGAGATACAACCCATCAACAATAATAAAAATAAACTATTCCATTTAATAACTAAAAATAAATGTTTCGAAAAACCAACCTTAGAAAAAATAAAAGAATGCTTAATTAAGTTAAAGGAATATTTAATACAAAATGAAATTTTGGATATTCACTTACCTAAAATTTGTTCAGGATTAGATCAAATAGCATGGACTTTAGTTGAAAATTTGATTACACAAATTTTTGAAAATTCCCAAATAAAATTTATAGTACATGATCAAAAAGAAGTAAATTTAAATGAATCTTCAGATAGTATAATTGCACAATTAGATAATGAAGAAAACCAAACTATTCATTCTGATAATGAACACAATGTAAATGGAATAACATTTAAAGAAATACCTATAAATATTGGTAAAAATCAAATATTAATCAAAAAAAGGTAGCGAATTTAAAGTTGAATTAATTAAATTATTTGGAAATAAACAGAGATTAATTGCTGAAATAAACAAAGATAATTTAAACCAGGAAATTTGCAACTTAATAAAAAATTATTTGGTACCTAATGTAAATTACTATTGTCTAATTGACAGTGAACTAATAAATCAAATTAGTATTATTTTACAACAAACTTTTGTGAAAATTTCATTCAAACTCATTCAATGCATCGAAGTATTAGAAGATAAATTAACACAAAATGACCAAATCGAATGTATACATAATTATCACGAAGGGAAAACTAACCACAGAGGTATATTAGAAACTTACCAAAAATTGAAAAGAAAGTACTATTGGCCAAATATGTTTAACGACATTCAAAAATATATAAATAATTGTGAACTTTGTCAAATTACTAAATATGAACGAAACCCTTATCATATTCCAGATAAATACACACCAAATCCTAATTTTCCTTTCGATATTTTGCATTTAGATATTTTAACTCTTCATAAAGAAAAACTTCTAACAATAATAGATAGTTTTACAAAATTCGCGACTTGTAAATATTTAAATACAACGACATCAGTGGACATAGCCGAAAATTTATTAGAATATTTTGCACAATACCAAGTTCCTAACAAAATTATAACGGACAGTGGCGTAGAATTTAAAAATGAAGTAATTAATAATTTATTGAAAGGATACAAAATTGAGTTTCATGTAATTTCAGTAAGTAACCCACAAAGTAATGGTCTTATTGAAAGATTTCACTCTTCACTCATAGAGCATTTACGTTTAATTGAGCAAAGAGAAGAATTTAAAAATTTAAATTTAAAAGCCAAATTAATATTGCCTTAATAGCATATAATAATTCATTAAATTATACTAAATTTTCACCCATTGAGACACTTTTTGGTAATTTTTGTGAAAATAAAATACTAAATTATAAAAATTCAAAACAAGATTACCTCAATATTTGGCAAGACAAATTAAAAGCAATTAGAGAAAAGGTTCAACAAAGATCAGAAGTTAAAAAAAGAAAAATGTATTAATTAAAGAAAATCCAAGATTACTTTCAAAATTCAAAAAACCATTATATAAAAAACAAGAAATAGACAATTTTGATAAGACTAAAGATTTAGTTAAACTAAAAGACGGACGTAAATTTAAAATCACCAAATTAAAACGTAAACGGTTACATGTTAAAGATGTTCCTGTCAAGACACAGAATTAATTTTAAAAAAATATTCATATATACCATAAAAATAAATACCATAAATGGTATAAAATATAAAATTGTTTAAAAAATGCTGTTGTACTTTAAATCAAAATGTAAATTATAATCAGATTGAATACTTACTAGATAAACTATTCGTGAACCAATGAGTTTCAACCAAACTTTTGACATGAGAATTATTTACTTAATAAATAAAATATAATTGTATTGTACCAGAAATTCCATAATATTGTTAATTATCTAATTATAAGTATATTAACTATTATTGTGTTTTATGTAATTTTAAGATAATAATTTTTAACAAAATTTTTAAACAATGTAAAGTTTGGAAATACCAATTTGTAAAAAAAAAAAAGAATAAAATCAACTTTAACGGTGGAAGAGTTATGTAAGCTCATAAATTAAATATAATAAACTGGTTGATTTAATTCTTAGCGTAGTCAATCTGTTATTGTAACAAAAAACTAAACCATTTGTTTGTTTTCTTAAAAGGCACGTTTGCTTTTAAGCTAACATACAATTCTCGTCTCGTTTAATAAAAATATGTTAGATGTTAAGTTGCTTTCGACTGTTAAACATAGTTTCTTGTAACCTACTTGATTTAAAATAAATTTATTAAATAGTCTTTCAATTTGACTTATTTAATTTATATATATATATATATATCTTATATATACTTATTATATCTTTTCATCCTTTAAAATATAAAATGGCACTTGTCAAAACTATGAAATATAGGGTAACAAAAATTTCAGATGAATCCTTACTCCAAAAAAACTTACTTAAACTTGCGAAAATTTTCATTGAAAACTCTTATCCCAAACGTTTAATTTACAAAATTTTATTCAACATAAATACAGATGAACCTATTTCACATAGCAGTAACCCTGATGAACAGGGAACTGACATCCTTACAGTAGAACCTAAAAAATATAGGGCATTAACATACATGGGTCATTTATCTAATAGTATCAAAAAAGTTCTAAGATTAGATAACCTCATAATAGCAGATAAACCTTTAAAAAAACTTTCAGTTATTAACACCAAATTAAAACAGAAGATTGACCACTTATCGGTAAAAAACACTATTTATTTATTAAACTGTTCCTGTGAACAAGTATATATAGGGAGTTCCATCCAAAAACTTAGAAATCGGATCACACAACATAAATCAGATTGCTGTATCAATCCACATAAATGTACTTTAGCTACACATGTTGCTTCTACTAATCATGTTGTGGATTTCGAGAATCCTAAGGTGTTGGATAGATTTCCCAACGATTCAAAAAGATTTTTTTATGAGATGTGCTATATTAACCACTTTCATAATGTATTAAATGCCAGAACTGATACGGAAAGTTTACACGACATTTACTCCTACCTGTTACCTTTTAAAACTGTCAGGTGAATTTTTGGTTCAGTTCTTCCATTTATGCATTTAGTGGGTTGTCTCCATCCTTCTTTTATTATCTTCCTTTAAAAAATATTTTTCTAACTTTACCTTTTATACACTTTATACTTTTCTCCTCGTAGGAGTTTTACTTGTTTACATCTTTCAGATGTCAAACAATTCATATTTTCCCGGGGCTAGAAGTAGGAAGTTTTCTTTTGCTACCGGCGTTACCACAATACCTTGCGTTAGAGTCATGTGACTCAGTAAGTAAAATGGCGTCATAACTGTCTTAGCATCTTTACGTTGTTTTCTTCAAATTCTGATGTACTTAAATGTTTCTTAACAACTCGATTACTGTTTTTCAAACCATGGGTCTACGTTCACATACTTTTGTAACATCTTGGCGACATGCTTAACTATTTTGGTAAGAAATTGTACAGTTTGTGTTTGCTTTTATGACCGGTACCTTTTGTTATAGATATCCTTGATAAAGTTTATGAAGAATAAACGAAATATTGGACCAATTATGAAATAATTGCATTATCCTTCGCTTCTTTTCTTTTTCCCAAATAATTTCCTATGATATACATATATCTTTTTATTTTGTGTGTAAGTTCCATTTTTAAATACAATTTCAGATTTTTACAGTTTGATATACAGGTAAATAAATATAAGTTATTCTATAGAATTAACAACAGGCATTTTATAACCCCATGGTAATGTATCAGTCAATAAATAATTAACAACACGTTTATCATCATGAGGACTTAGTGCTAATTTTTTCTGTTTTATGGTATGAACAATGTGATTTTTCGATAAAATATTAAATTGATTTTTAGTAATAGTTGAATTATTAAACAAACAATCATAGTAGTCTTCAAAACTTATACTTTTCAATGTTGCACGCGAAATTTCTTAGTTACATCTTTTAAAAGTTTAAAATTTTATAAGTATACATTTTTGATCTTAAACCAATAAATTCAGATATGATTTCTCCATTATTTTCATATTTCATCAATCCAAGTACTTTTTTATTAGCCAAAGGAATGTCATATATATTGTTTGGATCATAATCAGAAGTGTCAAATTTATGAATATCTTTTTTAACAATTTCATAAATGTTAACATTAATAAAATGGTAAATTAAACTATCAGTATCAGTATAAAGTAATTTTGCATTGTTCCCCAATAAATTTTTAATGTAATTATAATGAAAATCATAAATATAAGTTTTTGAAATATCTAAAATTGAAAACCCAATATAAATTGGTTTGTTGCAGTATACAAAATTTCTATTCATTTGAATAATAACTAAATCATCATCTATAACATTACAACTGTGAAAATTTGGTTTGAAAATGTATGCTTTTGTTCCATACCGCCCCTCCCATTGAGAAACAATTTTAACATCTTTATATTTTCGTACGTTTTCCATCGTCTTACCGAAAACTGCATTGTTCATTAGTTTATAAAAAAAAAATTTAAACTCATTGTCCGATTTTTGACGCAAATTAGGATTTAAATCAATATATTGTTTTAACCACACACTTTGTTTAAATTGTAGAACTCTATGAATTTGTTTAATTTTTATACCTCATTCTAAATACTGTTTCAAATTTTGATAATGAATTACATAATTTGTTTTTGGGAAAAAATTTGCAACTAATTTTGATTGTTTTGAAATCGGTGGTGTAAAATGTTCTGCACATAAAGGTAAATCCTTATGTAAGTCATGTAATTCAATTGGGTATTCTAAATCTACTTCAAAAATGTATCCTATATCTGAAGAGTTATCAATGTGTTGTAAATCAATTTTATAAATTTCCTCCTCTTTAACCCATTTAAAATCACAGTAGGGTAGAGGTTGATTCATTGCAGCACCATATAAATTCAAAATATATTATATAGGAATTTTCTTAAGTGGGATCACACTTTTCACCCATATATTTATTATTTGCTTTCGCATATCGATTTGAGCACTGTGATAAACCACCCCGTAATCTGTTTTCAAACACATCTGCTAATAGTAACACACCTGTTTTTAATAGAGGTCAGCACATTCACCTAAAGATTTCATTTGAAACGTATTCCACACATTTATAGCATGCCTATATTCTTCATCGTTTACACCTTCATATTTGAGCGACCTGTAGAATTTTTACTGAGGTGGTAGTTGATTCTCTTCAAGTTTTTCCCAGCTGTCGAGGTATTCGTAGTGAAACACACCTTTTCGTGTCAGCAAATGAAATTCTTCAATTGCCTTACAATGACTTTTCGTGATGCATTTTTCTAAATCTTTCAGGTATGATGATAGTTTATCGAGACTGCTGGCCATGAAACGGAATGAGTCTATGAAACGGTAATGGATTTTTGTACCTTGAACGTATTTGGTAAATGAAATATATCGTTCCTTGTTAATTGGTAATATTGAAAATTGTCCTGAAATATTTTTTGCGATGCTCTTAATGAGGAAATGTGCATCATAACCACTCAAGTTTTGGAATACGATGGGGATTGTGTGAGAAATGGTGAAATTTAAATTACAGGATTGACGAGCTGCACCTCTAAACTTTGATGTTAAATGACAATGGTCTCTGACCTTAATATCACATTCCTTAAACGGTTGGTGACACATGTGACATTGTTTTGCTGTTAAAAACTGTCGCTGCTCTTCAGCATTTAGTTGCATCGGTTTCGCATCATTCAATATATCGTTGACTGTAGTAGCTATGTTCAGCAGTTCATTGGTAAACCACTTTAGACAATCCCTACCACGATAAAGTTTGACAGTTTGAAATTTTGACAAAGAATCATCGTAAGAACATTTGAGATAATAGGCTATGCTGAATGTGATATGTTTGTTGATATTTTGTGTATTTTTATTCGAATTGTCTTCTATGTTTTCCAATATACACTCCAAGTCGGCATAGAGAACAAACGGTACCATTTCCTGATGATTGAAATTTTTAAATTTCAAATATTTGTTATCATTATTTGGTACTTCAATACGGGTGGTATTTTGAACTTCACAGTATTTTGTATGTTTTGATACAAACAGTTCAGAAGAAAAATGGTTAAGACATCTATCACAAAACCATAATTTACCATTTTTTTTTATAATTGTCTACGAAGTAAACGAGATAAATTTTTTATCCACATGAAATGGTATCGAGTATTATTTCTTAACTTTTTCACATTATCACAATTCATTGAATTATCTTCATCACTTTTCATCGTTAAATCGTGAACAATCTCTTCTTCGTCTTCTTCTTGTTCCTCAGCCTCAATCATTAGTAAGTGTATGCAGCGTTAAAAAAATTTCACACTCACGTGTAAGGGTACTACTTGATTTTCCTTTTTCCCTATTTTTTTCAGTGTGTAGATGTTGATGCGGAGCTCATTTAGGGTTTCATACTTTGGTATAGACTTGATTTTCATAGGGAATTTAATACCATCATATTTTAAAACCTCACTAAAGTGTGGGTAGGATATCATTCTATCTGAATGCTTATCAGCAGGATAGAGAGCTGATACAACAGCCCACAAGAAGCAATAATCGTCAGTATTTTTAATGTTAATCACAGCCTTCTTTCTTTTCATGTTATTAGGTAAATCGATATATGTACCACTGGTTAGTGGAACATATTTATTTATATGAACTTTTAAATGTAAAATTTCATGAGTATTGAAAAAAGTATAATGTAGAATGGACTTATAATACTTGTAGGTCAGGATTTTTATTAAATATACTTAAATATACTATATATATCAATTTTTGCAGACAATTGCAAACCAAACTCGCCGGGAACAGATTTCAGTTTGTTTACTGTATTAATATATGTACTTCAACATTATTGAGTGGTAGTGGAAATAAGTATTTTAGTTTTGTGCTCCCTGTGTTTTAATCAAATTTCAATAATAATTGTGCTGCGAAAATTAAATTTATTTCATTAAAGTAATATTGGGCAGCAGCACTCGAGATAAGTGTGTAAGATTTTATTATGCAGCCACATTAATGCATTCTTTTTTAAAGAATCATTATATGTACGTGTGTTCATAAAGGTGCATTTTGCTTGTTGAATCAAATCAGGTGATCCAACAACAAGCATAAATTATTAATATTTCTGTACATTCTACGTTTTAGCTTGCATTAATACAGTTCAGTGGCTATAGTCATTGTATACAAATTGCAAAGTCCTAAGTTCAAATCTCGATCAAATTGTTTTATTTATTTTTTTATATTTTTTAATTTTTTTTTTAATTTTATTTATTTATTTTTAAATTTTTATAAAAATTTTATGCCTGCTTTGTATTTTTATTCTTACTTATAAATATTTTTTTCTCTTACTGTTTTCTCACTTCATACTTTAGTTTATTTTTTATTTATTTATTTTTTTTTTTTTATTTTTTTTTTATTTTATTTTATTTCACTACCATTATATCACTAATTCATTAATTTGTACATCATCATCATCTCACGTTGTATAGTATATGTATTTTTTGTCTTAACCTTCTCCGTGGCCTTCTTGTTTGTGTAACTAAAATCCGCTTGATAGGCCCCTAGCGGTGAAGTGTGTGTCCCAGTTTGATCCCTTTTTGACCTCTGTACGACAATTTATTATATACACTATGTCTCGCCTAGATTCAGAAGTTGTCAAAAAGGTTCTTGAGAACATCGAAGTTGCTAACTATCTCAGACACACTATTGCCAGTAGCATCAACCAGTCTCCAGTTATAAAAGAACTACTCAGAGAAGTAAAATCACTACGGGAGACTAACGCTCAACTGTCTAAAGAGCTTTGCGATTTAAAAACTATGGTTGAATCCTCCTTACACTTGGTTACAAACCCTGAACTAGTTGTCAAGCCGATCAAGACGCTAACTTACAGTGAGGTAGCCTCTGTAATTAATAAACCAAAAGAGGTCTCCACAATGGCTGAATCTATAAATATCTCTGAAAATTCTATCACACAAGATCCACAACAAAAATCAACAAGAAATAAAATCAAAGCATCCGATAAAACTAATAAATCGAGTCCTGTTTTTGGTACTGGCACAGCTAACCCTATGCTTATCGCCACCCCCTCTTATTCGTGGGTTTATGTTGGTAGACTGCAGAAAGACACTCCTGTCGAAAATGTTTGCGCATATTTAAAGGAAAAGTGGCCTGATGCAATTTTTTCTTGCACAGACCTTAAAAACAAAGGTAACAATAGCTCCTTCAAAGTAGGTTTTTCTGCTGTTGATATTAACGAACTGCTTAACCCTATAAACTGGCCAACTGGCATTTTAATTAAGCCCTTTCGTTTCTTCAGAAAATCTGAATAAATCTCCTTCGAATTTATCAGATTTAAGTTCTACTAATTATCTTATGCACGTTTTCTATCAAAATGTCAGAGGTTTAAGAACAAAAACTAGTATTTTTTTCAAATCAAACCTCTGTGCGAATTACGATGTAATCGCACTCACTGAAACATGGCTCGTTCCTAATATTTTAAGCACAGAACTGTTCTCTTCCGCTTATACAGTGTTTCGGTATGACCGCGGTAGCGAGACTAGTCGTAACCGCAGAGGTGGAGGTACACTAATAGCAGTGAAGCAAAATATTTTGTCGTCCAATATCATGGTTGACCCCATTTTTGGAATCGAGAATACATGGATTCTTATAAAACGCGGCAACAAGTCCGTAATTATTTGCTGTGTTTACTTTCCGCCTGGGTTCCCAGCTTCTTGCTACACAGATTTCGTCGAACTAGCATCTTCTATCGCTGACCAATATCCATCATCACAATTAGTGATAGTGGGTGATTTTAATTTACCCCAAGTTAAATGGACTGTGGATACTGTTACTACCGCAGTATGCCCGGTATTTAGTACAGCGGGCGTAGCTTCCGCAGAATCTCTTATAGATGGTTTGGACTTCCTCGAATTAAGTCAATTTAATCTCCTTACCAACCACCTTGGTGACACACTTGACTTGATCTTTTCAAACAATACTAGTACCAAAGTGTGGCGCTCCACTGACCCCATGGTACCTGAAGATCCTTACCATCCATCTCTTGAATTTTCTCTCGAGGTTTGTGACGTTGCTACACTCACTAATGACTTATATCATGTGTTTAACTTTAACAAAGCTGATTTCGGTTCTATAAATCATTCTCTCGGCCATTTAAATTGGGATAACATATTTCTGAGTCTATCCGTTAATGAATGTGTTCAAAAATTTTATCAAGTCATATATGAAATCATTGAATGCTACGTTCCCAAAAAAATTAAAAAAAGTCCTAAGTACCCAAAGTGGTTCAGCAAGAAAACAATCAAGATCATTAAGGAAAAAAATCGCCGGCATACTGAATTCAAATCCTCTGGCAACAGTACAGACTATGATGTTTTTTCTGAGTACCGTAAACTTGGCAAAACAAATATCCTTAACGATTATAATCATTATACCACCTTAATAGAAAATGAAATTTCTCAAAATCCAAAATCGTTCTGGGCTTTTGTAAACGCCAAGAAAAACGAACATGGTATTCCATGTAACATGTTTTTTAATAACAAATCATCGGATAACTGTAAAGACACCTGTGATCTATTTGCTGATTTCTTCAGCTCTGTTTACACGACACCATCATCTCAAACATTCATTGGTCCGGATTACCCATATAGTAACCACCTATCTTCTGTAATTATCGACCCAGAGGCTGTTACAGAAAAAATAAACAAACTGGATCAAAACAAATCTCAAGGCCCAGATGGTATTCCACCAATTTTCTTAATTAAATGTAATTCTACAATAGCAGAACCTCTTCAAATTCTTTTTAACAAATCCCTGAGCATAGGTATATTTCCCAGCTTCTGGAAGTCGGCCTTTGTCGTCCCTGTCCATAAAACGGGATCTAGGAACAATGTTGAGAATTATCGGCCTATCTCTATTCTTTGTTCTATAGGCAAGATTTTCGAATCAATCATCACTGATTTGTTATTTGAAACATTTAAAAATGCAATAATACCTCAACAACATGGCTTTTTCAGAGGTCGTTCTACATCAACGAACCTGCTACTGTACAAAGATTTCATCATCACTGCTTTGGAGGAAGGTAAAGAAGTTCATACTGTTTATACCGACTTTAGAAAAGCCTTTGACCAGGTCGATACTAATATCTTGATTGGTAAACTCAAGAGATATGGCATTAGCAATCCCCTGTTGTCTTGGCTCACTTCTTACCTAACTGGTCGCTCACAGTATGTTAAAATAAGCAACTGTCTCTCAGAAGTTATAACCGTGACTTCAGGAGTTCCACAAGGGTCACATTTAGGGCCTATTCTCTTTCTTCTATTTATTAATGACATTGCACTTTATATTAAACACTGCAATTTCTTATTATTTGCGGACGATTTAAAAATCTTCAAGATAAGTTCTACTGAAGCTGATCATATAGCGTTGCAAGAGGATCTCGATTCAATCTTCCAATGGTGCACAGCAAACAACTTGTGTTCAACATCGCCAAGTGCAAATATATCAACTTCTCTAAAAAACGAGAACCATCGAATGTTGTGTATTCACTAGACAATACACCTTTAGCGCAAATCGAAGATATCAGGGATTTGGGCGTCTTATTTAGTAGCGACCTTAATTTTACTGCCCACATCAACACAATCATCAGCAACTCGTTACGCATGTTGGGCTTCATAAAAAGACAGTCGGTGAGCTTCAGAAGTTTACATACTATCAAAGTTCTATTCAATTCTTTAGTGAGGTGTCAGTTAGAATACGCCACATCTATATGGTCTCCTACCCAACAGAGTTTGATTAACAGACTGGAAAACGTGCAAATCAAATTTTGTAATTATGCACTTTATAAATCGGGTATTCATTACAGTGCTGTACCGAGAGGTGAACGACTATCCGCACTTAATTTGAAACCTCTACAAGATAGGCGTCGGATTTTTGACTTATGTCTACTCCATAAAATAATGAATGGTACCACTGACGTTCCTGACATCCTCGCTAAAGTTGGACTGAGAGTTGCACCTTACCCAACAAGAAACGTGGATTTATTCCACCTGCCCAGGCGCCGAACATCTTACGGACTCAACTCCAGCCTGGACAGAATGTGTAAGCTCTACAACGACCTGGCCCCGGATTTGGATATTATGTGCTCTTCTTATATTGCATTTAAAAATAATCTAAACCGTTTACTTTAATCCTGTTTATTTAGCATTTTTATTTTTTAATATATTTTTTGTAATTTTTTGTTGTTTTTTAATAATGTGTAATTTAGGTAATTTTATCCTGTATACACTTAAGTAAATAAATAAATAAATAAAGCCCAACCTGAATTTCTTTCCTGGAAGTCTTCTAATTTTGATAAAATTTTATCCTGCACAAATTCTTTATACCAATCCTGAATGTTGGTAGAATTTGTTATTACTTCATTTTGGGTGTTGAAAGATTTTACTTCTACAACACCAGTGTGAGTCATAATAAATTCAGCACTTAGAACAGTATTCACTTTTATAATAGAATTTTTAACAGCTGCTTTCACTTTGTTTTTAAATATGTGAGCACATTTTTCTAAAAATATTTTAGGATCTTTAAATGATTTATTTATTATCACACCCGTTTTGATTCTTCCCCCAAATACTGATATTACATCACCCCATAATAATTTTGGTGTTGCCTTCTTCTTCGTAGTTTGTAGACCGGTTCTAGTTTTAATAATTGAACATTTTATCTGTTTCAGTTTTTCACGAAAATATTTTAAAATCGCTAAATTTGCTTCCAATTTCATAAAATTTTCAATTTTAATGTTGTTTCTAATGTGCTTATTGATGAACAAAATAAATTTGTTTACACGTTTGCGCCAATTTTCAACCTCATCAATTGTTTTAATAATATTAATAGCATCTCGAATTGATTAATCATCATTTTTCCTTGATTTATTCTTTACTGTGTTTCAACAGAAACAATATTATTTCTCTCTATGATATCTGTTATATATCTATCTATTTGATTAATTACTAGTGCTCAGTTTCACATCTCAAAATACATGTACAAACTTGTTCTGCATGATGTACACAGATGTTCACCAGATGTTATTTTTTATAATTAAAAAACTGTTGTTCCATCGATTGCTCTCAAAACGTGTGGAAAATTCCAGACGTTAAAGAAATCTTCTGCAATAGTTTTAAAATTTTCTTCGGTAGGTGTGGCCATATGAATGGGTTGTAGCTCATCCCATAATGCACAAACGATTTCCTTGACAATCTGTCCAACCGTGCTGACACCGACTCGAAACGAATAAGCCAGACTTTTAAATGATGATCCCGTGGATAAGAATCTGAAATGAGAAAATAGATGATAAAAATTGTTTCTTACTGTTAAGGTTTTGAATACCGCGCCGAGCTGGCGTAGTTCAGTTAACTGCCACCGGACAAGGCAAGTGCTGCCGGACAACACTACTAACGTAGCGGCAGCGTTATGTACTAATGAGCCCACGTGCATTGTTTGTAGAATTAACACAATATCTGTATCTGATTTGTTCATTCACATTATTTTCTCATTAAACTATTGTATAGTGTTAATCAGTTTATTTATTTAACCCTTAAATCCACCATCCGTCGCAATAGGTTATGGGCCCAGGTCGCGAAACAAGGTGTTAAATAAATAACTGTGAAAAATAGTTTTGTGAAAATGTTTGTGCTAAATAACATTGTGTCAAGTGTTGAGTGTCAATAGTGAATCTTGTGTGAATTTAATCAAGATGTTCGGAGCCAACACGTCCAGAATCGAGTCTCTTAACAAAGAAAATTATGACACATGGAAGATGCAGATGGAGGCATTGCTAATAAAAAATGATGCTTGGGTGTATGTAAATGGTGAGTGTAAAAAACCAATATTAGAACCTGGAAAAGAAGCATCGGAATTAGCGGTAAACACGTGGTTGTAAAACGATGGCAAGGCTAAGTCCGATATAATTTTAGCTATTAGCCCTTCCGAATTAAAGCAAGTAAAGGGCTGTGAATCGTCACGTGCTGTCTGGTTAAAGCTGGAAACCATATACCAGTCAAAGGGGCCAGCTAGAAAAGCCACGCTATTGAAACAACTAACGTTACAACGCATGCAAGATGGCGGCGATGTGCGCGAACACGTAAATAAATTTTTCGATACAGTTGACAAATTAAGCGAAATGGAGGTAGAGACATAAACCCCGATTTATTAGCAATTATGTTGTTGTACAGTCTACCGTCAACGTATGAGAATTTTCGCTGTGCCATAGAGTCACGTGACGAGTTGCCTTCCCCAGATGCTCTTCGTTTGAAAATCCTGGAGGAAAACGAAGCGCGAAAAAGTGAGAATTTGTGTAGTGCGGCTCAAAATGCGTTATACGTGAATAAACATGTACGGAAATGGCGTGATAATAATAAAAGCGCGAGAAGTGCGAAAAAATCGGGCAAAACGGACAATAAAACTGCCATTTTTAAATTTCGGTGCCATAAGTGCAAAGAACCGGGACACAAAGCTGCAGATTGCAAGACCGGGAAATACAAATCGTATGGCAACAGTGCGGAGAACGTAAGTCTGTGCGCGTCTAACGCTCAGACATCTCAAATCGCGCGTCAAAGTGCTGAACGTCTAAAGTGGTGTTTGGACAGTGGTGCCACATCCCACTTGTGCCGCGAGTTAAGTGACTTTGCAGAAATCAGTGATGCCAACCGCGGAACATTGAATTTGGCAAATAACGCGTGCGCGGAAATTTTTGCAAAAGGAACAGTCCATTTTAGTGCTAAAGTTCGTAACGAGATGAAAAATGTCATCTTAAAAGACACTTTACACGTGCCGGAGTTGCGAACAAATCTACTTTCCGTTTCTAAAGTGACAGACAACGGACATAGAGTGGTGTTTGAAAAAAATGGCGCTTCCATAATCAGTTCGGATGGACTTGTGAAGCTAGTTGCCGAACGCGTCGGCGACCTGTATTATATGCGCGATTGTAATCGAGACGGGCGTGAAATTAACTCGATCTCTGATAGTGCGTGTACCGCGCGAGCTTCGGGAGCTCTTGAACTATGGCACCGGCGCCTTGGTCACTTGAATGTGAGAGACACCAAAGAAGCAGTACGCGATGGTGTTTTACGCGGTGTTGCGATAGACAATTTGAGCGATGAACTTGACTGTAGTGTGTGTTGCCGTGCCAAAATGACTCGGACGCCATTTCCCTTGAGTTCTGGACGAACAACAGCGCTACTGGAGTTAATCCACTCAGATGTGTGCGGTCCGATGCGCGTAGAATCCAAGGGAAAATTCCGATATGTAGTCACATTTATTGACGATCATTCACGTTGGTGTGAAGTGCGATTTTTAAAATCGAAGGACGAGGTTCTCGGACGCTTCAAAGACTTTGTCACGTTAGTCGAGAAGCAACGAGACGGGAAAGTCAAGTGTATCCAATCGGACAACGGGCGTGATAATGTTAACCACACTTTCGATGCCTACCTGAAAAACAGAGGCATAACAAGGAGGCTAACCATTCCATACAACCCGGAGCAGAACGGAGTCGCGGAGCGTAAGAACCGTACTCTCATGGATACTGCCAGGTGCCTGCTGATGCAATCTGGCTTGCCCCCGTCCTTTTGGGCAGAAGCCATCAATACGGCCAACTTCATAAGAAATCGTTGTCCTACCCGAAGTCTAAATGGTCGGACTCCGTATGAAGTATGGACCGGCAAGACTCCTGATATCAGTTATTTCAGAGAGTTCGGTTGTCGAGTGTTTTGCCTGAACAGGAAACCGGGCCTAGGCAAACTTGGTGCTCGAGGGAAAGAAGGAATTTTCGTGGGCTATGCAGAACAGTCCAAGGGATACCGAGTGTGGATTCCTTCTAAAAACAAAATTGAGGTAACCCGAGACGTGAAATTTGTCAAAAAGCCGGAGGATTCTCCCGAAAATTTCACCGATTTTCTACCTGTGGAACGAGAGGAGGCGCCGCGAGTGGTGGAAATTGAAATCCGACCACTTGATGAACCTGCAGATGTTCTACTAGAAGACCATGACGACTGCCAAGCTCATGCACAGAGGCAAGAGGCCCGTGAAAATGAGCGTGCTCCAAGAAGAGGGCGAGGTAGACCACGTCGCTTACTGACCGGTTCCAGAGGAAGACCTCGGAAGATTTTTCAAGTCCGTGAAGACGTCAGATGTGTGGAAACGCCTGAGTACACGTTCTTGTCGCAGACACCCATGCATCAGGCGATTTCCGGTCCCGACGCCGAAGAATGGCACGACGCCATCACCACGGAGATCACGTCAATCCTGAAGAACGACACATGGCAGATCGTTGATCGTCCTAGGAATGCAGAAGTGATCGGCAGCCGTGTAGTACTTAGGAACAAGTACAAAGCTGACGGCACACTCGAGCGACGAAAAGCCCGAGTTGTTGCTCAAGGCTTTTCTCAGAGGCCAGGCGTACATTTTGACCAAACTTTTGCGCCTGTCGCTCGTTTGAGTTCAATTCGTCTGATGGCAGCTCTAGCGACGCGCCTATCAATGAAAGTCAGACAATTTGATGTGGCGACGGCTTATTTAAATGGCGATTTGAAAGAAACCATTCTAATGGAGCCGCCGAAACAGTTATTTGACGCACTCAAAAGAATTGTCAACTCGAACAGAGAAAGATATATACGCGATAAGGCCAAGATTATGCTGAGCGAGTTGAAAACAGGCAATAAGGTGTGTCTGTTGAGAAAATCGCTGTATGGATTGCGCCAGGCTGGCAGGAGCTGGCACACTAAGCTGGACAGTGTTTTGAAGTCCGTCGGCGCGACGCCCACGGACGCAGATCCATGTGTGTACTATTTAGGGCGAGGGGAAGACCTGACCCTCATTGTCGTTTATGTAGACGACATCTTAATTGCATCTCGGAACGATGACACCGTGTCCAGGATAAGCCAGTCATTATTTCGAGAGTTCGAAATGAAGGATCTCGGAGAAGTTAAGTACTGTCTGGGTATCGAGTTCACCAGAGAAGGCAACAAAATGGCTCTGAATCAAAAGGGCTACATCAATGATGTCCTGCAGCGCTTTGGAATGAGCGATGCTAAGCCGGTGAGTACCCCAATGGATGTCAGTGTAAGGCTGACCAAGCCAACAGAGACGCCAAGTGAAGAGGATAAGAGACTCCCGTATCGTGAGCTAATTGGGGCCCTCACGTATCTGTCTGTGGCCACGAGACCGGACATCAGTTTCGCTGTCAGCTGTCTTGGACAATTTAATCACTGCTACACGAGGGTCCACTGGACTGCAGCGAAGCGTGTCCTGAGGTACTTGAAGGCTACTATCAACCTGGGGTTGGTATATGAAGCAGACTCGAAGCCTATCCGAGGATTCACAGACGCAGATTGGGGGAACTGTTTGGACGACAGACGTTCATATACCGGATATGCCTTCCTATTTTGCAAAGGACCCATATCGTGGGATTCTAAGAAGCAGAGGACCGTTGCATTATCATCGACGGAGGCTGAGTATATGGCAGTCGCAGAGGCCACGAAAGAAGCCATCTACTTGAAGAACTTCCTCCGTGAATTGGGATTAGACAAGCAGTCCGAACTTGTATTGTTCAACGACAATAACGGAGCAGTAAAATTGGCTGAGAATGCCACATTTCACGCAAGGAGCAAACACATAGATATTCGGTACCACTTCATACGTGAAGCTTTATCGAATAAACTGCTGATCCTAAAATACCTCCCGACAGAAGAAATGACGGCGGACGTGTTGACTAAAGGACTTCCTAGACCGAAACACGTAACCTGCGTCAGACTGCTAGGACTAGAAGAAGGAATGAAGAAGACCCGCAACCAGCCACGTCGCGAGGGGAAGTGTTAAGGTTTTGAATACCGCGCCGAGCTGGCGTAGTTCAGTTAACTGCCACCGGACAAGGCAAGTGCTGCCGGGCAACACTACTAACGTAGCGGCAGCGTTATGTACTAATGAGTCCACGTGCATTGTTTGTAGAATTAACACAATATCTGTATCTGATTTGTTCATTCACATTATTTTCTCATTAAACTATTGTATAGTGTTAATCAGTTTATTTATTTAACCCTTAAATCCACCATCCGTCGCAATACTTACCATTTAATTTCATTTATTTATTTATTTGTTTATCTATTTTTTTGTAGAAACAATGATTCGGAAGAAGTGATATGGGACCAGTTCCGGTATCTACGGGACCAGTTCGCTGTGGAATACGGCAAAATTCCACAGCACCGCTCTGAGGATGCTGCTTCGAATTATTCATGTAAATGGCCGTATTTTCATTCTCTCATGTTCTTGAAGAACATGGTGAAGCCAAGACGGAGCTCTGGCAGCCTCAGCCAAGCTCAACAATGTATTGAGGCCAGTCGCAGTCAGGATAGAGACAACCAGGGACACGATATGTGGGACGAAACTATTGTGCCGACAGAAGTGTTTCTGGACGACATTATATGTGAAACACAAGGCACTTCTGATTCGAGAATTTCCATATCCGACCCCTTAAGGATCTCAAATCCAATAAACATACCGGGCCCTTCAAGACCGGATACGTTAACGGCAACAACATCGAGGGCTGTTAGCTATTCTAACAGCCCTACTTCTGGTTTTTCAGCGGCAGGACCGTCAAGACCTGATTTGTCCACATCTACACCTAGTTCATCTAGGTCTAGTGTTGGCACTTCAGGACCACAGGGGCCTGTTGTTGATTTACCAGGACCTTTTATGCCCAAAAAGTTGAGACAAAAAAAAGGAGTTAAATACCTCTTTAATTTGCATTGAGCAAAGAAAAATTGAATTATTGGAAGAGAGGGCAAGGAGGAAGAGCGATCTAGATGAGGACGATTTATTTTTTAAAAGTCTTCTTCCGCATGTTAAAAAATTGCCGATAGGAAAAAAATTTTATTTAAAATTAAGGTGCAGCAGTTGGTTGATGAATTTTCTTACATGCAAATTCACCAACCAACTGAGGAAATAGTTGATTGTTAGTATATTATGTAAGCTATAAGTTAGTATATTATGTAAGTTATTATATTTTACGTATTGAATAAATATTATTGAATAAATATTATTATTATTATTATTATTAAGTTAGTATATTATGTAAGTTATAAGTTAGTATATTCTGTAAGTTATAAGTTAGTATATTATGTAAGTTATAAGTTAGTATATTCTGTAAGTTATAAGTTAGTATATTATATAAGTTATAAGTTAGTATATAATTAGTTAATGTTGACATTCTGTATAATTTTGTTTTTTTTTTCCATTACAATAAAAAAATGAAAAAAAAAATTGCTAATATCTTTAAAACTTACCTTAATGTTATTACAAGTCTTTCTTCAGGTAATATAGGTTGCTTAGTCCAATTGGTCCACTGCTTCTCCAATTTATTGCCTATTTTATTCAGAATATAACTGAATGTAGTTTTGCTCATATGAGTATATTTAAAAAATCTTACACCATATTCTTTTAATTGAGGAAAAAGGTGGTGGTATTCTCCATACTTACGTCTTTCTTGGTTTATTGCATGTATACCTTTTCTTTTTGGAAGCAGTATTTTTTCTATTACTGATCCATATCCAAATTTGATTATTATAAATTAATTAATAATAATATTTATTTTATAATTAATCTTAATAATTATTGACCTTTGTAGATTTATTTATTTTATTTACATATTATGCGGAAATATAACAATCAATCGGTTTCGCATAACGTTTTGTTAATTCGTGTGTTAGTTCTCATCAATGGTATGGAAAAGTAACAGTTTATATACTTGGTTTTGTGTATTATTTGTTCATAAATCTATTTTTTGCTACATATATGTATAGAAAGTTTTTATATTATGTAATTAATTCTTTTATATATTTTCAGGCGACAAGATAGTCAACCTAGTAAGCACACAGTAATATGTAATTGCCACATTGAGTATGGCGATAAAAACAACGGACCTACAATTTTTATACATAATGTGGCAAAACAGGCAGTTTAGCTTTCCCCAGAGAAAAAAAAAATAGAAGAATATCCAAGTCCTCTTTTAGAAATTGAACAATTAGAAAGTCCACAACTATAACTTCCTCAACTAGAGATTCCAAAACCTTCTACATCTGGATGAAATTTAATGCCAACTGGAGTACCTTGCATAGATTTAATAGCAGTACAACCAAGTACTTCTGCAGCTCAGTCCACATACAGTATTGTACCGGAATCGGAAAATGTGTTACTAAAGAAAAAAATAGAAAATTTAACAAAACTATTAGAAACGGCTCATATATTTAATTTCTCAAGAATAATTGACAATGAAACGAGAATTTTTCATACACGGGAATGTCAAAGGACTTATTTCAAGTTTTATACGACATGATTGAAAATATTCCTATAAATTATTATTTAAAATGGAAAATATCAAGATTTTGAAAAATTGATCTATTATTAATCACCTTGATGAATTTACGACAAAATTTACCACATGAAGATTTGTCATGCCGCTTTGACTGTAGCACAGCTAAAATGACGAATATTGTTGTTACGTGGGTAAATGTATTACACAACACAATTTTAAGGCAAATTATGTCAAAAATACCTTGCAGACATAAAAATAAAAAATGTTTGCCAAAACATGCTTCGCAACATTTACTAACCGCAAAATTTAGATTGCCCAGAGATGCAATTAGCTATACGAAAAATTGTAAAGAACCAACGCCAAACATATAGTTCGTATAAACATAAAAACACGGCAAAAGGTTTGATAGGTGTGGCACCTAACGGTGTCATAGCCTTCGTGAGATATCCTGGATCTATATCGGATGGAAAAATAGTGAAAGATTGTGGAATACTGGAGCAATTTGTGCCAGGCGACCTTATTCTAGCCGATAAAGGATTTTGAATAAATGACATTCTATCTGAATCTGTGTATTTAAATATACCACCTTTTTTAATGGCTGCCCAGTTTTCACCAGAAGCGGTTTACCTGACGCAGAATATTGCAAAGGACCGTATACACGTTGAACAAGTCATTAGTAAGATGAAAAATTTAAAAATTTTACATTTTATACCTGCGACATTATTGCCATTTTCAACGAGAATATTTCAGACGATAGCTAGCTTCACATTATTTCGGTATCCATTATTGGATGAAATTGCAGAAAACTTAGGTGAAGATAATTAACTTAGTTATTTAATTAATTGTTGTGAATTAAATTGTTAAATTTTATTACACAGTTTTGTCACTATATACATTTTACTTATAAATTATAAAACAACGTATCTTAAATATATATGTAGTGTATACATTGATACATAATTTATATTGTTCTTCAAATTTTGATAGATCTTTCAGTTTCATCGGGAATTCTATTCCTTTAAATTTTAAGGTTTTTCAGAATTCGATGTAGGACGATGGACGGTCTGAATGCAAATGAGTCCGAAAGCAGTATACATCATTATTTTTAATAATTAATTTTACACATAAGGAATACTTCAGGATGTTCCACAATTGGCTATTTTTATCCGCTATGTACAACCAGATGTAAATGTGAAGGAAGAAATGTGAGATCTAGTAGCTCTTATGGAAACAACTCGCGGTATCGATGTTAGAAATGTACTTGATGACGTAATGAACAAGTTTGAATTCTCTCGTAATAAACTTGTAAGTATTGCGACTGACGTTTTGTGGAACTCCTAAATCCCATCATTTACAGAAGAAAAATGCAAAAAATACCCAGAATTAGAAAATGAAACTTGGCTTTCTGATTTAATGTTCCTTACAGATGTGCTAGAACATTTGCAAATACTTAATTTGGATTTACAAGGAAAAGAAAAAAATAGTACTGATTTGTCACAGACTTAATTCAGTTTTGCAGCAAAACTACGACTGTTTGTTTGCGATCTTGAGAACAAAACATTTAAATATTTTCCGCGAGTAGAAGCAAATGTAATTAATATCAAAGAAAAAAAGTTTAACGAATTACAGGCAAATTTTAAACATAGGTTTGAAGATTTGAAAGTTTGAAATCTTCTTTTGCATATTTTGTGAACCCATTTATTTGTGACATTATTGAAGATGGATTTGCAATTTTGAAATAATACTTACTGAAAGAGCGGCTGGGGAATTGGAATTATTAGAGATGAAAGAGGATAAGACATTGCAAATGCTGCACAAAGCTTCTTCTATGATTGAATTTTGGAAACTCGTGCCTGAATCAAAATATCCAAACTTAAAGAAAGCTGCTTGTCGTCTATTTTCGATTTTTGGTACAACATATTGCTGTGAATCTTTATACTCCACAATGAAGTTCGTGAAGTTGAAACATCGTTCACAGTTGACCAATCAACATCTAACAGAATTTCTGCGGACAGCTTTAACTAATTTTGCCAGATTTTAAAAATTTGTGCAATTTTTGTCGTTGATGTTATACTTTTTATTAATAAAGATAATAAAAATTATTTTTATTATATTTGATTTTCGTTATATTTGATTTTTATTATATTTATATATTATTAGTAAAATTTTGAAATAAATATTTTCTTTTTCATAATTATATTTTGTACATGTGTTCTTATGTTCTTACTAGGTTATTACCCGTCAACAATGACGGATTTATAATATAAAAATTTCAATTGTTTGTATGTGTATTTGGTTTTATTTTTTAACGTATCCTAAATTCGTCGCCAATCTGCGAATCATGGGACAGGATATCACCAGTTAGCTAATCACGGGAGAGGGCGTCACCTGTCAGCCAATCAAGAAACAGGGTGTCCTCAGTTAGCCAATCACGAGAACTTTAGAAAAATTGACGTCATAATGTTACCGACACTATATACAGACACTTGTTAATTATATAGTTTCTTCGCGCTACTGCGAAACCTATTTCTAGTGGGGGGTTTTTTAGCTTTAATATTATTAAGGACGAACTGTCACCGCCATTACGGTGGAGACTTGGCCGTGTCGTCGCCGCTACCCCTGGTCCTGATGGGATTATTCGAGCAGCAATCATTCGCACTCCCACGGGCACCTTTCTTCGACCCGTGGTGAAACTATGTCCGTTGCCTAACGGACATACACCCCCTTAACTTTCCTTTCGTTTTCTTCCCTCGTTGAAAGATTTGTATCTTTCGGCGGGCGGAATGTTCGCGCTACTGCGAAACCTATTTCTAGTGGGGGGTTTTTTAGCTTTAATATTTTTTTTTCTACATAGTCTCGAACACGCTTGCTCCGACAGCAGCGTGTATCAGTATCGTTAGTGTGACAACTCTGGCTATTGCAGCCTTGTATACCGTAAACCCCGTTTTTCGGTCTCTACAAAAGACGACCCCGTCTTCTATTATTTCGTGTGTGGACTTAATTGTGTGTGTGTATCAACGCGGCTGTGTGTCCCATCTCTTCTCTCTCCAGAGCGGACCAACTACTGCAGTTCAAAGGGCCCTTTGATTCGACCACGCTTCAGTACGAGGTAAGTCCATTTAACCGTTATTTCTTCAATCCTATCTTCCATATTCTACAATCGCGTAGATTTTCGCATGATACAGTCCAACCGCTTATTTTTAGTGCCCCTCAGAACAGGGTTCTGGCCAGTGTCCCCATCCGGGAACACCACCAGATCACGCACTTAACATTTTGGTCCTTCGAGAGCCGGAAGTTATTGTGCGTAGCGTCGCGACGGTAGAATCTTTAGAATCGTTAAAATTGCATATTCTCGCGGTTTTTTCACTTATAAATTCATTCCTTTGTTTAAATTTGCTATTTTATTTCGTGGTTTTTGCAAGTTCGTTATTTTGTTAATCCTTCGCACTTGTATGTTAGTTAACATACGGGTATTGTTTCGTTTTGTCTTTGCGATAACCTTCCTTCGAGGTCACCTGTTGTGATTTCTTCTGTCAAAATCAGCTGTTAGTTTATTCAGGTCCGTATTTAGAAATTTTCCTTTTTCGCAATGGATACTTCGACATTAATGTTAGCACGTGATGCGATCAGGCGATCTATTAAATCCATGTTAAAAATCGCTAGAACCGCGAAAAAGGATATAAGCCATCATGAATCTTTGAAAACTAGGTTTCAAGACTTAGAGAGCCTTACGTCTGAATTTAAAACCCTGCAACTTCAGATAGAAGCTGAAATTCAGAAGCTCAAAAAATCTGATGACTTAGAAGCTCAATTCCAAATCCGGGAGCAGAATGAAGATTACGTATACGAGATAAAGGGTATTTTTCGCAGTTTGTTTCCTAGTGAAGATGCTACTTCACCCTAAACTTTCTGACGTTCGTATGCCTAAGCTAGCCATCCCTCAGTTTTCGGGTGATCATACGTCATGGTGCAGTTTCGCGGATCTCTTTCGCAGTCTAGTCCATGATAATGACCAGCTCACCCCCGTTACTAAATTCTACTATCTGAAACTTAACGTTAGCGGTGAAGCCCTTAACGTAATCAAAAGTCTAACAGTCACTGCTGAAAATTATCCTGTCGCCAGGGCGCTCTTGGAGGAGAAATATGAGCACAAACGCCTCATAGCAACGCAACGTCTGGAAAAACTTCTTTCATTACCCAATATTTCCACCCAATCACCGACGGCACTCAGAACCTTTCTGAATGAAGTTTGGGTTAATGTTGAAGCGCTGAGGGCATTAAAGTTACCCGTATCTACATGGGACTTTATTCTGTCCGTCATTCTCCTCAAAAAACTAGATGCTAAATCGCGTGAGACTTATGAACTCTCGCTTGATGAGTGCAACCCCTTTCCGAAACTTACAAATCTCTTAGATTTTCTAGGAATGAAATTGCGCTCAAAGGAGTCGTGTTCACCATCGGACAGCGTGACCAGTACGACTTCCAACCCCATTGTCACACCACGTCGTAAACATTCGGCGTCAGTGTCATTTGTGTCCAGCAAATACACTCCCCCTAACTGTGTTATCTGTCAGACACCTCATTTTGCTTATCAATGTCCAGTCTTTAAAAGTAAATCTCCTCGCGAACGGTTTACTATTGCTAAAGACAATCACTTGTGCATGAATTGTCTGAGCTCTTCTCACCAATTTAATTCATGTCCCTCGGTACGCTTTTGTTCCATCTGCAACAAGCGTCACCATTCGCTCTTACATTTTAACGGTAGCAGTCCTGCTACCAGCAGTTTGACTACGCCCACGCAGCGCCCAGAATGCGACCATTCGGAGTCCGGCCCTGGGTCTGCTGGTATTTCTACCCTTGTTAATTCGAGTTCGCAACCAAACTTTGTGTTGCTAGCTACAGCTCTTATTAACATCACCGACGTACATGGCCGACCGCATGCTTTAAGGGCCTTGTTAGACTGCGCTAGCCAGTCTAGCTACATAACTGAACCATGCGTTCAGCGGCTTAGATTAAAGCGTCGTCGCCTGCACGTCCCTATACATGGACTTGGAGGAATTATCGTGCCCAACGCTCGTGCTCGTGGCATCGCTACCTGTACTATTTCCCCTCTCGGTAAAACTACCCCTTCATTTGTCACTTCAGCTGTTGTGGTTCCATGCATAACTGGAGTCATGCCCAACCGGGCACTGCCACACAGTTCTACCTTCTCGCATCTCACTGCGTTGAAGCTCGCTGATCCGCATTATAATTCGCCCTCACGCATTGATATGCTTATCGGTGCGGATCTCTTCCCTCACATCTTGCAAGGCGGGCGGCTGCCCAGTATTCTAGGGTCACCCGCAGCCTTAGAAACAGTATTCGGTTGGGTTCTGATGGGAGAATTATCTGCACCTCAGATAAACCCAATCAATACTTTTCATCTCGCTACTGACTCGTCTAATGAATCTACTTCATTAGACACTGCCCTCAAACGATTTTGGGAAATCGAAGAGGTCGCATCTCAAGCACCTGTTCTCAGTTCTGAGGATAGACGCTGCGAGACTATATTTCGGGACACTGTGCGTCGCGACGCCACTGGTCGCTACAGTGTCGCCCTACCATTTCGAGCCTACCCACCTACCTTAGGTAACTCTAGCGCTTAAACGCTGCGCTGTTATTCCGCATTACAGCGGAGGCTTACAAAAAACCCTCAGTTAAAAACTGATTATCTTGCCTTTATGCAGAACTACATCGACACAGGCCATATGAGCCAACTCGCTAGGCCAAATATGGAAGAAAATAGCTATTTCATTCCACTTCACTGTGTACTGAAACCAGACAGTACGACTACAAAACTCCGTGTCGTTTTTAATGCCTCCGTGAAAACCTCTTCGGAGATGTCATTAAACGACGTCCTGTTGACAGGCCCTCCGCTGCAACAGGATCTCTCAGCTATTCTGATACGGTTTCGGTTTTATAAATATGATCTGACAGCTGACGTCCGTCAAATGTACAGACAAATCCTTGTCCATCCTGAACACAGACCATTTCAACGGATCGTATGGAATTCTGATTCTTTGCAACCCCCACATGTGTATGAGTAAAATACTGTCACTTATGGCATGAGCTGCGCGCCGTATCTTGCTCTACGCACCCTCCAGCAACTAGCTCCCGCGACTTGAACTTTGCGCTGCTGTACTCTTGGCACGCTTATTTAAGTCACTGTTAGACATGTTGTCTGTTTCTTTTCGTGACATCTACGCATGGTCTGACTCAACTGTTGCTCTTACTTGGATCGGGTCTTCCCCACAGAGGTGCAAAACCTTTGTTAGCAACAGAGTAACGGAAATACAATCCGTTCTCTCTCCAAATCTCTGGCGGCACGTGCGTTCCGCTGATAATCCAGTTGATTGTGCCTCACGCGGAGTGCTTCCCCGCGAGTTGGTCAATCTTGAGCTCTGGTGGCATGGACCTAGCTGGCTCATGCTCCCAGTTACAAAGTGGCCTTCTTTACAATGCTTTAATAACTCTGTCGCGGTGGAGGAAATTAAGTCTGAGAAAACAACCCTTAATTTTCTCAGCACTAATCCACCGTCACTAGAGCTACTTGACAGATATTCCTCACTGTCGAAGCTACTCCGTATCACCGCGTACTGCCGTCGCTTCTTCACTCGAACTCGTACTGGCAGTTCCCCCGCATCCACTTGTCTCACCACCAATGAGATTGATACTGCTCTTACTACTTGGATAAGGACAGTTCAATCAGTGGTATTTTGTATGAATTATTAGCGGTGCGAAATAATCGCCCCTGTCCCAGATATTTACAAAAATTGAATCCATTTGTAGATAAAGATGGAATTCTCCGTGTCGGAGGCCGTCTTCGCCATGCGTCTATTGACTTCGAGCAAAAGTATCCTATTCTTTTGCCTCGCCGCAACCGTCTTACTAGTTTAATTATCAACCAGTATCACCAGCGGTATCTTCACCCCGGCCCACAAGCGTTACAGGCTATTTTAGGTCGCAGATACTGGATCATATCCGCTCGTAACGTTATACGACATGAACTTAGTAAGATTCACCAGTGTTTTCGAGCTAACCCTATAGCTCACACCCCTTTCATGGGTGACTTACCCTCTACACGAATCACCCGGATCAAACCCTTTCAAACTGTAGGCGTTGACTACGGTGGACTGTTCACCGTATCGTTTTCACGCGCTCGCGGAATTCGCACCCATAAGGCGTATTTATGTCTCTTTGTTTGTTTTGCTACTAAAGCTGTTCACTTAGAGATCGCCTCTGACTTATCCGCGGACGTATTTCTTGCAGCCTTTCGACGCTTTTTTGCGCGTCGAGGCCGCTGCAGTCACCTTTATAGTGATTGCGGCACCAACTTTGTAGGCGCTAAGCGCAAACTCTCTGAATTGTATTGCCTAACTCAAGCTCAGGAATAAAATAACCATTAAGCCACTGCACTGCTTACTGACGGTGTTCAGTGGCACTTTAACCCGCCTTCGGCTCCCCATTTTGGAGGCCTCTGGGAGGCCGGCATCAAATCAGTGAAGAAACACCTATCTCGAATTGTAGGCGACCGGATCCTCACTTATGAGGAACTGTATACTGTTGTTGTTGAGATTGAAGCCGTTCTTAATTCTCGGCCCCTATGCCCGATAAGCTCCGATCCCAACGATCTATGCGCGCTCACTCCTGGTCACTTCTAGATACAGGAACCTCTGGTCGGTCTGCCTGATCCTGATGTCACCCCCATTAACCCTAACACTCTCTCGCGATGGCAACTCGTGCAACAAATTCAGCAACATTTTTGGAACGACTGGCATCAAGAGTATCTAAATACGCTGCAACAGCGGAGTAAATGGCTGTCTAATACCTCTCCGATCTCTGTTGATCAGCTGGTCATTATTAAGGACGAACTGTCACCGCCATTACGGTGGAGACTTGGCCGTGTCGTCGCCGCTACCCCTGGTCCTGATGGGATTATTCGAGCAGCAATCATTCGCACTCCCACGGGCACCTTTCTTCGACCCGTGGTGAAACTATGTCCGTTGCCTAACGGACATACACCCCCTTAACTTTCCTTTCGTTTTCTTCCTTCGTTGAAAGATTTGTATCTTTCGGCGGGCGGAATGTTCGCGCTACTGCGAAACCTATTTCTAGTGGGGGGTTTTTTAGCTTTAATATTTTTTTTTTCTACATAGTCTCGAACACGCTTGCTCCGACAGCAGCGTGTATCCTAGACTTAGATGATTCTGGAAGATTTCGGATCATACGATAATGTATCGCATCTGGACCAGGAGAGCTATCCCTACACTTTGACATCGCGCTATCTAGCTCTGCACGAAAGAAAAGCAGGTTGCATACCTCGTCATTCCTAGAAAAGAAATTTAGAGGTATAGATTCGAGGCCTGCTTTACGAGTTAGAAATTCGGGTGGATAATGTTCAGAGCTAGAATTGAACGCAAAATTAGATGCCAAAGTGTTAGCAATTTCGACCGCTGAGGTAACTACGTTACCATTTACCGATAGACCAGCAATGGCTGTAGCTGTATTTAGACCGGAGATTTTCCGGACCTTCTCCCAAACTTTGGCCACTGGAGTGGCAACTGCAACGGTGCATACGTATTTGCGCCATGATTCGCGCTTGCTTTCTTTAACAATCCTCTTAGCACGAGCTTTCGCTCGTTGGAAGGCTATCATGTTTGCCTCTGTTGGACAACGACGGAATGTATTGAAGAGGTGTCTCCTTTCACGTAGCGCCAAGTCGCATTCCTCGTTCCACCAGGGAACGGGAACTTGACGTGGCTGAGTGGATGACAGCGGTATGCTGCTTTCAGCCGCGCTCGTGATGGTTAGTTAGTTAGTTGAAATTTTTTTTTTGGCGCACAGCAACAAAGGCTATTTGCGCCTAACGCAGCCCATCTAAATGACTAGACTATATATTAAAAAATAAAAATTTAGACAATAAATAAATAAATAAATAAATAAATAAAATCATTAAAAATACGCATACTCAATAAAAGAAGTCTTGCACTGACAAACACAAATAAATAATATAAAAAGTCTGTTCGAAAATTTGAACAGACTCAGGGTGATGGTAAGAGGCTGTAAAGGGACCAATTACCATCGAATATCACAGTCAATAAATAGAAACACATTAAAATAAGGTGCAAGACTTCACACATAAAACAGTAAGTTCGATTCTCTCAGGAAGAGTATCAGCCTGTCCATGAGTACTCTGTCGTCACCTAAGGCAACTGACAGGTCATAGCACAGGCCTAACCTCTCCCTGACATCCTCGAACTGTACACATTCGGTTAAAATGTGTAACACAGACAAATCTGTGTTACACGTCTCACAGACAGGGGACTCTTCACCTCGAAGGAGGTGTCCATGGGTCCACCAACAGTGACCTATACGAAGGCGTGTGATGGCGGTTTCCTCCCTGCGGTTAATCCTGCAGGAAGAACCCCATGGTTTAACGTCTCCCTTAATCTGTCGTAACTTAACGTTCTGTGTGCGGCTCCACTCATGTTGCCACATGTCTAAAACCAGATGTGTCAGATGACTCTTTGCGTCATCTGGAAAAACGAAACTCACATCAATCATAGGTCTGTGAGAGGCGGCTTTTGCAGCTGCATCTGCCGCTTCGTTGCCTTTAATACCAACATGTCCCGGTATCCAAAACAGCTCTACCCTCACATTCTGAGCATTCAGGTTGTGGAGTAGCAACCGGATCTTTAGTACAAGAGGATGCACTGGATCTGGATCTTGGATACTGTTCAGAGCGCTCAGCGAGTCCGTCAAGATAACACTTGACCGACTTTGCTCTGACGAAACAAAACACAGGGCCTTGAAAATAGCGTACAGCTCAGCAGTGTATACACTCGTTATGGAGTGCAGACGGTACTGAAACTGTTGGCGTGGATTCAAAACAACGAACGCACACCCAACCCTGGTTCCGGATTTTGATCCGTCAGTAAAAATGACAGTATCCTCGAACCTAGGGACCAGTGTTCTTTGTAACTCATGCTGGTATTCGATAGGCAACGTAGTATCTTTATCAAACCTAGTTAATGTGAGGTTCACAAGTGGACGCGGTAGCATCCATGGTGGAACAGCACACAAAACGAAACTTGCCATTTCAGGCATATTAAAATCAATATCGCCCAAAATGTCGAAAGTCCTCAGACCAAAAGGCCTATTGGCTCTTGGTTTTCTGTCATATATTTCTGTATGCCTATTTTGTAGAATAGGGTCATACGCGGGATGAACTGGCTTGGCACTGAGTGCAGCCATATACCGCAAGGATAGAATTTTACGACGATTGTACAGTGACGGTTCGCCTGCTTCACACAGCAGGCTTAGTATTGGACTGGTGCGAAATGCACCTGTGGCCAATCTAACCCCAGTGTGATGTACAGTGTCAAGAATTCTTATCTCTTGGTGTTTAGCTGACCCATAAGCTAGACATCCATAGTCCAGCTTAGAGCGCACTAGAGAACGATATAAACGCAACATGACAGTGCGGTCTGCACCCCATGTCTTGTGACTGAGGACCCGCAACAAATTGAGCGACTTTTGGCATTTTTTCTTGACGGACAAAAAATGTGCCCGCCAAGTTAGACGACTATCGAACACGAGACCCAGAAATCTGGCAGTATCGGCAAATGGTAACTGTGCTCCATTTAGTGTGAGTGTAGGATTGGGATGTACACCCCTTTTCCTACTAAAATGGACACATACAGTTTTGCTGGTCGAGAATTTAAAGCCATTTTCGGTTGCCCATGTATCGAGACGATTGATAGTCAGCTGAAGCTGACGTTCGATTGTACTAGTCTTTTGTCCGGCGACAAAGATACCAATGTCGTCGACAAATATCGAACTGTGTACAGGTAATCGAATACATGAAGCTGCACCGTTAATGGCAATTAAAAATAGCGTAACGCTCAGTATGGAGCCCTGTGGGACCCCATTGTCCAGTGCGAACATTTGTGACAAGGTATTTCCGATCCGCACCCTGAAGCGCCGGTTCGACATGAAGTCTTTTATAAAGAACATCAAGCGTCCCCGGAGACCCCAGGAATGCAGAGTACGGAGAATACCATAAATCCATGCAGTGTCATAGGCTTTCTCAATATCGAAAAACACAGCTACCAGGTGTTTGTTTTCAACGAAAGCATTCCTGATAGCTGTCTCTAGTCTGACCAGATGATCTGCTGTTGAGCGGTGACGGCGAAAGCCGCACTGTGTGTTGGCCAGCAAGTCATTTGATTCTAAAAACCAAATCAGACGCTTGCTGATCATTCGCTCCATGAGCTTGCAGAGACAACTGGTCAGTGATATTGGTCTATAGCTAGAGGGCAAATGTTTATCTTTCCCGACTTTGGGGATAGGAATTATATGAGATTCCTTCCACTTGGTCGGGCACTTGCCCTCAGTCCATATCCTATTATAGACATTCAAAAGCCTAGACTTAGATGATTCTGGAAGATTTCGGATCATACGATAATGTATCGCATCTGGACCAGGAGAGCTATCCTTACACTTTGACATCGCGCTATCTAGCTCTTCACGAGAGAAAAGCAGGTTGTATACCTCGTCATTCCTAGAAAATAAATTTAGAGGTATAGATTCGAGGCCTGCTTTACGAGTTAGAAACTCGGGTGGATAATGTTCAGAGCTAGAATTGAACGCAAAATTAGATGCCAAAGTGTTAGCAATTTCGACCGCTGAGGTAACTACGTTACCATTTACCGATAGACCAGCGATGGCTGTAGCTGTATTTAGACCGGAGATTTTCCGGACCTTCTCCCAAACTTTGGCCACTGGAGTGGCAACTGTAACGGTGCATACGTATTTGCGCCATGATTCGCGCTTGCTTTCTTTCACAATCCTCTTAGCACGAGCTTTCGCTCGTTGGAAGGCTATCATGTTTGCCTCTGTTGGACAACGACGGAATATATTGAAGAGGTGTCTCCTTTCACGTAGCGCCAAGTCGCATTCCTCGTTCCACCAGGGAACGGGAACTCTACGGGGCTGAGTGGATGACAGCGGTATGCTGTTTTTAGCCGCGCTTGTGATGGAGTCCGTGAAAAGATTCACCTCTTCGTCTACGGTCAAGCTCGGAATATCCTCATGCGAGAATGATTCCGCAAACTTGGTCCAATCTGCTTTCCGAAGAACCCACTGTGGCCAGCGGGATTCGGTAACAGTATTGAACAGAGGCCTTAAGAGGATTGGAAAGTGATCACTACCGCACAGGTCGTGATGCACGTCCCATTTGAACAACGGAGCGATGGCTCCTGAAACGACGCTAAGATCTATGGCACTGAATGTACCCGTTGCTGCACAGAAGTGCGTGGGTCTGCCGTCGTTCAAAAAGCTCAAACTCAAATCGTTCAACATATTCTCCAGGTGACGTCCCCGTCGATCGTTCCGCACCGATCCCCAACATACATTGTAGGCGTTAAAATCGCCTAGTAGTATAAAGGGTGGTGGGAGTTGATCGATGATGTTCACGACATCTCGGATGTCAGTTCGAACACCAGGGGGAAGGTAGATAGAACAAATCGTCACCTGGAGGGGAAGTGCAACACGAACTGCTACGACCTGCAACTCAGTGTCAATGTCTACAGGATCGTGGTACAATGTGTCTCTAACGAGAATTGCCACGCCGTCACATGCTCTTAACCCCGTAAGGAAATCCGTGCGAAACACGGAGTATCCCCGAGGAGAGAATGTGTCGGTTTCGTTGAAGTTTGTTTCCTGCAGACAAACACACGAAGGCGCAAAATCTGACAATAAAAGTCGCAGTTCTTCGTAGCGCTGATATACACCATTACAGTTCCACTGGATTAGTGGACCATTCATTTCTGTTTAGGGGAGTTACCCCGCAACCTAATGATTTTTGGTTTACCCTTAGGTTGCGGGTCTACAGCCATTTTCTCGGCTACACTTTCATTTGGTAGTCCAGGTGTTTTGATGGACACACTGGACTCCTTTTTTGATTGTTTGGCTCTCACTGGTATCCAGTGAGAACCAACGGATCCCTTATCAGTTTCCTTTTCAGGAGTATCTGATGAGGGTTTAGTAGAAGCGACCATTCTCTGGTCGCTTCTCGTTTGTGGAGAAGACTGTGGGGTCTTCTCCTTAGGTGGTTGGGAGAACTGGGGTTGAGTGCGTTCTCCTTTAGGGGAGGGGGATTTATTCAGACCCGATCCCCCAGGTTGTGGGGTCTGAATTTTGGTCTCTGGGACCAATACCACCTTTTCCTTCGCAGTAGTTGTGGCGACTGTTACTGCTGCTGCAGTTGTCGGACGAGGCACTAACTCTGTCTGAGTTTGGACATTTGCAGTTCGCTTTGCAGCTACTTGCGCGAAAGATTTCGCGAAAGTAACCGGCGCACTCTCTTTGTATTTCCTCTTGGCGTCGAAATACGGTATCCTGTCCTGCGTTCTAATAACCTGTATTGCCTTCTCCTCCAAGTACGTTGGGCAGTGGCGTGATGTAGATGCATGAGCACCTTTACAGTTCACGCAGTGTGCCGCGTTTGGACAGGGTTCAACTTCATGTTGGTCCTGTCCGCAGTTGGCACAGATGGACTGTTTGCCACAACGAACTGAGGTGTGACCGTAACGCTGGCATTTATAGCATCGCATCGGATTAGGGTAGTAGGGGCGAACGTTACAAACGTTATACCCCACCCTTACCGATGTTGGACACCTGGTACCAGCGAAGGACACCACGATGGAGATCGAAGGCTTGCCGTTTCGGGGGTTGAGCTTCCTGCATTCAATGACACCTTGCGATGCCATTTCCTGCACGAATTCTTCCTCCGTAACATATGCAAGGTCACGATCCGTCACGACGCCTTTAGAACTATTCAGTGCCTTGTGCGGCTGAACTGAAATGCCAAACTCACCAAACTTAACACATTTCTGAAGTGCTGATGACGCTTCTGGTTCTGCTTCTACTAGCAGTGTACCGTCCGACAACTTACGCACCGACCTTATACCAGTAGAGCACGTATTTCTCAACGTTCGGGCTACAAAGAAGGGGGACATCTCTTTAAAAGACTTACCCTCTTCTTGTACCTTCACGACGAGAAATCGTGGTACTGGCGCACAATACTCAACTTGCCTTTCTTTACCTTCTGCCTTCTTGGCAGCTGGCCTAGCACATCCCTCGTCGGATGACTGGGCATCACGACGAGGTCTCTTGTTTGATTTTTTACGGAGTTTACTCTCACAAGTGGCGGAATTTAAGAAATTTTTATCCCTCCGGGTAGTCGCCATACCCGTATACTAAGTTTCATCACCCTGCCATGCCCACCCACCAGGGAGCCCCACACAGGGGACGTTGGCCGCAAACCGGCTCATTGCGCCAGACATGTCAGGATGATATAGCATCGGGAGAAGTAGTCACGGGCTGCTCGACCCGCTCGAGAACCAGTAGTAGCCAACTCTGGAACCGGGCGAGCTGCAGCCGCTCCCACAGACCCCCGAATACTTGTCTAGTGGCACGGCATTACCCCGGCATCCACGATCCAGTAGTGGTGCCACTCTATTCATGAACCGTGACACCAGCCGATTGACTGAGCTGACCAGACTCAGCCTCCCGTTTTACCGAATCCGAGGCCAAAGAAGGCGTGTTGGGATCGTACTGTCCGCGGGCAGCAGTCTCCCTCAACCGACCAGGACCCTCTTCTCCGGCGTTACGGGTCTCCACGCACGGCAAACACGTGGGTAGGAATTTAAGTGGGAGATCAAAGAGACAACAGATAAGCCTATTCCTACAATCGGCTTCTCTGAACTGTCTCCTCCCAAATTATATGTGATTCAGGGTACGTGGGGTCATCAGGCCCAAAAGCTCTATATGGTCAGGTGATGCGACCATTATGAACTTCCCTTGTGTGATTGAGGGTACGCGGGATCATCAGGCCCGAAAGCTCGACAAATGGCCAGGTGTTATGGCCATTTTGAACTTCCTCTGCGGGGGCGCTCGTGATGGAATCCGTGAAATGATTCACCTCTTCGTCTACGCTCAAGTTCGGGATATCCTCGTGAGAGAATGATTCTGCGAACTTGGTCCAATCTGCTTTCTGAAGAACCCACTGTGGCCAGCGGGATTCGGTAACAGTATTGAACAGAGACAACCTGGAGGGGAAGTGCAACACGAACTGCTACGACCTGCAACTCAGTGTCAATGTCTACAGGATCGTGGTACAATGTGTCTCTAACGAGAATTGCCACGCCGTCACATGCTCTTAACCCAGTGAAGAAATCCGTGCGAAACACGGAGTATCCCCGAGGAGAGAATGTGTCGGTTTCCTTGAAATTTGTTTCCTGTAGACAAACACACGAAGGCGCAAAATCCGACAATAAAAGTCGCAGTTCTTCGTAGCGCTGATATACACCGTTACAGTTCCACTGCAGTAGTGGACCATTCATATTTGTTTAGGGGAGTTACCCCGCAACCTAATGATCTTTGGTTTACCCTTAGGTTGCGGGTCAACAGCCATTTTCTCGGCGACGGTTTCACTTGTTTGTCCAGGTGCTTTTGTGGACACACTGGACTCTCTTTTGGATGGTTTGGCTCTCACTGGTATCCATTGAGAGCCAACAGTTCCCTTATCAGTCTCCGCTACTGGAGTGGCTGATGAGGGTTTGGCAGAAGCGACTACACTCTGGTCGCTTCTTGTTTTTGGAGAAGTTTGTGGAGACTTCTCCTTAGGTGGTGGGGAGAACTGAGATGGTGTGAGTTCTCCTTTGGATTGGGGGGGTTTATTCAGACCCGATCCCCCAGGTTGTGGGGTCTGAATTTTGGTCTCTGGGACCGATTCCAACACCTTTTCATTGCTTGCCGCAACTTCACTAGACGCAACGATCGATGATGTCGTAAGGGTCGGACGGGACACTATCTCCGTCTGAGTTTGAACACTTGTCATTTTCTTTGCTGCTACTTGCGCGAAGGATTTCACGAATGTAGGTGGCGCACTCTCCTTATACTTCTTCTTAGCGTCGAAATATGGTATTCTGTCAAGCGTCTTGATGACCTGAACTGCTTTCTCTTCCAAGTACGTTGGGCAGTGGCGTGAAGTTGATGCGTGCGCACCTTTACAATTCACACAGAAGGCCGCGTTTGGGCAGGACTCAACGTCATGCTGGTCCTGTCCGCAGTGTGCACATATGGACTGCCTGCCACAACGACTTGAAGTATGACCGTATCGCTGGCACTTATAGCATCGCATCGGGTTGGGATAGTAGGGCCGAACGTTACACACGTTGTACCCCACCCTTACCGATGCTGGACACCTAGTACCAGCGAAGGATACTACCATTGATATTGACGGCTTACCATTACGAGGTTTGAGTTTCCTGCATTCAGTGACACCTTGCGGTGCCATTTCCTGCACGAACTCCTCCTCCGTAACGTAAGCCAGGTCACGGTCTGTAACGACGCCTTTTATGGTATTAAGGGCTTTGTGAGGTTGCACTGAAATACGATGTGCACCAAACACCTCGCATTTCCTTAGCGTCATCGAAGCCTCTGTCTCTACCTCAATTAAGAGTGCACCGTCCGACATCTTACGCACTGTCTTTATTCCATTAGGACATATCGTTCTCATCGTTCGGGCGACTAAGAAAGGTGACATCTCCTTAAAAGATCCACCTTCCTCCTCAACCTTCACGACGAGAAATCTTGGAACGGGCGCACAGTACTCAACCTTCTTGGCAGAAGGCCTTACACATCCCTCATCGGATGACTGAGCATCACGACGAGGTCTCTTGTTTGATTTTTTACGGAGTTTACTCTCACTTTTGGCGGAATTTAAAGAATTTGTATCCCTCCGGGTAGTCGCCATACCCGTTTACTAAGTTTCATCACCCTGCCATGCCCACCCACCAGGGAGCCCCACACAGGGGACGTTGGCCGCAAACCGGCTCATTGCGCCAGACATGTCAGGATGATATAGCATCGGGGGAAGTAGTCACGGGCTGCTCGACCCGCTCGAGAACCAGTAGTCGCCAACTCTGGAACCGTGCGAGCTGCATCCGCTCCCACAGACCCCCGAATACTTGTCTAGTGGCCCGGCATTACCCCGGCATCCACGATCCAGTAGTGGAGCCACTCTATTCATGAACCGTGACACCAGCCGATTGACTGAGCTGACCAGACTCAGCCTCCCGTTTTACCGAATCCGAGGCCAAAGGAGGCGTGTTGGGATCGTACTGTCCGCGGGCAGCAGTCTCCCTCAACCGACCAGGATCCTCTTCTCCGGCGTTACGGGTCTCCACGCACGGCAAACACGTGGGTAGGAATTTAAGTGGGAGATAACAGAGACAACAGATAAGCCTATTCCTATAATCGGCTTCTCTGAACTGTCTCCTCCCAAATGATATGTGATTCAGGGTACGTGGGATCATCAGGCCCAAAAGCTCTATATGGTCCGGTGATGCGACCATTATGAACTTCCCTTGCGTGATTGAGGGTACGCGGGATCATCAGGCCCGAAAGCTCTACAAATGGCCAGGTGTTATGGCCATTATGAACTTCCCCTGCGGGAAATAGATTTGTATGTTTTTGTATAAAATTCAACAAAGATATATTTGATTAAAGATACAAATATAAATCGATACACCACCGATAAAAGGGTCGTGCGAATTCTCCTCAACCACTTTGGTCCAGAACTCTAGACCACTAGGGGAGTTCTAGACCATGGGAGAGTACCACCACACTTTGGTCCAGAACGCAAGGAGAGTTCTAGACCAGCACACTTTGGTCCAGAACACAAGAAGAGTTCTAGACCAGCACACTTTGGTCCAGAACGCAAGGAGAGTTCTAGACCACCACACTTTGGTCTAGAACGCAAGGAGAGTTCTAGACCACCACACTTTGGTCTAGAACGCAAGGAGAGTTCTGAACCAAACCTATTTGGTCCAGAACTCTCCTTGCATAACTACTTATATCAAAGTAATTTTTTATAGGTAATTACACTGCTAAATTTTATGGCAACAGGATCTTTTCAAAATCCCGTCAACACATGAACTACAACTTGCAGTTAGACAAGGGTAACTAATTTATATGAAAACATTATTGTTTATGAACCCAATTGATTTTTTTAGATTTTATGAAAAATGGGGATGCCGTGGTGTTGTGGGTTGTATTGATGGCACGCATGTTGACATCATAGCTCCACCCGTTGCTGATGATGACTACCCTCCATATGTATGTATCAATCGAAAAGGGAAACATTCAATAAATGTGATGCTCGTACGTATAATTTTATGTTCTTATTATGGATTTGTTATTTACTTTATTACCTGAGCCATATATTGTATAAATTATATAGTATACCACGTGTACTTTTGCAAGTTTAAAAGTTTAATTATAAAATAAATTGAAAATAAATTATAGCTTGCAATGCACGATATTCTGGCTCCGTCCATGATGCAGCTATATGGCAGGGAAGCAGTATAAAAAAATTTTTGAGGGAGAATTATTACGACGGCGACCATCAAACTCATTTAATTGGTAACAGCTTAGCCAAATAATATTTTCGATATATTAAAGTGCTATTTTTCAGCCGACAGTTGCTACCCCCTTGAACCTTGGCTATTTACCCCAAACGCAAACCTAGTGGAAAACTCACCAGAGGCAAGATACAACGCGGAACTCACTTCTGTGAGAAATGTGATTGAGAGGACAAATGGGATACCTAAAGGGCGTTTTAGATGCCCTTCAATGCACAGAACTTTAATGTACCATCCAACACGTGCTACATATATTATTTATACGGGGTGTATACTGCACATTATTGCACTAAGTGCAAATGGTGCAGATGAAATAGAGTATAGGGATCAAGAAGCAGGTCCGAATAATGCTCAAGGTATATAATAAACTTTAATTTAATTTCAATTTTATTTCACAAACCTTTGTTCTAGATCCAGATGTTCATAATGTCTACAATCTGGGAAGAGCCACAAGAGCTGAATATATTAGAAATAATTTGTAGTGTAGTAAATAAAACTGAAAGTTATAATATATATATATATATAGTCAAATTTATGGTTGCTTTTGTTGGCATGAATAGCCAAACCGGTGCTTTGTGGCTTAAGCTTGGTGTCGCTTTTGTGTTGAATAAGCCTACATTTAAGCGCTTGGCTAGTGGTGCAAACATAATTTTTGTAGACTGAAGATGACTACACTTGAGTAGTCGAAACGTCTCTTATTAATTGGCCAATATATTTTTAAATTTGACGACCGATTGAGAAGTTTTATTTTACTACATATACATACGTCAAGATTTACCTATTATATTCTCCGACATGGAATCTCGTTCATACAACGAACTTTGATCGCAACTGGGGGGGGCACACTTTCATCTTATCAAACAATACGAAACCACCAGGACCAAGATTGCAAAAGCTGTAAACCGCCGAAACTCCCTTTTACGATGCAGATTCGAAAAATTATTTCCGAACTTTATTAATAATTGGAATCACGGAGGAGTACGACGCCTATGGGACGACTCAGCTTACAAAATATCGCTCCAAAGATTCAAAGTAAGCGTACTAAATTTAGAAATTAAGGACAGCATACGCTTAATTATACATTTAAATTGTCAATGTGCATATATAACTAAACAAGTCCAACAGATACCAAATTTTAACCCCCAAACGTACTTTGATTATCCCTACAAAAAATACGATTCGAATTTTATTAACACCGTTAAAAAACTTATCAACAAATTTAATATTATTCAACAGAAATCCAAACCTAAGTTTAGTAACGGCAAAACACACTGGGTTAAAAACCTCAGCAGCGTTGAACTGCCGAGTGATGTTAATTTCTGTTTAAGCTTAGGCCCAAAGTTCAATTATCACGATAGTGTTTCTAAAAACAATGTTTTCCAAATAATTAAAAATGTTGAAAATTCTATTAACGACAAGGATGCAGACTCGGAAGAACTACGTACGGACGTCGTCAATTTTACAAAAAAGCTCATAACATCTAGAGCTGACAATATCACTGCTCAACAGAAGTATCTACAAAAAGAAATAAAAGTACTCAACGTTACTTAAAAGAACACTCTGAGATAATTGTCACGGACGCAGACAAAGGCTGTGTGACTGTTATACAGGATAGAGCAGATTACGCACGAAAAACAGCAGAAGTACTGAACGACGAAAATGTGTACACGAAATTGCGGACCGATCCTACCAACAAGTTGATACGACAGAATAACAACATTGTAAAAGATTGGTTCTTGAAAGGAATTATAGACCGTTCTACAAAGGCCTTTCTTACCATCAACAATGCGGTACCACCAAGAATTTATTTCTTACCGAAAATTCACAAAATTGATGTACCCTATCGACCAATAGTGTCCACTAATGAGTCGCCCACTTACAAATTATCTAAGTGGTGCTCACAGATCGTATCCAAGATCGTTGGTAACAAAGAGAGCAACGTAAAGAACTCTTTTGATTTCGTCAATATAATCAGAGGCATAAAGGTTCCACCAGGACACTCCATCTTGTCTCTAGACGTGATTTCTATATATACCAACGTTCCGGTAGATCTGGCACTTAACATTGTTAGTAATAAGTGGGATGACATCGCCGAACACCATCATGAATTAGATAAGAATGAATTCTTGACGGGAGTAGAATTTTGTTGGAAGAATACGTACTTCAAGTTTGAGAAAGACACGTACAAACAAACACAGGGATGTGCCTTGGGAAGTCCGATCTCCAGCACTATAGATAATCTAGTTATGGAAGACCTTAAGTCCAAATGTCTAGGCAAACTTAGTGTTAAGCCCGGCTTCTACTTCCGGTATGTCGATGATCTAATTTTGACATATCCTGAGAACAAGATCGACGAGTTATTAAGGATCTTCAACGGTTACCATGAAAACCTTAAGTTCACGTATGAAGTGGAAGATAACGGTGAGATATCATTCTTGGATACCAAAATAATATGAGAAAAGAATGGTCCTAATATCAAAACAAACTAGTATCAAAAGGCAACCCACAGTTTCAGATATATCAACTTCTACTCGAACCATCCAATGAGCCAAAAAATTAATGTTATTAATAATGCCATTGATCATGCAATTAAACTTGCAAACCCAGAATTTAGACCAGAAAATTTGCGTATAATAAAAGACGCCTTCATACGCAATGACTATTCTCAATAAATGCATCAAAAATCGCATTAATTTCATTTATAATGGCTCTCAACGACCAAAGAAAGAATGATGAAAGTCTAAGTTATGTTTCTGTTCCATACGTGAATAAATCATCACATGGTTACAGCAAAATTTTGAGTAAACATAACCTCAAAGTTGCTTACTCCACTGGTAACAATAACTGGAAAAACTTCACTAACTTAAAATCAAAGATTGAGAAAACATCAAAAGCCAATGTCGTATACTCAATACCCCGCACTGATTGTAGCAAAAATTATGTTGGCACCACTAGCCAAGCGCTTAAATGTAGGCTTACTCAACACAAAAGCGACACCAGGCTTAAGCCACAAAGCACCGGTTTGGCTATTCATGCCAACAAAAGCAACCATAAATTTGACTGCAATCAGGTGCAAATATTAGACATTGAGAAACATAGTGGAAAAAGGCTTATCTCAGAAATGCTACATATTCAAAGTACCTTCCATAATAACGTCAAAAATGGAGCGACACACAAAATTTAAGTACATGTTATACGTCACTGACTGACTTTTTCAAAGAGCGCCGTTCCACGCCGATATCTCAAGCGGTCACCCATCCAGGAGGTCACCGCGTCGAGCGTTGCTTAACGCTACTACCGAACGCAAGCGGTCACCGTAGCTACACCTGCTTAACTCTAGCGATCCATTGAGGGAGCCCATTCGTCGCTCTTATCAATTTGACGCCCGAAGCGTGGGGCTTAGTGCTAGGAAGCACCAAGAACCTACATCCAAGGCCCAGCAATGCCGAGGAAGAGCAGCCGGAAATCATCTCAACCAACTCCCTCTACTTCCGCCGAGGAGAAAAGCGAGTTCCAACAGATGATTGAGACACTGCGGGAGTGTCAATCCCAAAATTCCCGCTGGCGCCCAAAAATCACACCCCCGACGTACTCGGGGGACCTCATTGAAGATCCAGCGTACTTTCTTCGGAAGCTGGAGAAAGCCACCGAGCACCTCGACCTGGAGGACGAGGACCTGGTGGACCTCGCGAGACTACAGCTGACCGGCAAGGCTGCCGAATGGTTTGCACCTCTCGCAAACACCCGTCCTACGTTTGAGCAGTTCAAAAATAAGCTGCTCAAACGTTTCGATGGGGACGCAATCATGGAGGAGTTACAACACGCCATCTTCTCCACGAAACAGGGCAGGACAGAGTCAGGCACCGACTTTGTCTCCCGCAAGATGGCCCTCTGGCGCCGCCAACCCGACGCCATCCCAGAGAAGACCCAGAGGAACATGTTGCCGTAGCAAGCCTCGCCGTTATAAGTCACTTCACGCGTCACTCACGAGTTTTACCTTTTATATCATACACCGCCAGGTTCCGTGAGACTTCAGCAATTCCGTGATAACCGCGAATCTAAATAATTCACGATACAATTATATTTATCAATATTCTTAGTTTTTAATCAATTCCAACCAATCACAAACAACCCTAGAGTCATAAACCACATTCCGTCACCAAAAATCATATAAAAAAAGGGTCATTTTTACAATTATACACAGTTCAAATTCAGCCTTCGACCGTCAAAATTCACTCTTCAAAATAAAAATCTCTACGTTAAAAAAACAAATCTCAAAATATTAAAGTTCGCTTTATTGAAAAACTCACGCTTTCTGTTGTGTGTTTTTCAATCATCACATCACACTGAAATCACGCTTGCTGCGGTGGTTTTCAGCCGTCAGTTCCACTGCGAAACCCACGCTTTTTGTTGTGCGTTTCGTCGGTGGTTCTCAACCTTCGCGTCACCACGAAACCCACGCTTTTTGTTGTACGTTTCGTCGGTGGTTCTCAACCTTCGCGTCACCACGAAACCCACGCTTTTTGTTGTGCGTTTCGTCGGTGGTTCTCAACCTTCGCGTCAGTTCCACTGCGAAACCCACGCTTTTCGCTGTGCGTTTCGTCGGTGGTTTTCAACCATCCCACCATCGCGAAACCCACGCTTTTTGCTGTGCGTTTCGCCGGTGGTTCGCAACCATCCTATCATCGCGAAACCAACCAGTGCGTTTCAACCTTCGTGAAACCAACAAGTGCGTTTCAACCGTCGCGGAACCCACGCTCGTTGCTGTGCGTTCAACCGGTGCGTATCGTTCGCCACGTACCTCAACTATTCGCGCGCTTACATTCCGCCGCCCCCAGACATCGCCGCCGCCGCCTAGTAACATCACGGCTGAACGCTGGCGCGTAAACGGGGTAAGAAAGCATACGCGCGATACGATGCGAGAGCCATCTACGGACACCACCTCCGACTGGTGGAGACCTCAACACCGTACGTCGCCGTCCCCCGGTCCGTTCAACTCCATCTATATCGCACCAACGACCCCAGGGCACGTCTCTTCGCGCCACCGCCGACACCGAAGCCACCATCACCATCACCAGAGCCGCTGACGGCACTTCCTGAAGTCCGCCGCCCCTCAGCCGCCCCCAGCAGCAAAAGTCACACGCGTGACGCAGTCTCACGACGCGCTGTTCGTAAGATCGCTGCCGACATCAGCCGACCGCCCCCAGGTCCGTCGACTGCTGCCGCCCCCACTCGCAAAAGCCGTATTCGGGCTCGTTTCACCGAGCTTGGAAAGCTTTTCCAGCGCTTCCCGGAGCTGTTTCCCACCAGAAGATCTCTAGCGATCCGTTGAGGGAGCCCATTCGTCGCTCTTATCAATATGGGCATACATAAAATAGGTGAAAAGAATTATTTTTATGTGAAATAATTCTTTTTTAACCTCTGTTTCTAAAGCTAAATTATTAGAAGCAGAAGTACAGATATTCTATTGTCTGAGGGCTGGTTATATAAGCCTACACAAAATTAGCAAGGCAGTCATTGAGTCATTTCATTTACAGACATTCAGTCACTAAACACTCACTTTGAGACCTTCGTTCTCAGACGTTCGGTAGAAATGTAGTTCTACCAATTTGTAACAGTATAATAATCAGACAAAATGAAGAGAAACATTGAATTTAAATTAAATAAAAATGTTAAATGAAGGTTTTAAGAATTGTAAATGTAAGTAGACTAATTTTAGGTAAGATTTATTTTATGTTATATTATGTAGCATTCTTCTGTTAGTTTTAAGTTGTTTTTATTAATAAATATATTAAAGCCATGAGAAGTTTCATATTGAATTGCCAATAATACCACTTTTATTGGATTGGTTGGGATACGAGTACCAGTAGTTTTGCCGCTCATTATTATGCTACCATAGGAGATAAAGCTGCTTTGTATTATTAATCTAAATTTATTGTCTCTGAATTTAAAAAATTGTTATTAAAAAGATTCAGTGCTATACCAAATTGTTTTACTGCTGAGCGACTGTTTTCTACCTGTGCTCAGCACACGGATGAAAAGGTCGAAGATAATGCTTTACGATTGCGGACATTAGGTAGATATCTATACGAACTATCGGAAATAGAATTTGAACAAGTAATAATAAATCAAATAATTGAAAGAAGATTATAGAGCCAATTTGTTGAAGCCATTTTACCACAATTTAAAAAAGATTTATTGATTAAAGATTCAGGAGTTTTAACTTGCTTTAGTTTAATTCACTGTATTGATATCTGACCGAAGTCAACTGCTTATTTCTGGCTGAGTTGAGGTTCTAGCCATACCTACGCCCGAGAAGCTACGGACCACCCATGTGGGTGGTCCGTTATTGATTAAAGATTAGAAACCTTTGATAGTGCAGTCGAATAAGTGAAAAACAAGTAGAATATAAAATAAGGAATTATCTAGTAAATTCATTAAATTTCAATTTAGAAAATGTTATTGAGCTAGAAGTTTCAAAAACATTGTGTATATTGCGTCCAGAAAGTCAGTCTGATGAAAATATTCAACATTTTAACAAAAATTCGACGAGTAACAAATTTAATAATAGTGGTAATAATAACAATATTATGAAAAAAACTAAAAAGTGTAGATATGATATTACAGACCTTATTGTGGGGAAAACGGCCATTTTAAAAGAAATTGTGCTAATGTATTACAGTCGTCAAGTAAAGTAAATAATAATAATAATAAACAGAGTTACGGATGAAAATAGTGACATTATATTTGAGGCTGTGTTGCAGGCGATTTTTCGTGTTGGGTGCTTCACACCCCCACACTATCCCATAGGGATAGAATCAGCATGATCTGCGCCATCGTTTGAGACCCGTAAATCATCTTTTTTCCGCGTATTTCGAGAGTTAGCTCGCGGAATGCGCAGAAACGCCTACACATTCCGCTGCCACTACTACTATCAATATGCCCACTTTTCGTTCATTCACCTTCCTAACCAAGCTCTCAAAAACATATAAAAGAAGCGAGAAGAACCTTAGTTCTTCAGTCATTCTGTGGTCAATTGAGCTCTAGAGCAGACGTGCCTACTATAAACATTATTTGTGCAGTTGTAGTAATTTGTGAGATCAGCGAGGCAGTCTAACTCGTTAGCTGCCTAGCTATGGAAGACATGTTGTGCGAGGATAATCTTGAAGACGCGAAGCGTCTGAAGTTAACAAGTGCAACAGCAGACGTGGAGACTGTCGCAAACGTAGAGACCAGCAATATGTTCTCGGTTTTGCGACAAATCTTTACGTTCGAGGAAGATCCAAGAACCCAAGTTTCGTGGCACCGTGACAGTAGGACCGCGCAGCCCCAGGATAATAGGACCGCGCAGCCTACTTCCAGCAGGACCGCGCAGACCCAGGACAACACGACAATGCAGTCCACACGCGAAACCAAGGCACCCAGGAGGCCGCCCCCCATCGTAATCCATGGAAGGGCGAGCAATTACAGCAACCTAATAAAATACGTAAGGTCAATCTGCGGCAACAAATTTAAATGCGGGTACACCCCGAACTCTTTCTCTATCATGATAGAGAACATTGAAACATACAAGATGGCCAAGGCGAGCATCAAGTTCCACACATACGATGCCGACAATACGTACAACCTGTGATTAAAGGCCTCCCACACATAGACGTGAACGAGATCGTGGACGATCTCGCTACGCATAACTTACATCCCGTCAGTGTCACGCTGATGCGGCAGAAGCAAGATCCACCGCTACCTATGTACCTAGTGAGGTTCACTCCCGATGTAGAGAAGGCAGCCATACGTAAGATAAACGCTCTCTGTTTCTGTAAAATCAGATGGGAACGCTACACAAACAATAGACGCTGCACGCAGTGCTTTAACTGCCAGCAGTTCGGGCACGCCGCCCGCTTCTGCCATGATATTCCAAGATGCAACTACTGCGCAGAGTCCCATGACTCTCGCGCTTGTACCATGGAGAATAAGGAAAAACTCAAGTGCATCAACTGCCATGGTGAGCACACAGCTAGCGACGAATCCTGTCCAACTTACCTAGACCACCTGGAACGCATAGACACAAGGAAGGAAAATAACCGCATGAAGAGGCAACCCCAGCAGGTGAGGAAGATCACCAACCCGTACGCGAGGACGTCAATGCCAGCACCATGGGCATCACAAGAACAGGCCGAGCAGCTCCAGCAGTTCCGCCAGCAACACCAGGTACAGCAGGAGAAACCGCAGCCCAACATTCCAGGACCAAGCACACAGGACACAGGACCCACCCTCACTGTCTCGCCCCTCGATAAGTCACTCAACAACCAATGTCAATCTAGTCACAGAGATAAACGAACTTTTTTCCGCAATTGCGACATTCAAATCATTAGTAGACTTCAGAAGTCTTATTAAAGTTTTAAATATGATAAACGAAAAAAAAATCGCTTAAGCCGGTAGCAATGCCGACATACTTTTCACTATTATGAAATGTTCTGAATATCTCAATGTTCCATAAAGCGATCGCCGAATTACGTATATTTACATTCAATTGCAACGGACTACGCTGTAGACTCGCGGAAATTAAACATCAAATTTCGCTACATAACATTGATATAATAACGCTTAACGAAACAAAAATACCAGATAGACATAAAATTAGAATCCCGGGTTTTAAATTCATTTTTCATAACCGTACGCTCCTTGACGGGGGAGGCGTAGCAATGTTTATTAGAGATAATATAATCTTCGATCAGATTAGAATCCCGAATACCAAGGCAGATTCCATAGCTATAAAACTTCGTCACTCCAATACAGTGCTAGTATCCATGTACAACCATCCTACCAACAAGTCGTTATACGAAGATGTCAAATGTTTACTTAGAATAGTAGACAAAGTTCTCATCATAGGTGATTTCAACGCCAAACACACGGCATGGAATTGTTATAATAATAACACTAACGGCGCGAAACTATTCAACCTTAGACTTGAAAATAACTTAGAGATAATTTATCCGGACGACCATACTTTATATCCTAGCAACGGTGGCCAACCCAGCACCGTTGATCTAGTGCTCAATAAAAACGTGAATGGCATTTCCAAGCCAGTAGTAATACATGATATAAACTAAGATCATTATCCAATTTTATTCAAAGTTAACTCTGCAGATCCGCCTGCACCAGATAGAGTTACACTAGATTTTAAGAAAGCTAACTGGAACAATTTATTCATAGAAATATCACGATCAAATCAGACAGCTGCACCCCCGCAGAAATAGACTCAGAAATTAATATTATTCTTGACATCTTCAAAACGGCAGTTGACACCAGCATTCCTGAACATAAAAACATACAGATAATTCATCGACTTAGCGATGAAACACTTAAATTAGTCAGAGAACGTAACAGATATATTTATTTATTTATTTATTTATTTATTTATTTATACTTCTGGGATGATCAACAGGAACGAGTTCCCAATAAAAGATCATCACTCATAACAAATTAGTACATATGGTTGCATCAGAAATTGTAAATAATGTGTACAAAAAAGTATTTAAGCTAATTAAACATACTGTAAAAAAAAAAAAAAAAAAATTATATAATACTCATAACAAATGCATGAACATACATAATGATGTATAGAAACTTATTTAAGCAAAATTTTGAAAAGCAAGATAATAACACTAAACTATTTTTTTTTCCTTATCTTTTTCTATTTAATCCAGGAACATGTAAATCATAAATTTTAGTAAATTTTAGTAACAATTAAATAAATTTCAGTAAGAATTAAATAAAAATATTATGTCAACCACCAATATTAGTATTATCCTTAAGATATAATCTGATCTTTTTACAGTATGTTGAGAGGGTGTCATTAAAGATATCAACTGTATCAATATCGTTTACTAAAGAACACATTCTATTAACCGGAGCATTAGCTGCTAGATTATTTTTGGCCGTTGACAGTTGAAACACATATTTAGTACGAGTATTATAATTCGGCACATGTAAGTGTATCAGACTAGAAAAATGATCGTTATCAAAATGATTATTTATGATTTTGTAAATTTGCTTTGCATCAGATAAGTCTCTTCTCTGCTTCAAACTTAACATATTGAAAAAGACAAGTTTTGAGTTGTAACTTTCTGAAATTAAATGTGCATTGCCAGTTTTGTAACACAAATGTTTTAAGAACTTTTTTTGTATTCTTTCAATTTTAAGAGACCAATTGTGATAAAAAGGATTCCATATACTGGAACAATATTCAAGATGTGATTGTACATATGCAAAATATAAAGATTTTAGAGCAAGAGGATTAGAGAAATACTTAGTACACCTTAAAATGTATCCCAGATTACGTAAACTCTTATTTACACAGGATTGGATATGATAATTAAAATTCAGTTTTTCGTCAAAAAATATTCCCAAGTCTTTGACATACTCTACTCTAGTTAAGTTGTGCTTATCTATATTGTACATGTGTAAAATTTTGTGTTTAGCTCTTGAAAATGTTAGAAATTGGCATTTCTTAAAATTTAAGAACAATTCATTTTCCAAGCACCATTCTTGTATTCTATCTAAGTCGCCTTGCAATTGTTCGCAATCAGCCACGCAGGATATTTCGTTGAAAATTTTCAAATCATCGGCATAAAATAAATAGTTTGATTTAATTGAAAAGGATAGATCATTTACAAATATAAGAAATAACGTCGGTCCCAGGTGCGATCCTTGGGGAACACCTGAAGCTGGAGAAAATTTAAATGACTTATAACCATTATAAACCACTTGATGATTGCGATTTGTTAGGTATGACTGTAACCACGTTTTTACCTCATCGGTAAAACCGAAAAAGCTCGTTTTATCAATAAGACGTTTAATGTTTACGCGATCAAACGCTTTTGAAAAATCCGTATAGATAGAATCTACTTGGGAATTTTTTGATAGTATATTAGTTAGAAACTGTGAGTAGTGCAAAAGATTAGTGAAGGTTGATCTTTTTGGCATAAATCCATGTTGATGCGGAGTTATCGACGCTGTAATATGTTGTAAATTTTTTTTATTAATAATAGAGTCAAAGATTTTTGCAAAAACTGAAAGTTTTGAGATAGGTCTATAGTTGCATATGTCTGCCTTATCACCGGATTTAAAAATTGGTGTAATATAAGCTTCTTTAAACATACTAGGATATTTTGATTCTTTTAATGACTTTGAAAACAATAGATATAAAGGATAAGCCAAATTTGTTGCACAATTTTTCACGAACACAGGATTAATTCCATCTGGACCACTCGATTTTTTTATATCCAGTTGCAGAATAACATTAAAAATCTCTTCTTGGTTAATTGTTATGTTACTTAAATTTGACATAGATAAATCTACTGAATTTAAAACTGAGCTATTGTTATTGTTTATGGTTGAGTATATTGATTGAAAATGTTTTGCGAATAAATTCACAGTTTCACTAATGTTACTAGATTCATCACCGTTATATTTCATAACAGCGGGCATGCCACTGTTTATATTATTTTTTTTAACAAATGTCCAGAATTTCTTAGGATTGTTTGAAATTCCATTCTCTATTCTTTTAACATATTTTCTGTAACATTTATTAATTTGTATTTTTATAACAGATCTAATATGTGAAAATAATAATTTATCCGCCTTGTTATTATACTTTTTAATTTTTTTCCGGATTTTATTTTTCTTTTTTATAAGAGATATTAAGTAATCCGAATAGTATTCAGGGAAATTGTTATTTTTGAACTTTACAAGTGGAACATTTCTGTCTATAATATCAAATATAATTTCATAAAATTTTTTCGTCGCTTGTTCGATATTAATTGTTTGAAATTCAATCGACCAATTATGAATACTCAATTCCGAATTTATTTCATCAAAATTAGCCCTATTAAAGTTGTAACTACTAACATAATTATTTTTTATTTTAATTTGATGAGAAATATAAAATTCAATGCAAAGAGGTGGATGTAATTCATCAATTTTACTGATAGTATAAAGCGAATAGTCTAAAACATCTGTTATATCCACATTTGAGAAAACCAAATCCAATATTTTATTTTTATTGTTCCGTACTGTATTATATTGTGGAAAATTGTTTACGTTACCAAAGTCAACGATCATGTCTCCTATGACAGTTGAGCTAAGAGGATTAAGATTGCTATCAACCGGTGAAAACCATTCAATGTCAGGCGCGTTGTAGTCACCCACAAATAAAAATTTATCATTTTTATTACAATTTAAAACAAAGTTATTTATTACAGAAAAATGAGAATCGTATATAGCTTCTTTAGATAGAGGAGGAATATATGTGCAGCATACGTAAATGTTGGTAACAATATTACTTGTATATTCTTTTAAGGACAATAGCACCCAAACATCCTCAGCTTGACTACGTAAATTAAAAAGTTCTCTACATGAGAATGTGTTCTTAACTGCAATCAGTACTCCTCCCCCATCTTTTTTACCTGACAAAGCATGATCCCGATCTCGCCTAAATACGGAGTAACGGCTGTCAAATATCTCAGCAGATGAAATTGATTCTAGCAGCCATGTTTCGGTTAAACAGATTATATCAAAATTATTACCTAATATTTGGTGTTTGACATCTACAGTTTTAGATCGTAGGCCTCTAATATTCTGATAGTAAATTTTAAGAGCCATTATTAACAGAACAATCACTCCAAATTAGCATAACAGTGGAACTATGAATTACATTATTATTTTGTCAAGATCTAGTTCACTAGATATATGGATCAATTTTGAGGATTCACTTTTTTTAACTAAAATTTTATTATCGCGAACCCACACAAATTTAAAGTTTAGCACAATACACTTTTCACGCACTTTTCGCAGTAGTAATTTTTTCTGTGGTGTAAGATGGTCGTTGACGAATATTCTTGTTGTTCCTTGGAATCCTAGTTCTGATATGGCAATGGGTCCTTTCATCCTGCATGCTGTTATAAATTCTCTTCTCTTTATTCTAGAATTGAATTTTGCGATAATAGATTTTGCTCTATTTTTATTAATTGTTGGAACTCTATGAACATCATCGAAGGTCATTACATTAACGTCACAACCAACTACTTTACCAAGTGAAGCAACAAGTTCAATCACATTTTCATTATTTGTTTCTGGAATTCCCTGGATTTCAATATTAGATCTTCTGGAATATTCCTCCAGCTGATCAATCCTAATATTGGCTTTTTCAAGATTTAGTTTGGTTTCTTGTAGCTCTGATTCCATGTTTTCGAAATCCCTTATTTTCTCTGACCAAGAATTTATAGTTAATTGAAATTCATCTATTTTATCCGAGCAAAATTTAACGGAGTTCAGTAGCTCATTTTGTTGCGATTTGATTAATTCCATATCTCCTTGCACAGATTGTATACATCGGAAAATATTACCCAATGTAATATCTTCTGTAGCGGCCATTGCTGAATTTAAATTTAGAGATGGCTTATTTTTCGAGGACACGTGGCTCTTATTCTTGCAATTAACGCACATCCACGAGACACCACAGTTGATAAGATTATCAAAATCGAATGTTCCCGGTAGTCCGGTGCATTGGCGATGGAACAACTGGTTACATTTACCACAACTGATAGTCTGGCCTTTTAAACGACCCACAGAGTTATGACACTTTGAGCATTCGGGCATTGTTGCCCAGATTTTTACGGATTTTTTGTACAGATAATCACTTACTATTTTTAATAGATTTTTTTTTTTTTTTGTACCACACTTTTATTTATAAGAGATACTCACTATATGCGAATATTTTAGTTTAAAACAGAATGGTTAAAGCGTGTCCGAACACAACCATAGCCAGCTTGCAAGTGAAAGAAAAGTGATATAGAAAAATTTGGCAAACTACAGGCGATCCGCATTATAGAAACATTAAAAACGATTTAAATGACGAAATTAAGAGACTAATGTACACAGACAATAACAACAGATGGAACAACAGACTTAAAAATTTAGACACTCGAGATAATTCACTTTGGAGAACGGCTAAGTCGCTTAGAAAATCAGATTACAGCATACCTGTACTCCACAAAACTCAGCTTAGTGACCCGGACAAGGCTAATACCTGCGCACACCAGTTCGAGCAGGTGCATTATACCACTTACCACCGGGACACCCCAGGTATGAACGACGTCATTAGCCCTAGGCTGAAGATAATCCAAGATTACACTCCAAAAATAGATGATATTATCCTATCCGAACCTAAAGAAATTAAACTCATTATCCACAGACTAAAATCCCGTAAATCCCCAGGCACTGACGGTATACAAAATATTATTTTGAAACAATTACCTAGGAAAGCTATTGTTCAGCTTAATAACATTTTCAATGCGTGCTTCAAACTTGCATATTATCCTGCAGCCTGGAAAGAAGCACTCGTAATCCCAATTCCAAAACCAGGCAAATCCAAATTTAAATCCTCGGACTACAGGCCAATTTCATTACTATCTTCCCTAAGTAAGATTTTCGAGAAGGTTATTTATAATAGATTATTAGTTGTTGAAGGTAATAACCCAAAAATTATCAAGGAACAATTCGGTTTTCGTAAAGATTTTAGCACTACTGAACAGTTGATTAAAACACCAATGACATTAGTAAAGGTTTCAATACAAATAAAGCCACAGCTCGTATCAGCTTACACATCGAGAAAGCCTTCGATACCGTCTGGCATCAAGGACTTCTCTATAAACTCCACACTCTGGACATTCCATTATACTTAATTAAAATCATTGGTAATTATCTTTCTGATAGACTCTTTCGAGTAAAAGTAGGAAATTTCGTATCAGATCCCAAAAGCGTTGTAGCCGGGGATCCCCAGAGCTCGATACTAGGTCCGAGACTTTTCCTTTACTACATTAACGATATTCCTAAAACGACCAAAACCAACATAGCACTGTTTGCGGATGACACAGCCATCTACGCGCAATCTACATCTCCGAAACTAGCATTCAAAAATTTACAAAACCATGTGACCGTAACTGAAGAGTTCTTCAAGTTATGGAAAATTCAAGTTAACGACAAAAAAAACGAGCTTATCTTATTCGATCGAAAAACTAGGAATGTAGATCCAGATATCAAACTTAACAACAACTCAGTTCCATTGAGAAATAGCATGAAATACTTAGGAGTTATGTTAGACAAAAAGTCAAATATCACTGTACATTCAAAATATACTATCAAAAAAGCGCAAGCCATGATCGGCATATTGTATTCACTAATTAATAAAAGTAGTCAACTTAGCAAGGAAAATAAAATCATATTATATAAAACTTTCATTAAACCGGTTTTATGCTATGCATCGCCCGTCTGGAGTAAAACGTTTAAAACTAATATATTATTTATGCAACGCGTTCAAAATAAATGTTTAAAATTAGCTTTCGGGGACTGGTATATTAAAGCTGCGGTTTTACATACTGAGACTGGATTGCCAATGATTCGAGAGTACCTTGACAAAGTTTCTGCGAAAACTTTTGCAATAATTAAAGATAAGCCCAACCTTAGTCATATAGATCTCTACACGAAGGACACAGCCCCTTTCAGATGCAGATACCTCATGCCCAACTACCTGGACAACGACTAAATTAAATTTTATTCTAATGTAACTTTATAAATTTTTTATTTTATCGATATATGTATTTTGTATGTATTCTATTTATCTGATCTGTATTCTTATATGCAAACGCTACGATAACCTCATGTTATGACGTGAAATAAAGAAATGTGTAAAATAAATTCACCCACACCCATCCACTCCTATCCTCATTCCTAACGACACCAACGCCACATATAACATGTTCCTTGTAACATGTATTTTTCAGATACTTTAATTTTCAGCCTTATCCAGCTTTTTCACCTAGAACTTCTCTCATGTATTTTTATTATTATACTATGCATACTGACATGTACTTTTCAGGTACTCGGCAAAGGAACGTGTAACATTAACTCCACCCAAAAACTATCCCCATCCCATTCCTTCCTTTCCGTTCCCTTCCTGTTCACACTTGTAAATATGTACATAAAAACTTAGGCTTAGGCGTTAATAAAGGTTTTTCTTTTTTGCAGTTTTTCCTTTCAGTTATTTACTTTAGTTATTAAAATAAATGTGTAATATTTTGTTCTTATGTATCTATCAGTTTAAGATTTTCTGGGCACTGACCTAACAAAAATGTATATACCTTTGTAACTTTTTAATGGACAATAAATGCATTTTGAAATTGAAATTGAAGCAGGATCAGTCCATATCAAGCCTTCAGCGAGATCAGTCTACCGACAACCAATATCGAGAAAACACCTACCAGCTATTATCCAGAGAACTTCAATAATATATTAGCAGCCGAGTGAGTAAGAAGATTGTTGTGCAAACATAAAAAGAATTTATACACTTATTGTGTATCGTCGAAAAAAGAATTTACACTCACTCAAATACTTACAAGTAACGCTGACGCCTTCAGCGGAACTTGTAATTAGTTTTGTCTTCAGTCACGTTAACACAGCGCGCTGACCGTTTTTGGCGTGTCTGTGTCCCGTCCGATGAGGTCTTCACGAGACGTCTTCGTACATCGTCGTCACGTCACGTCCACGCCCGTCATCGTCACGTCACGTCACGTCCACGTCCGTCATCGTCAAGCCACGTCTACGTCCGTATCCGTCTTGCCTGCCGCCGTCCCGTTCGTACCCCGGCTACGAACGCACGACCGCCGCCGCATTCCGAAGCCGACTTCACCGACGATACCCTTCGTCGCCCGTCGCCCCGTTCTGTAGCGCTGCTACAGAACGTTACGACCCGGATACCATCACCGAGAAGGTCTAGCGTGTACACGGTCGTTCAGCCGTCCACGCACCGAACACGTACCGAATCGCGCCGTCGCCACGTCGCCGCGTGGAACTATAGACGGAACTTACGGCCCTACGAAGCGCCGAAAACCTACCTGGACATTAAGAAGGCTGTGAGGAAGGCACTCTACGAGGCAGGCGACCCCAGGATTCGATGCTTCCCGCCACCAACACCGTCACCGCTCAAAGCTACGGCGCGTCCGCTCGTACCGCTGTCGCCTTTGACGGTTACCCATCCAAGTTCGACGGTCACCACTCCGAACTTATCAGTCACCACTCCGAACTTATCAGTCACCACTCCGAACTCATCGGTCACCACTCCGAAGTTAGACCGTTCACCAATCGCTCCAGCTACTCCTGGTGCTACCACAAGAACCAAGAGGTTAAGACGCCGGCTTTTCAAGCTATTCGGCTCCGCTTCGCCGCCCTAAACGCTGTGTCGAGCGACACAGTCTCGCGACGAACGCCTGACATCGAATAGACCCGTCCTTTTCCTTTCTCTTCCTTTCCTTATTTTGTTGTTCATTGTTACTGATTATTCATTGTTATTATTGTCATTTATTATTGCTATTCAATATTTTTCATCTATTATCAATGAATCTGTTAAAACCAAACTGTCCGCTTATTATTTTCAAACCCTGGGGATTCAAGTCTTATCTCTCAGAGCGTCTAGTCGACGTGCATAGTTCATCCTCACCGCAACGCTAGCCGCGGCCGGTAGTAGTGGTTACTCCCCTAGGGCTCACCCCCCTTGGCAGAGTCAATCCCGCAACACATCCACATATTATTTTTCGCGAAAGTCTCTCAAATGGTGGAGAAAGCTTTTTTTGGGGGGATGGAGTTATGCTCTATCAATGCATACATCATATATAAAACAAATGTGACAAAAAACAATCAAAAACCTTTGAGCCAATTAAAGTTTGTGAAAACTTTAGTAGATCAGTTGGTAGGGGACTTTCGGCAGACTCGCGGTAGGCCATCTACTTCTTCAACTGAAGTCCGACTGGTTGGCAAACTACATGTTGTGCGAAAAGGAACAAAAAGGGACTGTGTGGTCTACTCACGAAGGGACAAAAAAGGGCAAAGGCATGAGACTTACGACTTTTGTGACACTTGTCCTGGGCAACCCAGGATGCATTTGGGTGATTTTTTTGGGTACCATACATTGACTATAAAATTTGAAAATATCATCCAATTGTCTTTTCTTAAATAAATTATTTTTAACACTTATCTATTGGTTTTATTGACAATTTGCATGATACCTATTTCCAATTTTTATTTATTTATTTATTTTTTTTTTCTGAAATCAACTCTTTGTGCAAATTTGCAAAAAAGTACACTCGAGTTACTGGTATGTCATACAAAAAAAAAAGTCTCGAGTGCAAAGGGTTAAAATGGCAGTACCCGGGGAACAGGATTTAATCAAATACCAATTTTATAATATACGAAGGTTTCCAAAGGTGCTCGGGGCAATAGACTGTACACATATACCTATTCAGTCACCTGGTGGACATAACGCAGAACTATATAAAAACCGTAAGGGCTATTTCTCGATAAATGTACAGGTGGCCTCAGATGCAACATTGAAAGTACGTAACATTATTGCACGTTGGCCAGAATCAGTGCATGATAGCACCATATTTAATAACTCTCCATTCTGTGTCGAGTTTGAAAACGGTCAATATCATGGCGAATTTATATTAGGGGATAAGGGATATGCTTGTCGAAATTTTCTTTTGACGCCACTTTTGAATACAAACACAAGAGCAGAGGAAAATTATAACAGGGCCCATGTTGCAACAAGACATGTTGTAGAGCGATGTTTTGGAGTCCTAAAACGACGATTTCCATGCTTGTCATCAAGAATGGCTATTAAAGTTGTGCGTGTCCTAACGACAATTGTAGCTTGTGCTGTTTTACATAATTTTTTCATACAACAGCATGATACAATGGAAATTTCTGTAGAAATATTGCAGAACGATGAACCAAACATTCAAAATTGTAATGATACTAATGTGGCTGTACGTAGTGTGTTAATCCAAACAGTTTTCAATGTACCCTAAAAAAAACACACAAAATATAATAATTTTAATAAAACAATTTTATTAGTTTTTATATATTTTTTTTGTTAATTCTAGTTCGATTTTTTTTTTTTTTTTTTAAATCGTAATTATCCAGCATCCTGGCTCTATTTTGCTCTATTCGGGCAGTCTCATATTTGGTTTTAAAATATAGAGTTTTGTAATCAATTTTCTTTTTTAGCTTAAGTTTCTTGGGTTTTTTTGGAATGAAACAAGGTTCAGGTTCAGAGCTGGTTCTATTTCGGAATGGTAGGCAGGAGGTGGTGGCTAAATACCTATATCTAGGCTACTACCTAGATCTAGGCTACTTGGATCAGGTTCCGTAGATGGGGGTAACTAAAGCCTACGGGGAAACTAAAGCCATTATAGCAGGTAATTTTTGAATGGTGATAGTGGCAACACTGTTTGGAATTAACAGCTGATGTTGTGTTCTTCTAACAGGAGTTTAGACGTGCTTTCCAAATACTTGTCTGGATTATTAAAACAATATCAAAGTAAGTGTACAGTAAAACTATATATTTAGCCTAAAAAATCGATAAAAAAGTTACCTAGGTGCATAACTTCTGCTCTGAACAAGTCGTTTTTAATCTTAAATTCTCATAACTCTCAACAAACATAACCCCAATTTATGTTTCATCACACCTTTAAAGGTTATAACCTATAACTTGATTCTTTCTTCTGTTGTGATTTTTTTTTCAGTGTTACACAACATGGGGTAACTAAAGCCACACCATAAAGGTGGCTTTTGTTACCCCATACTTTTTGTGTGGTACTATAATAAGTAAAAATTCCTTAAGTAATAAATTTTTCTCTTTTTTGGGACTAAAAATGCCTCGAAACCCAATGAAGAGGTTTGATACCCGGAAGTATAAGGATTACACAGATGAAACGTTGAAAATAGCTGTAAAAGAAGTGAAGAAAGGGTCATCTTTAAGAAAGGTTGGTGAGAAATTTGGTATATCAAGATTTGCTCTCACTGCTGCCCTGAAAGGCAAGGTTAACAAATGTGGTAGGCCTCCAGTTCTTAATTCTGAAGAAGAAAGAAGATTAGTTGATTGTATAACCATGGCCGGAGAGTGGGGATTCCCTCTTACGGCACTAGACATGAGACTAATAGTCAAAGGTTACCTGGATCGTTGCGGCCGAAATGAAATCAGGTTCAAAAACAAAATGCCTGGTGTTGATTTTATTGACAGTTTTCTCAAAAGAAACAGTAAAGATCTTTCCAAACGGTTGTGCCAAAACATTAAAAGAAGTCGAGCGGCTATCAGTAAGGACATCGTGAATAACTACTTTAATGAACTCGAAGAGACATTAAAGGATGTTGATCCATCAATGATAGTTAACTACGATGAAACCAACATGACTGACGACCCAGGGAGAAAACAAGTGATCGTGAGAAGGGGATCACGGCATCCGGAGCGTATAGTAGATTTTACTAAGTCTAGCACGTCAGTAATGTTTTCTGGAAGTGCAAGTGGAACGCTACTGCCTCCTTATATAAAAAGAAAAGAAATCCAGGAATTCCGCGAGAATAAGGTTCATTTTTGCAAGACTGGGCGCGGCCCAACGCTCTCATTGGCCAGAACCTTACCCTCTCCAGTTTTCACCGAGTTCACCTATAAATACCGATGCGTTTACACGCTCAGAGAGACTCTATCGGCGGACATCAACTCAACCAGAACTCCAAACACAAAACAACTCTTCACTGCAAGACTCTACAAGGAACTCCAAGACCTCCAAGACTCGCTCGCCAGCGAGTCCAACGATAGCGTGAGCTTGCGCTCGCTTCCCAGATCTCGCTAGAGTAAACAGCAAGAGACGCGTTTCCGTTCGCCTTCAGCGAACCCGATTCCCAAGAGCAGAGCCGCCGCCATCCGCCGCCGCTCGCTCGGGGCACACCTCGCTTCGCTTCAAGCCGAGCTGTCGCCTACAGGACCCGCTTCGCTCTCCAGCGAACAGAGCCGAGCCGTTGCCATCAGCCGCCGCTCGCTCAGGCCGCCCTCGCTTCGCTTCAAGCCGAGTCGCCGCCTACAGGACCCGCTTCGCTCTCCAGCGAACAAGCCGAGCTGCCGCCTTCCGCTACTGCTCGCTACCGTCACCATCGTCAGCCATCCACACCATTCCACGCTGGCCCGCCGTCGAGGAAAGCCATCGTTACGCCGTTATCGTGATCGGACAGCCTTCCGACGCCGCCTCCGACCAGTCAACACGGTTCCATCCTACTCCAAGGTGCCCCGGTTCACGCAGCGTCAGCTGTGGTACAACGCCGACCCGCGAGCACGCCTATTCGCGCCGCCGACGCCACCTCCAGCACGATCGTACGCCGCCCGCAGCGACCCCCGCCTTGTAAGGACCCGAACGGAACAGCACGCCGGCCCCATTCCGAGCGTAGCACCCACCATCAGCTTGCTGCCCCCGGACACGACTACTGCCGCCTCCACTGTGCGTAGCCACGCACGGCCAACTACTCGAGGAAGCACAGTATCATACACGCCGCCGTTGACGTCGCGACGCCCACACAGCTCCACGCCAACCGCCGTTCCCACACGCAGCGTCCCGACGCCTCTACAAGAACGTATCGACGCCATATTCGGCCCGATAACGCCGTCACCGCCGACATCGTCCGCAGACACACCGCTGACCTCCTGGTCAGTCATCCAAATCCTACCACCGCTCAGAAGCCCGCCCCCAAAGGCGTATCAACGTAACGCAAGACGGCGCCTGGACTTCTAAGCCCACCACGTCCACATATTCATCCAACCCATACCGAATTGTATAGTATGTTTCTCCAGATTATTTATATTTTCCATTGCATTAATGATTCGTATCAATGTATAATCAACTTTATTATAACAATAAATGTATAAACACACTTGTTCGTTTCAATTGTACTTTTCCTTGGAGTAAACACGCTCTCTTTCAGACGCTTAGTGCGACCAGTCTCTACCATCCCCGTCTGGCAGCATACTGTCAGCCCAGCTCGTGAGCTAGCCTGGGTACTGTGTTCAGGGTAGTGACCTGCGGATCTTATCCTGGGGAACTATCTCCTGCAACACTTAGATGTGGCATTCTTTAGGCCATTAAAGATAAAATGGCGCGAGACTTTGACAGCGTGGAAAAAGGCCAATAGTGGCTCTATTCCAAAAGAGAGGTTTCCAAGACTTCTGAAAAAGTGCCTTGATGCTTTGGGTGAGGAAAACATAAGCAAAAACTTAAAAAGTGGATTTAAGGCAGCTGGTATTGTACCCTTAAACCGAAATGAAATTCTGAAAAGGCTTCCTGATGGTGATGCCACTGCCAAAAGTAACTCCAGTTTCCCACAAACAGTATCTCAAGAGCTTAATTCAAGCAACAACTGGACTGATTCTATCAAAGCCTTTTTTGAAGAGAAGACCGAAGAGAGAGACCGAACCTCTTAAACAGCGGCAGAAGAGGAAACTGAATGTCCCAGCAGGAAAGGGGATTGAAGGGATTGAAGACACAATTCTGATCAATGATGATGATCCTCAACCGAATACGTCCAAAACACCTGATGCCAAAACAAAGGAAAACCACAGCAAACCAAAGACTTTGAAACATAATAAGAAACTTGCAAATGCCGACTCATTTGATGATACTGATGACCAGTATTCTTTAAGAGACTCTAAGTCAGATATGGATCCAGAAACATTTAGTGACCTGGAATCGGAGATAGATCTACAACTAGAAGAAGCGACTTACGAAGAACCCCCCTAACAAGGAGTCTCTAAAGAAGAACTTAAACCTGATGTTTACGTCATTGTTGAGCTCATCTTCAATAAGAACACAAAAAAAGAAACCACTAAACAGTTCTATGAAGTCGTTCTTAGAACTTGTTTTCAGAAGAACGAAGTTACAGTAAAGTTTTTCAGAAGAGGCTCCAAATCAAAAGGAAATGACTATATATTTCCCATTGTTGATGACGAACTGGACATTCAGTTAACAGATGTCATTTCAATTGTGCAACCATCCAAAGTAAACAGAAGACGTTATACTTTTCCTTATGAACTAAAGCACTGATTTATTTTAAATAATATTTTGGTTTCTTTTTAATATTTTTTTCTTAAATAATAAAGTTTTTTTCTTGTCAATAGTGGTTCTTTATTGTTACATATGCCTGATTTATGGTTTAGTTACCCTAGCACTCTCTAACTAAAGCCAAACATTGATTTTTAATGGATGGCTTTTGTTACCCCTTTTTCAGGGGTAACTAAAGCCACCATGTTTTTATTTTTTTATTTAAAAAATATATATTTCTGCCAATTTATGAATATATATCTTTAATATATGACCACAGACCCAAGTTTTGCAATATTTATTTAACCTATAAATTAAAGGGTCTGACTTGGGCAGAAGTTTGAATTTCGAAAGTGGCTTTAGTTACCCCCATCTACGGTTCTACAAAAATTCGGTATACATTAATTACAAATTAAACACAGTGTAAAATATTATATCATCATGAAAAAAATCGGAAGCGTCGTCATACAAATTTTGCATTAGCTCGATCTGTTCTTCAAATGTGGCTATTAATTTAGCTCCCTCTTCACTTAATCAGAATATGGAGAGGTCCGCCTCCTGTTTTTAACAATTCTCTCTAATGATAAAAATAAAATAGTAAACATTAATAACATAATTAGTTAATTAAAATTTCTTGCATACAGCATCAAAGGCTATTTGCGCGTACACAACCCAACTTAAATATCACTAATCTCGAACAAGATAATAATTTAATTAAAAATGATTAATACCTTATCGAGCATTTCAGCTCTCTTGCTTTCTAAATAATTTTTTTTCTAAAAAAAAATATATGTCTATAAATAAATATATAAAAAATTACTTAGGGCCAGTTTCTCATAAAATACAGCTATCAACATATTGTCGAAAAGTTGTTTCCATCTGTTTCAACACTATACCGATACTACATCGACAACTGTATTTTTCAAGAAATCTACTTTAAATAAATACTGAAGAAGAACGTACATTACTTTCGCACATATTTTTTCTTGTTCTCTTTTTTAAATTAAAATATAAATTTTTGATTTGTTTAGGTTCCCTCTTGACGCAACTCGATGTGTTAAATTTGTTTGTAATTTGTAACCAAATATATATATATATTTTTTTTGTATAGTGCGTGTATCACTTTTTTTGTTCTCTATTATTCCTGAATATCTGTAATGAAAATGGAAAATTATAAATAAAAATATTTAGGTTATGTTTTAAGAATACATTCAAAATATTCAGATTTCAAATTAAATAAAAACATATATTTACTTACTTCCCGGCTATGTCTAATAACATATTTAGGTGTAGATTTACAACATCCCACTGCACACTGCGCATGCGTCACATACACGTAATTTGTTCAATATACAGAGATTCTAAATAGGTGGGACTGTGCAGAACATTTAAAACACAATTTATTTTTAAGTGGTTTATAAAATAAAAATAAACAGTTATCAACCATAATCTAAGATAGGGCTTTTAAGGTGAATCACTGTCCCTGGCCCTGCACAGAACAGTTAAAATACAATTTATTTTTAAGTGGTTTATAAAATAAAAATAAACAGTTATCAACCATAACCTAATATAGTGCTTTTAAGGTGATTCTAACCTAAACTAAAAAGTAAATGATATTTTAACGTGATAAATAAACAGAAACCATTGTTTTGGAGCCACGGATAATTCTTGAATTATTTAGTGTAGTCGTTATGTGCTGCCATCTGTATAGAGTTTGAAGTGGGATATTGTAAATCTTGTCCCATATTTATATCAATGTTAGTAAAATTTGAGGTTCTTGAGGTCATTTTGGTTTGTTTTAATATTCTTTTAATATAACCTGAACAGAAATGAAACTATAATAGCTGACAGCTGTCATGTAAAGTACAGTTCACATTAGCAAAAAATATCGGACCTTGGTAAACCAATTGTTCGGTTGACCAAGCATTGAAAAATGTTTATGCAACGCAAAATAAAATTGACCATTAGTCAGTTGTTACCATAGTTAACTGACTTTTCAGATTCCGGACCTTAGTGTGTTAGATTCATCATTTTCCTCCACTGATTTAGACAGTCCTAAAACACCTGAAGGCACCCCGGGAACGTCGGGAACGTATGTTGTTCATGAGCCTAGTGTAATGCTTTCACCTTAGGATATACGTCCATATCCCAAAGTTCCCCCTAGGGCTAATTCAATGAAAAGTAGAAAGTAGAGTTGCAGAATCTCCGGCTGTACTTTAGTATCCTTTGACGTAACCAACCTATACACTAGTGTATCTATACACGATACACTAGATATCTTAAACAGTATTATTGTACTCTCCTTGAAGCGACGTCGCAGATGACCTTTGCTTGTTACTCAGAATGACTCTTAAACAAAACTTCATGACTTTCAATAACAGATTTTACGAACAGCCAGATGGACTAGCTATGGGATCACCCCTCTCATCCATCTTATCCAATATATTTATGTCCAACTTAGAAGACAAGATTCTCAGTAAAAGTACATATAAAACTAACATAATATGTTGGCTTAGATACGTTGATGATATATTTTGCGTATGGAAACACTCTGACAACACTATCGATGATTTCCTTGTCCATATTAACAGTTTACACCACCGCATTCATTTCACAGTTGAACATGAACTTAACAACCAGCTCAACTTCCTAGACTTCACGATAACCCGTTGCAACAACAAATTGACTTATAACATTTACAGAAAACCTACCCGCACCGACAATATCATACCCTATCACTCCAATCACCACCACTCTCACAAATGGTCCACTTTCAGATCTCTGATTCACAGAGCTTACTCCGTTCCATTTTCTTACGAACATTCTATTCTAGAAATTAACACCATCTTACAAGTAGCACACAGGAATGATCTCACTACTAACCTAGTTATGAAGAACATTTCTCAAATAAAACACCAAATTATTACCAAACTCGCGTATAATGACGCATATCATATCTCTAACCCTAACATCGTATATTACAGTATACCGTTTATTCAGAATATAACCGACAAAGTCATCAACCTTTTACGCAACTATCACCAGAACATCCACTTCAGTATTTACAACATTCACAACCTAGGCAAGATCTTATTTAACACTAAAGACAGTATACCCATGTTACTTAAAAATGGTGTCTATGTACTTAAATGCAATGACTGTCGTTCAGTATACGTAGGACAAAGCGGACGCAATTTTCTTACTTGTATCAAGAAACACTTGGCCTCTTTTAGGCTTAACCATCACAATTCTACCTTTGCCATCTATTTACTCGATTCCAACCACAACTTTGACTTAAATTTAAACACCGAAATCCTCGCCATAGCTAACAAAGGTTCCGAACTCAACACTCTCAATTAGGAATTATTTATCACCTCTTTTAAGCAAGATCGTAGTTTCATATTGTTAAACAAACAGATAGATTTCCCTCTTGCACAAATTTTCAACCCTATCACAAGTAAACTTAAACTTACTAATATACGCAGATCTCCAGAATAACCTCTTACCCTCTATATTGTAACACTAGTTTATTGATGTAAATAATTACAAACATGAAATAAAATGATAGAACAAGGTTTAACGTGTTTCGTACTGCGGTTGGCCGTCAACTGTGTAGCCTAACAAACATTGGTCTTCTGCGCATGTGTCAGGGGAGGATAGGCAACTTGTAATGTTACAATATGATAATCTTATATATTTTTTGACCAACATTTATATATTATCTTAGTTTAAACTCCGTAACCTCGCGGTTTTGTACATGCCGCATTATGCGCATGTCATATACGGCTATTCCGTTTTCCGCTTTGTTTACATGCAGTCCCAATTCGTACAAATGGAGTCAAGCCCACTTCGTCGTTTATCAGTTTTCCATCCATCCAACTAATTTCCATCCATCTTCGTTTTGTTGACGAAGTGTGGTACGTATCATGTGTTTTTCACTGCTAACATGATTCTATTTCGTTTTATACATTTTAACATGACTACCATCTGTACATGACAGGACTGCAAGTAACATACGTACTAGCTACCATGTGGTTTTGTCGCCGCCCAGTTAGATACTTTATATTTGTTCAATATTGTGTCTAGATGATTTCCGTATTACTTAACTGTAGCAAATGAATGCTATCTTAATTGTACACAGATAAGAACATACAGATGAAGAACATGTATATTTTATAATATATTGACATATACAGCTTTTTATATATTATATAGTAACATGTTACATAGTAACAACGGTATTGTTACTATGCTCGTTATCCTACATTTCTCCCCTCTTCGGTTGAGATGGTCGTAAAAACTCATCATATGGAAGACTGGGATGTTTACCAAAGTTTGGTCTTCTGGATCGCCGGAGCTGGAGATTTGATGATTGCTGGGAACCGTCAGGAAGGATACTTGGAACAGGAAGGATAGCAGGTGTTGTTTCTATATTTTATTTTGCTGCAACAGGAAATGCATGAGAAATATAATTATAATCGTTGTCTTTCTCTTCCTTATTCTGTAGCAAATGAATGCTATCTTAATTGTACACAGATAAGAACATACAGATGAAGAACATGTATATTTTATGATATATTGACATATACAGCTTTTTATATATTATCGAAGTATTACTATAAACACTTTATTAATGTTGTGTATAACAAATTACAGCAATACATAAATGCAAATAGTTTGAACTTGACTACATTTAACTATAAAATAATTGTAAAGAAATGGTTACAATCGCCGATTAATACCGACGCGATACTATTTTAATATTTTATTTATCTTCTTCTCTCAGTTTTTATTCTCGATTATAATGATATTAAATTCTAATTTATTAATTAGCTACATTCACCGTCCACTACCTTTCCATATATTTTTTTTTTTTTTCTACGCCACGCTCTGAACTCAGGTTCATTGTGGTGATCTCCATTTTTATGGACAATTATTTTATTTTCTATTATCTATTATTAATACATTCTAATATTAGTAATATCTATTATTTCTGTTATTAATATGATTAAGGCAATATGTATGATTTTTTTTGTATATTTAGATAATTGGTTAAATAAAATATTTTTATTATTTATTATTATATAGTAACATGTTACATAGTAACAACGGTATTGTTACTATGCTCGTTATCCTACATTAACTATATATACCACACAATTATATGTTGTAGATTTGTGGTTTTTTACCATATTTTGAATTTCAAGGTACGTTTATTACACATCGTCTCTATTAATTTTCTTTCTACATGTAATTATATGTATTGTAGGCCTGATGACGCTGATATTATTAAAACAGCGAAACTAGTTGCCATAAAACATTGTTTTATTTCAACCTACGTCTTGACCACCGATGCTTAACTCACGTTAACTGTTTTCATGAAAAGTAGAAAGAAAAGAAAATCCCGCTATTTGACTGACACCCCCGAAAAGAGAAGACTTGAGAAAGAACGAATCGAGAGACAAACAAGGAGAGAAAGCTTCCAAGTATAGAGGAACAGAAAATTAAAAAAGTGATCAACTTTAGTAAAATTGTCTCTATTGATGTGTCTATCTAGTGTATCTATTCATGATGAGTCATCAGATGAAATAGAAACGTTTGGCGATTTAGAGAATCAAGAATCTGATACTAGCGAATTAAATATAAATAATTTTATCCTCGTATCATTTACTACTAAAAAGTCTGTATTACTGTTTGTGGGTTAGATTGAATCTACAGTGGAAGCAGGCTTTAAAGTAAAATTTATGAGAAGGAATGAAGATGGAAATTTTACTTCCCAGAAAAATATGACATCAGTGTGATAGAGAGAAAAGATATTAGACTGTAGCTTCCTACGCCTAAATTAGCTGGGGGAACTCTGAAAGGTGCGTCTGTTTTGTCATTTGATAGAGATCTTTCTACTATTAAAGATAAAATAATGTAAGGTAGATTAAAAATTGTGTTTATACTTAGATACAGTCTTAAAAATTGAATGTAAAAACAAATAAAATAAATTAACATAATGATCAACCATTATTTCTGTTCTTATGTAAGTTTTAGTTAAGAGGATTAGGCTTTTTGCATTGTTCAAAGCTGCCTCAGAGAGGTTCAAATGTACCCCGACTTCGGAGTACATTTGAACAAAAGCAGACTTTGAGAAAAAATATTTTCACAAATTCTTTGGTTTTTTTTTACCACATAGCGACTTTTAATTCCTAATTGATTACTTTATCATATGATAAAATAAAAAAACAATATTATAAGAAGCAAATGAAATGTTTTATACTACTAATGAATTTTTGTTCAAATGATCTCGTCTCCCCTATTTAAAAAAAAAAAAAAAACTTTAATATTCAGAATTTCAGTATTTATACGGTTAAATTCACATTTAAATGATAAATGATACACATAGCCAGTGGCGTACACAGAGTGAGGGAGGTTAGGGGTGAAGAAAATACCCTCACCCCGAAAATTCGAAAAGAACTAAAATTATAATTACCGCATTTCAAGATTGCTCGCCTTTTCAATAAGAATAAATTCCGATGTTCTGAAAATACCCCCTCCCGAAATATTTTCTGCGTACGCCACTGCACATACTCACTAGAGCTCATAGTGAATGTACGTTATAAACGCATACACAATAATACACAATTTTAATGGAGCAAATGTGGGGGGGGGGGGGGGAATAAAGTAATGTGTATATAAACCTACATATAAACTAGATAATTAAGTTAGGTTTAGTTAGCAAAAATTTTAGACAGAAAAAACTGAAACTTGATACACGTATATAAAGAGGTACTCATAATTTTTTTTTATATGTTTTCAATGAGATTAATGCTGCGTTCAGAACCTCTCAATTGGGAATTAGAATTAGTACTTAGAATTAACGTAAATGTTTGTTATACGTAACTGTACGTTACCGTTCACAACCTTCAAAATTAATACTTATACTTATAAATTAAAATTAGATGTTTGTAGACTGCAAATCCTTACGTTAATTTATAATTGACGCATGCGCAGTAAGCACTTATTTAGTGTCAACCTAAAAATTTCTATGACCATATTTTTTTGCTTCTATCCACATCTTTGTGTTTTCTATGTATATAAATATACGTTTTTCCTCTATTTCAACTCTTTTCAGAACCATTAAACACTCAAAAACTCATTAGCAAATGTAAACAGCTGCCAAATATATATCGATAAAGTAGAAATCGATAAAAATATCTGTCAGTGGCTTAATTTCTTAACTTTTATTGTGAATGCTGCTTAATTTCTACGTAGAAATTTTATGTTAAGTACTAATTTCACGTTAATTCTAATTTATAATTTGTAGGTTCTGGACGAAGCATTATAGTATACATATTTTGAAAAAAAAAATAACTTCATAAAGAGATCCAAAAATATCAGTTATATTCCCGCGTACCGTCATGTTAGAAAGGCGTATTTCTCTGCCAACTACAGATGCATGCATGATTAAGCTGCTCATGGTTAGCTGCTCACTCTTACGACCAGAGTCAGCTCTAGGGTATGGCGAGTGAAGCACTCGCCTCAGGTGTTAACCTCTTGAGGGTAAATGACGAATATATACGACATGTACAATTTTATTGCGAAACGCATAAGACGGACATATCCGCACCAATACATTTAAGGTAAAATGTAATGAAGTAAACGAAAATAACCGCTTATGTTACACTATATACCAGAGGTGGGGAACCCGCGGCCTCCGCGAGTTTCTTGTGCGGCCTTGTGCCACCAGTACAAAATGGTAACACGCATGAGCGAGGCTCTGGCCTCTCTGTTTCGCATCTCTCAGCGCTTCCCTGCATGTTGCGTAGTTGGCGCCAATTTTGCGATCTGCAGCAAACTGTAGTTAACTGTGCGTGCTTATAACAGTTACACGGTTTTATTGTATTTCTAGCAAGTATACGCTTTGTTAAAGATATTATTTGATATTCGTTTTGTATCCATCATGTCATGTTCTCTTAGTAGAGAAGAAAATTAAGTGATGAAAACAGAACATTTAATGTAGAATGGGAGTTAGATTTTTTCTTTACTACTGTGAAGGATAAAATGATGTGTTTGTTGTGCAATACAGTTTTAAATACTTTGAAAAAAGCGAATGCAAATAAACACTATTTGACTCATAAAGAACATAAATATTTCGCTTTAGAAGGTGAATTTTGAAAAGCTGCACTTCAAAAGTTGAAAAATGAGAAGCATCATCAACAGGCATCTTTTAGTGCCTTTGTAAATGAAAATACCACTGCAGTTGCTGTTACGTACAAAATAGCACATATACTTGGAAAAAGGGGCAAACCATTTAGTGACATTGAAATAATTAAAGAATGTATTGTTGAAGCAGTGAGTATGTTAGATCCAGGAAAAGTTGACAAATACAAACAATTACCTCTTTCAAGAAGAACTGTAACAGATCGACAGGACGAATTAGCGCAAAATGTAACAGAGCAACTTCGTACAATTATACAAAATGAAGATGTTTATTTTTCAATTGCTTTAGATGAAAGCACTGATAAAACAGATTCGGCACAAGTTTTATATTTTATTCGTGCTATAACTAAAGATTTTCATTGTTACGAAGAACTACTTGCGTTGGGTACACTAACTGGAAGAACTCGCGGAGCCGATATTTTCGAGAACTTCAAAGAAGTATGTAATAAATTACAATTAAATGTCAGTAATTTAGTCAGTGTCGGCACCGATGGCGCACCTTCCATGAGAGGCAAAAAAAGAAGGATTCGTTGCTTTGTTAAAAAAGGAAAACTTAAACTTGAAAAAATTGTTATCATTTCACTGCATTTTGCATCAGCAAAATCTTTGCGCAAAATCTACCATTTTGCAAGACACTCTGGATAGAACCATTGTGATTGTCAACTATATTCGCGTAAATGGAATGCGTCATCGTGAATTTCGGCAGATGCTAACTTTAGATGAGGAAACGTATAGTGTTGACCTACCGTACTACTGCAAGGTTCGCTGGCTATCAACAGGTCAGGTTTTGATAAAAGTTTTGTCTTTACGACGACAAATTTTAAACTTTTATCAAGAACAAGGAAAATTATGTGATCTATCAGATGAAGTACTTCTCAGAAACATTGCATTTTTGTCTGATATTGTGACAAAACAAAACAATTTAAATATTTGCCTGCAAGGTGTAACGAAGCATATTTATGAAATGTGGCAAAAGGTCCAAGCGTTTAGAAAAAAAATATGATTTTTCAAAACATTGCTTTCTCGATCGGAGATATCTGCACAACACTTCCCGGAGATAGCAAAAATGTTGAATGAGCAGAACTGTGAAAATAAAATATTAGATGAATATGTAGGTGTCTTGGATTCTTTAATAGAAGAGTATACTAATAGATTTTCTGATTTTGACGAGCACACTCCTCCTATGAAACTGGCATTTGAACCACATTTAGTAGATTTATCCGAGGCTCCTGCCGAACTACAAATGGAGTTAATTGACTTGGGGGAAGATAGTATCATCAAATCCCTTTTTAACGCTAAAAAGGATCCCATAGAAATCTGGAAAAATGCTGTTGAATATCCATGCCTACGAGAACATGCACGCCGTTTACTTTCCTGCTTCGGACGTACTTACTGTTGCGAGACAACATTTTCTCTCATGACAAAAATTAAAACAAATTTAAGAACGTAAATTACAGATGCACATTTAGAGGATCAATTAAAGCTGCGTGTTACGAAGCTTGATCCAAGTATACAATTACTTTCAAGCAAAAAACAAAGCCAAATAAGTCACTAACTTAGTGAATAAAAAAATATTTTATATTGTAACTTTTTATAATATTTTTATATTATTGTAAGTATATTATATTTAAAATTTTGTAATATTATATTTTATTTTTTCTATATAATGCAATAAATTGATAAACCTATAGAAAAACTATAATAATTTCACATAAGTCACTTTCTTCGGTCAATCAGCTTATGCGGCTTCTCTTATTGCTGCCTAATTTAAATGTGGCCTCTAATGGTAAAAAGGTTCCCGACCTCTGCTATATACATTTGGTAAGCGTGTTCTACATTATACTTTATTCGTCAATTTTCTAAACTTTTTTCTTTGAACTAGAAGTTGTCAAAGTTTTAATACAATTTATTTTTCAATTTTTTGGTAGAGAATGAAATTCTTACACATGTTTCAGTTCAGTAAGTACCAACATAAATATATAATTCCTATCTTGTCAAGTGTTTATAACCTAGCTATTAGATTTGTAAAATTACTGATTTACGTACAAAACACAATTTATATATTCGCCTATTCAAACCAATGATCAACAAAACACTATTAAACACGTGGTAATACAAAATATTTACAAGCGTAATTTTAATGTTGGTACTATTGTTAAAAGTGTCTACTGCGCATGCACCGAGTTCCAAGTTGGATGTGTTTTCAAGAAAAGTTTGACCAAATCTAGTTTTGAATAAAGTTGACCTTGACTATATAAAGTGTTCTACACTGTACAATTTCACTGATTTATTTCTAGTACAAGTTCTAGTCAAAGAAATAAGTATGAAAATTTGACGAGAATTGTATAATGTAGAACACGCTTTACCCATATAGTTATAAATAGGCTGACCATCCGTCCCGGTTTTCCGGGATTGTAATATCTTACTAAAATATTCAAAGATACACAATAAAATGTATATTTATTATCAATAAAATTAATTTATTAGTATTAAATTTGTTATGTATGTGTAATTTTTTCTCAATAAAATAAAGATTTGAACATAATGGGTATGACTTACACGCTTGTCTAATGAAATGGGTATGACGAACACAGTTTTCTAATGAAATTAGTATGACGAACACCTTTCTCTAATGAAACGGGTATGACGAATATACTCGCAAGCGGCAAAAAGTTCGACCCACCCAGTAACGCTTCATGCGTAGCGACTCGCCCCACTCAAGAGGTTAAGTTGGTAAGCAGTTGCGGCGCTAACGGGAGGCCCGGGGGGACCCGAGCGCTCCCAAAAACTGGTCTGGCCCTCAGAATTGTTAAGAGAAAAATGTATTTTAGAAGTGCGGACTTTTTTTTAGATCATCACTTGTATTCCCCCCCCCCATATTTTAAGAGTTAGCACCGCCACTGTTGGTAAGGGTGCAAAAATCATTCCGGCACTCTTTTTTGATAATAATTTCGACCCGTCATCCTTTTTTGTTTGGTCATGATCAAGGATGAGGGCGCAAGACTGCTTCTTTGCCTCAGGCGCAGAAATACCTTTATCCGGCTCTGCTTACGATTATGCCTTCTCGTTTCTACCGTTACAATATACTTCATTCTAAGTATACAGCCTAGTCCTAATTTAGGCTAGTCGGCTCATACGGAATTAACCGATATTTTTTTTCTACATACTTAACTAATACATATTGTTGTAATCTATTATATAATCTGTTTATTTATAAACTAAATAATAACTGATAATATTTAACACATATGAAAACATAAAATGTAATTTTTCCTGTTTTATATCAGCGATTCTCAAACTGGGGTCCGTGGGTGACGGCATGGGGGTCCATAGTCTGCGACCACCTCACTGTTAAAAAAATAAAATAAATTAATTCCATAGACATTTAAATAATTAAATTTAAGTTATATACAACAGCGGTGAGAAGCAGGGGCGTGAGGGGCACTAGCCCAGGGCAAGACAATACTACCTATAGACATGAGAAAAGTCAAGGTTAAACTGAACAGTATTACTTATCTGAAAGCTTATTTGTAAACAATGTTTTTAATTTTATTATTAGGCGCTAGCAGGTAAAAGTTGTTGTTAGAACAGACACACGAAATCGCTACAGCGAATTGCCCATGCGAGAAGCATGGACTCCGCAAAACAACGCCAACTATCTTCAGGATTTGACCCTGGATTGGACCAATGGAATAGTGTACGAATCGTATATACTTTGTCTCAACCCAAGATTATTAAAGTAAAGGTTGTCTCATAACTTCTGACCAATCAAAGCGTGAGAGGGAATACGTCACATGACGGCTTAGTTCAAACTAGCATACAAATTTTATATAGATGTTGCATGTTTTTAAATATTTTTATTGACTATATTCAAAATAGATATTTATTTCAAGACAGTTCTAATGAATAAATTTTAAATAAAAATTTAAGGAAATTTTATACTGATTTATTTCAAATTTAAGGTGATGGGTATTTGTATTATAGTAAATAAATAACAATAAAATCGAATACAAATATAATTTTAGGAATATTTAAATAAAAATAGAAAAATTAATTGCTATAATAATATAGTAATTAATAAAATTGGAGGTTATATCAGTTTTTAAAAACGGCTGGACGTATTTTAACGAAATCTGGTACAATAGAGTAGAACCAGGATCAAATATAGGAATGATATCTCAAAATTTTCTTAGGGAGTGTTTCTGGGTTAAAACTGTTACTAAAAAACTTAAAATATTTCATTTATAAACAGAACTATCTTTACAGAAAAAACTATACTATAAAAATTGTTTATAAAAAAATAAATCTGATTTGTCCATCTTGTTTAAAATGTTTACTACAAATTATCTTGTTTTCTGGGTCAAAACGATCCTTTCTGTGGCATCTTCGTATCCATTCAATTCTAATTTTTCTATCCCTTGGAAACGCGAAAAAAGATATTTGTTCTCCACTTTTTTTCGCTTTCAGAGAATTAGACTTGCAAGTAGCAACACTTCATATTGTTCCAGTCATTTTAACACTAATAACTTAACAATAACAAATAAACACTAATAATATACAGGTGTGCCAGCCAAGTGGCGCACCATTGCTATCTCTCTTAATATTATAGATAGAGATTCGGTTAAATGGACAAAGTTAGAGTATTTTATATAGGAAATATGTCTTTAAAAAAATTGAATGTTTCGTTGACCAGATATTTTGAAAATAAATATTTTTTTAAATGGAATACCTATATATTACTAATCCATAGGAACAACGATTGTTTTGTCTTTATAAAAAACTAAACATGTTTATAATGATTTTTTTTTTTTTTTTAATAACGGAGATATCAATCGTTGAAAACTTATGATATTACTTTTGTCACTAGATGGTACTAAGCAAAATAATGGAAATAAATCTGTTATTTCGTTAAAGTTTCAGGTGATTGTTAACTTTGTAATAGTTTTGTAGACGAATTTTAAAGAATGCAATTTTGTAACTGGTTCATGCAAGCTTCTACAATCGATAGCAAGTTTGCTTATAAAATATTGTGGACGGACGAGGCTAATTTTACAAATACCGGTGTTTTTAACAGAAATAATGAACATTTGTGGACACGTGAAAATATACATGCTTTCCGCTCTGTGCGACAACAAACAAGATTTTCTATAAATGTTTGGTGTTGAGTTTTAGGAAATACTGTAATAGGGCCGTATCTCTATGAAGGAAATTTGACTACTGTAAAGTATTTAAATTTTTTGGAAAATAGTTATCAAGATTTATTTGACGATGTGCTCATAGCTAACAATTTTTACTTTTGTTTTTATTATATGTTTTTTATAAGTTTATAAGTTTTTTATCGAACTATTTTTATATGTTTGTAACGTTGATATTTCTGTTATTAAAAAAATTTCATTATAAACATGTTCAGTTTTTTATAAAGACAAAAAAAAATCGTTGTTCCAATGGCCTAACAATATACAGGGTATTCCATCGATGAGTTTGAGCCAATAGACATAAGGAAAATAAAAACAATTATTTTTAAACAAAAAAACAAAGCTAGTGTAGACAGTCTAAACGCTATATTTCTAAAAGAGAACTTCTATATAATAGGATATCAGTTACTACATGTCATTAATACATCTTTTGGATGTGGTAGATTTCCGGAAATCCTGAAAGAAACAACTGTAGTACCTGTCCCGAAAATAACGAATGTTATTAAAGCTGAGGATTTAAGACCAATCAACATGTTACCAACAATTGAAAAAATCTTAGAAGTAGCTGCTAGAGAGCAGTTAGAATTTTTTTTCGAATGTAATAATATAATTATACAAGAGCAATCCGGATTTAGAAAAGGTCACTCTTGTGAAACTGCAGTAATTCTCTTGAAAAATGATTGGAAAAGTATGCTGGATGACAATAATTATATATGTGCAGTCTTCTTAGATCTAAAGCGGGCATTTCAGACGGTTGACAGGCAAATTTTAGTTCTAAAACTAGAAAAATATGGAGTAAAAGGTAAAGTTCTAGACTGGATAAAGGATTATTTAAATAACAGAAAACATTAAAACAGTAAAATTTAGGGATGTAAAATCTAAATTAGAAAATATAGATGTAGGATTACCTCAGGGAAGTGGACTCAGTAGTTTATTGTTTACAGTTTATATAAATGATATAAAAATAGCAATAAAGAATTGTAATTTATTATTATTATATTATTTATTTTACATCGGCCTTTATTTCTGCAACGAGGCTAATCGCCGATGCCAGGGGGCGAGCTCCTACACCTGGATGAGGGGTGAATGATTGTGAAAATGAGAGTAATGTAAACATATTATTCTCGCCCGAATAATATCACCAACGAAGCAGGCTTGAACCATCGACCGGACAGTCAGACTGATTCTAACAGTCTAAAACCGCACGACTTAATGCACTCGGCCACTGCGTTGGCTAAAGAATTGTAAAATACACCTCTTTGCAGATGATACTATAATATATTATAATGACTCAAATATTGATAGGTCAATACAGACTCTAAATGATGACTTGGAAGAAATAAGTAACTAGCTGTGTAATAACAAATTAAAGCTAAACGTTAAAAAAACTAAAGCTATGTTAACGTCCAACAAAAATCAATTGATGCAAAATATAACGAAGTTAAATATAAGTGGGGAAAACATGGAATATGTTAACGAAATGAAATATTTATACTCTATCTCCGAAAGACTGATAGTAATAAAATTTATTATTTGTAAAAAGTTATTGTTTTTCACACAGAAGCGGCAAAACAAAAGCGAAAAAATATGAATAGTTCGAAACGAAATATTGTTAAAAACAACCGAGTGTGCCGCACATATTATATGGGAATACGAACTAGGGTTAAACACAATAGACCATAAAAATTTGACCTTAAAATTTTGAGGAAAAATATGGTCACAGGGGTGTGTTTAATGATATGATAAATATGGTCACAGGTGTGCGTTTAATAAAATGATAAATAGTAATATAGAAATACAGTGACTCAAAGTAAAACTCATACATATCGACAAATTAAAAAAAAAAAAAAAAAATTATAAAATCTTTAATGATTTTGTGTAATACATGTTGGACACATATTCAGCTAGATCTAATACTGTTATCAGACATAAAAAATAATAATAATAATTCTAAGTAATGTATTTAAGAAAAATTTATTATAAATACTGCATAAGCAACATCAAAGTAAAACTCATACATCTAATCTAGTAGTCAGGTTAAAGCCTTTATAAACTTGTCTATAAGCATTTATTGCAGTGACTCTTTATTTCAATCAATTACTCATTTATGTGGAGTATTTTGAGAGTAATAATTCAGGAAATTTTTATTGTGTTAATGATGAGTCGTCAACGAGGATAAACGTCTCTAACATAAAGAGAATTAATTATTCTTCATTACAATCAGGGCAAATCTTACCGTGAAATTGAGATGATAGTAAATAGGAGTCATGCGACAGTACAGTGTGTTATACAAAGATACAAAAATGGTGAAGGAATACAAAATAAGGGAAAAGTAAGTGGCAGAAAAGTTTTTAATGATCATGATGAACGGTGGTTAGCAAGAGAAATAAATAAAAATCCTATGCTAAGTGCCCCAAAACTAGCAGCAAAAGCGGAAGAAATATTAAATAAGAAAGTCCATCCAGAAACGGTTCGTATTGTTTTACGCAAAAACAATTTTCATGGACGTGTTGCAAGAAATAAACCGTTTATTAACAAAACAAACCGAAAGCGTCGTTTAGATTTTGTAAAATTACATGAAAACAAAGATTTTGATTTTTGGAAAACGGTTATATTTGCAGATGAAAGCAAATTCAACTTATTTGGTTCCGATGGGAAGTTCAATGTTTGGAAGAAACCAAATAAAGAACTAAAATCTATTAATTTACGACCAAATGTGAAACACGGCGGTGGAAGTGTAACAGTTTGGGGCTGTATGGCAGCAAGTGGTACAGGGAAATTGGTATTCATCGATAGAATAATGGATCAAAATGTGTACCTAAGCATCCTTAAGGAAATTTTGAAAACCAGTGCTGAAAAATGTGGAATTAGGAACACTTTTCAGTACTACCAAGATAACGATCCTAAGCATAAGGCTCATAAGGTCCGTATGTGGTTGCTTTATAACTGCCCGAAAGTCATTGAAACACCTGCCCAATCTCCTGACATTAATGTGATAGAAAATCTCTGGAGTTATTTAGAGGTAGCTATTCGCAAACATAAAATTTCCAACAAAAATGACCTAAAGCATGCATTGTTACAAGAATGGGATAGTATTAGCCCAGATTATTGGGAAACGCTTGTTAGATCCATGCCTAATCGTTTGAAAGCTGTTAAAAAAAAAACAAAGGTTATCCTACTAAATATTGAAAACGAAAATATTTAAAATTAATTCGTTGTTGTTTAAATTAGTTATAAGTGTATGAGTTTTATTTTGATGTTGTTTATGCAATATTTAGAATAAACTTTTCTTTAATACATCACTTAGAATTATAATGTTTTTTTTTTTTTGTGTTTTATAATAGTATCAGATCTAGCTGATTATGTATCCAACATGTATTAAACAAAATCAATAAAGATTTTATAAAAAAAACTTATATTTCTTTAATTTCTCGAAGTGTATGAGTTTTACTTTGACTCACTGTACATAAAACCAATTTAAACGTGTTTAAAATGTGCACGCCACTGGTAACTGCCTGATAAAATGATTTATTACTATCAGTCTTTCAGAGATAGAGTATAGGCATTGTAGTGGATAAAAACTTAACAGGTACAGAACATATAAATTCTATATAAAAAAAATAAGTAAAAAATTGAACTATTTACGTAGAATCCGAAGTAAAATATCAAAATGGTGTGCTTTACAAATATTTAACACTATCGTAAAGCCCCATTTTCAGTTTTGTAACACTGTTCTGTATTTAGCTAACAACAGTGACATTAATAAATTACAATTACTACAAAATAAAGCGATGCGTATCATCCTAAAATGTAACAGTTTCACTAGTATAACAAAAATGTTAAATGTTTTAAAATGGTTAAATATTAAACAATTTATTTAATATAATGGTATGATTTTTATGTACAAATTGGACAAAGGTTTATTGCCACAGTATTTGGGGTCAAATTTAAAAAGGATTGAGGAAATACATTCGTATAATACGAGACAGACTGGGTCATATTACATAACGGGTACAAAGAAAGTAAGCACAAAAAAAAACATTATGCATAGAGGAGCTTTAGAATATAATAGTTTACCAGGGGAATTAAAAGCAATACGATAACTCACTATATTTAAGAAGAATTTAAGAATATTGAGTATTAATTAATATAGGCTATAATTATATTTTTTCATTAACTATGTAAATATATTTTTTGTAACGTTGTTTATGTATAAATAATACTTTGTAAATTGCTATTATTAGCTACAAGCTATTTGAATAAAAATTATTATTATTATTATTATTATTTTAAAAAAAATATCTTCATAATATCTGATCAACGAAACATCCAAAAATATTTTTGAGTTTGTCATAATATTTCCTACAAAAAACACTCAAACTTCGTCCATTTAACCGAATCTCTATATGTATCATTAACAAAGATAACAATGGTGAGCCACTTAGCTGGGACACCTGTATAACTTAAAATATTACAACACACTAAAAAGACATTAAAACCAGTAGAAAATCAAAAAATTAAACGATATTTTTATATTTATAGAGAAAATTCAAACTTCGCGTCTATATAACGATAAACAAAGACTGACGTCCCGTTGGCATAGAGATGTGCCACATGATTTGTTAATAAAGAAAATGTCGTGCTACAACATTAGTCTAGAGAGTTGCCAACTTCTAAATTCCTTTGTAACAAACCGGAAACAATATGTTTGGGCAAATGATACTCAATCTGATGAGCAAAAAATCCATTTTGGAGTACCGCAAGGTTCAATATTGGCCCCGCTGTTGTTTCTGATTTACATTAATGATTTACCAACTTTTATAGAGGATGCAAAGTCTGTTTTATATGCAGACGATACCACGCTGCTTAATCAGTCCGAAACCAACCAAGAATTTAAATCCAATAACGCCTTAATAAAAAATGCTGCGCAAGATTGGTTTGTGGCGAACAGATTAAGCAGAAACGAATCTAAGACCCAATACCTATTGTTTTCCCTAAGACCAATAACAGAGAATATTAGTCAAGATCCTGTTAAGTTCATAGGAGTAACCATTGGTATAAATCTCAGTTGGGAAAAACACGCGGAAACAACAGCGGAAAAATTATGCAAGGCAATCTACTGTATAAGAAATCTAAAATCTAAGGTACACAGAAATGTCCTGGTGACTGCATATCATGCCCTGGTTTAGTCACACATCACATATGCTTTGCTAGCTTGGGGACACTCCACACATACCCAAAGAATTTTTCGATTCAATTTTTCGAACAGCGAGTTGTTAGAGTGATTTGTGGTCTGAATTACAGACAAGACTGTAGACAACATTTTGTTGAACTAGGCCTGATGACACTACCGTCCTTATATATATTCTACTGCCTTATTTACATGCATCAAATCAAAGATAATTTCAAAACGCAGGAAAAAATTCATAAATATGAGACGAGAGGGAAACACTTGATAAGACCAGCATACATTAGAGTAGGTTGTGCAAGATACTCAATTAATTATTAATTATTATTGCACTAAATTTTATAATATCTTACCTGAGAATATTAAAGGTTTGCCTCTCCATTCATTTAGAAATATTTTAAAGTAATTTTTTAAGGAAAATGCGTTTTACAATTATGATGAGTTCCTTACAAACGATTTCAATAATATAAGTTTTTAGAAATAAGTATTTATGTAACCATTTTGTAAAGACGTGTGTAAAAATGTAAATTTGAGAACACTAATAAATATTATTATTATTATTATTATAGAGATGACGTGTAGCTTCGCTATTTACCCCCACCACTACAAGTTACGAGACAACCTTTACTTTAATAATCATGGTCTCAACCTGCAAGAGAATGACTTAATCTGACATTCATAGCGGGTGGGATTTAAAGAAGATTATAGGGTTAGTAAAACAGGGTAATACCATAAGAGTAAGTAATATATATATAGAGAAACGATACAATGAAACGAGAAACAAGTATTTGAAAAAAACTAGCCATCTATTTTTCAATTAGGAAACTAAATATACTCTGGTGGACACTTCAAAACTAACATAGTTTCATTCATAATTCTTTCCGTCAACACCTTTCGAGTATAACGCATAAAAATAGTGGGGGATTCTTATACCAACAATTCTTGAATGAAAGATAACAGCTGTAAACCTATATAAACAATGCATTTTCAAACATTTCAGGGTTTGAAAATTAATTCACATATTTCAATTAAATTCTTAGTTCTTATTTAATAAAATTAAACATACAAATGGAATTACACTTGAATCAAATAAATAGAATAAAATAGAAATACAGCAAGTGGTAATCTGTACTTTTTTATATCGATGCTATATAAAAAAACTGGACAGACGTCTGGGTTATATGATAGGATTATATAATGCTCCATGAGATGTAGATATTAAAAGAATTTACGAAACAAATAATTTTTATAATAATGAAATATTTAAATTGTAGGAACCACGAATAATTCAGGTAACAGGTGATAAAATGAGTAAAAAAATATATTAACTTGATATTTACTATTTACTAAATTAACTTTATTTATGCATATGTCTAATAAACATTTCATGATTTTTATTTCTGTTTATTTATTTTTAAAATGATTTTTTAATAGTTCATATTTAAAATTTTAAATAGATTTCATTTTTTCCAAGTACTATGTACTTTCCAGAATTTCAGTCTATAGAATTATATAAATTTCATAATGAACAAAAATAATTTATTCAAATAATAAAAATATTCAAAATCAAATATTAATATTAAAATGAAATAGTGGAGTTATTAAAACGAAAAAGTTTTGTTATTTCTAAATTATTAAATATTTATTCAAAATTCTTTCAAAAACAAACTGTTATAGTCCGTACCAAATTAGTTTTGAAGATCGCAATAAAATACACACAAATTACAAAAACAAAAAACAAGTATACTTATTTATAGTTAGTACTTAAACGTATATATGCGCCACTGACCGTTGACTGTTTACAACGTGGTTGTAAACATGAACCCTAGTTCTTTTGTAGTTTAACAATATGATTACAGTTATACGGGATAATTGTTTTATGCCGATCTTCAAAAATAATATGGTATGTTCTATATAATATCGCTGATGGGGGCGAAAACTGAGATAAGTCATACCTAAGGAGATAAGACTTAACAAATTTTTCACGCCCATCAGCGATATATACCCTATACAGGGCAGCTGTATTCAGAAAGCTGAGTAACGTCACTTGACCTTGGTAGAATTGTGTTCCTATATCTTAGATAAATAGACATATTTTTAAAGTCGTAGTAGAGAAAAAACAACAGAAAAAGACGGAGAATATAACACGCCCACCATAACGCTCCTCTCGTGGCATTCGTCCCTCACCTCCAAATCTAGCCGTTTCAACAAACCCTATCCTATCGTTTCTCTATATGTATTAGTTACTCTATGGTAATACTTAATTTTTTTTTGAAATGTTGAACATTTTCTTAAGCAGTTGCACTTTACAGCTTCCTACAAAATTTTATTTAATCCGGATCTTTTATATAGCAAAATAAAACCCCCGCAGCGTTAAGTTTACCCTGCTTGTTAAGAAGTCAAGCCATTGCCAGTGTCAAAATGTATGTTGTAGCTGATAATTTCAAGAAAATGCATTAAATATTAACGAAAAACATGAATTTCGTTTCACCCGCGCGCACCAATTTAATTTTAACTATGGAACTACTGAACCGATTTTAGTGAAACAGAACCGAAAACTTAACCAGATGATGTAGCTTCACATAGAAAAAAAAAACTCATAAAACGCATCAGAAGTTTTCGAGTGAAATTATTAAAATAATATTTCTTTATTTCTGTTAATATTGTTGCCCTTGAACAATTGGAGGGTGCAAGTAACTCCAAACCCCCTAGTCGGTACGCCACTGCACATTTTAATAAAAGGGCGCAGTTTGACTGGTTTTGCCCAGGGCGCCAAAGGAGCTAGCGCCGGTTCTGGTTATATGACCAAATTGGTATATAAATAAATCCTCCATATTTAAAAATTGCATTTATTAAGCTAATGGAAAATGAACAGATAAAAACTGTCTGTTTATTTGGTTAATCGGAACTAGATATTGAAATTTAGTAACTTTTAACAACTGAGGCTTGAATAATTTCATCATTTTGTTCAACAAAAACTCATTAAAAAGTCAACTCGTGACACCTTAAGAAAATAAAAATTCCGTATAGTACTGCTTAAACAGGGATTAACTATAGGGATCTGCCAAGAAAATTTGTAACTCAAATGGGTCCTCGTTTTGTACAAGTTTAATTACCGCTGTTATATATAATTTTATTTGTGAACGTACACATAACAGCAAAAGTCTACATACATCTGTATAAAATTATATATTGTTAGTAAGTTAGTTAAAAAAATTTTGGCGCACAGCAACAAAGGCTATTTGCGCCTAACGCAGCCCATTTAAATGACTACACTACATATTAAAAACAATAAATTAAACAATCAATAAATAGATAAAACCAATAAAATAACGCATACTCAATAAAAGAAATCTTGCACAGACAAACACAAATAAATAAGATAAAAAGGTCTGTTCGAAAATTTAAACAGACTCAGGGTGATGGTAAGAGGCTGTAAAGGGGCCAATTACCATCGTTATATATTGTTAATATTATTATGTGAAAACCGTTAATTTTTCCTAATATTTGGATAATTTTTCAAACATCTATCAAAATGTTTCTCATATATACACAATTTAAATACATATATTTTGTTTTTAATTAACAGTACAGTTTTATGATATACAAGTTTGGACGAAACAAACGCAAAAGTGAACATACATCATACAAAAATCAAGTTCTTACCTTCCTAATTATTTCATATAGTTCTGTCAGAGAGTCGAACCGGAACCGAACCGAAAACCGAAATTAACCGGAATTTTTAACAGAACCGGAATCGTAACCGGAACGAAAAATTACTAAATTTAAAAACCGAAACCGAAACCGGAACGAAATGAAAATTACGGTTAATTTCGGTTAGAACGAAAAAAATAAATAACGGTTTATATCGGTTCAATTTTTTTTTTTTTTTATTAAATTAATTCATTAATCGCTTTCTTTAATTCTCCCTGATGAAATGTAATGCTTCTTTCGTAAGCGTAAGAGTAACCCTTCTCCTTCATTTGACTCTGCCTACCAGTGTTGCCACTTGTTTGTCATAAATTTATGGTGCAGCATTGCCTGAATTATTTTTATTATTAGATTACCTCAAAAATTATATTTCTTCGATGGTAATAGTTATTACGGTAATAAAAAAGCTATATTTATCAGAATATCTGAAATTCTTTTCAGAATTTACTAAAAATTAAGACCTGATAATTATGTGACAACTGGTAACACTACGCATTTCATATATTTATGTTGCATAAATGCAGATTATAATGATTCGATTAATTTGTCTTTGTCACACCAAATTAATAACTTCAATCCTTCTAGAGAACCAAGGAACACTAATGTGTTAAAATACTGGTCGGAGAAAAGTATTATTTTCCCTGAATTAGCAGATCTTGCAAAAATAATAATGGCAGTACCAGCTACACAAGTTAGTGTAGAAAGAAAATTTTCGGTACTAAAACTTATATTAACTGACAAAAGAATGAATTTATCAGAATCTAATTTGGAGAATATATTAATGTGTCGATTAAATATGAATTTTTAATTTTATTTTCATTTTAAATTTCAAATGTAATTTTTTCAACTGAATGAACTGTGATTAATAATTTTAATATAATATTATTTAAAAAAGTGTTTGTGTTATTCTGTTTTCTTCCTTATAATATTACGATTCTACGAAGTTATTTTTTATTTTTATAAGAGAAAAGTTCACATTGTTTATTAAAATTTAACTTGTTATTTGAACCGGAACCGAACCGGAACTGAACCGAAATTTTTCGACGAACCGAAACCGGAACGAAAAACGTTTACTTGGAACGTAACCGAAAACCGGAACGAAATAAATTTCGGTTCGACTCTCTGAGGTCTGTTCGATACTTTTATAACAAGTTAAAGAAATTATTGATTTTTTTTACTCGGTTCTTTTAAAAAAAAATACATAAAATAAAATGAAAACTGTGCGAAAAGAAGTTTCGATCGATTTAAGAAAAGTAATAGTGCGCTTATCAAATGAAGGAAAATCTATCCGAGAAATTGGTAAAATCACTGGTAAAAGTCATGCTACTGTACAGACCATAATTAAAAATTATAAAACTAGTAAGTCTTTTAAGTCAAAACATAGAACTGGTTGTCCAAAAAAATTTACACGAAGAGAAGAATCTGTAATAATGAAGAAAATCTCAGGCTTAGTGCTCCGAAAATAGCTGCGGAAATTTTTGAAGAGTTGGGAAAGAGGACCCATGCAGATACAGTTCGAAGAGTACTTAACAGAAATGATTTTTTCTCAAGAATTGCTAGGAAGAAGCCATTTGTTAGTGAAAAGAACAGAAAAGCAAGACTTGAATTTGCAAAAAAACACGAAAAATGTGATCACGAGTTTTGGTCTAAAGTAATATTCAGTGACGAGAGTAAGTTCAACATTTTTCAAAATGATGGGAAGGTAATAAATACAGCTCTTGAAAAACGAAATTTAGTTAGTACGGTGAAGCATGGAGGAGGGAATATATTAGTTTGGGGGTGTATGTCAGCCGCAGGAGTTGGAAATTTGATATTCATTGAGTCTATAATGGACAGATTTATGTATTTGGATATTTAAAAAAAAAATTGAAGATCAGTGCGCAGAAACTGGGATTGAGAGGGACGTTTATCTTCCAACAAGATAATGATCCCAAGCATACTGCACGGGTTGTGAAAGAGTGGATATTATACAACGTGCCGAACCAGCTTCACACACCACCACAATCACCTGACACAAACCCCATTGAACATCTGTGGGATGAAATGGGTAGACAATTAAAAAATCATAATATAAAAAACAAGGGTGAACTGAAACAAGCACTTCAAGAAATATGGGACTCCTTTGGGGAAAAAGTTACCCAAAAAATGGTAAAATCCATGCCCAATAGAATGAGGGAGATAATAAAACAAAAAGGGAATCCAACCTCATATTAAAATTTTTGTAATATTCTAATATTAAATATAAAGTTTGATGTGTATGTTCACTTTTGCTGTATTCCTAAAATGAATATATTCTTTTATATTTGTATAACTTAAAAAAAAATTAAATTAAAAGTCAAATAAAATTATTTTTACTTAAAAAGATGTTATTTGATTAATTTTAAATAAATAAAATATGTGTTTCTCTTTTATTTATCGGAATAATTAAAAAAAAAAATTATTTTATAACTAGTGTATGTAGACTTTTGCTGGTAAGTGTATACCTATGTAGTTAAATTTGGTACGTCCATCTTAATGATGTTTTACTTTCCCGAAAGATCTCAGATATACTTCTGGTTGCAGCACAGGTGCGCATCCAGTATTTTTTCTTGGGGGGGGGATTATAAGCCACATTTTTTTCTTTGGGGGAGCTACATTCAATTACAAGAAAAACGTATTCCTTAACACGTTAACTGCCGCTTGTTATTTTATACCCAGAAGTACCTTCCCGTTGGTAGCAGGCTGTACAACCGGCAGTTAACGTGTTAAAAATGTGTTTTTTTAGTGTTTAGATAAGCTCAAGCCCATAAGTCACCCCCCCCCCTCCCAGTGCACGCCTAGTTTTCAAAATCTAGTTCCACTTAAATCAAAGAAACAGACTATATGCTATTACAAACGTTTAAGCGGAACCAATAATTATCTTAAACTCTAGTAATTTTCATCTATTAAATGGGGCTTTTGTCCATTTTGTTTAAGCTTTGTAAATTATACTTACATTGCAAATCTAGGTTAAGTTCACTGTCATAAAAATTAATTTTGATTTTTTGAATCATCTCTTCTTGAATGTCTCCAAAAATGTAAAAATGTATTGTATGTCTGTTTCTTTGATTTAAGCGGAACTATATTTTGAAATCTAGTAACTTTTAACAATTGGATGAGACTTTTTTTAGCAAAAGCCCACTTTAATCGTTAAAAAGTGAGCTCGTGACAACTTTCAAAATAAAATGTTCATTTATTTTCGTTGAAACGTTTGGAATAACCTATATATTATATTTTTTTATAATAAATGTCACTCGTTTCCATGGTCTCACTATTGGAATATTTAAATGTTCGTATGCAAACATGAATCAAGAAATAACTTAAGCAGTTTCCCTTCTCGTGACAACCTAAATGAATGAAACTCCCATTTAGTTCCACTTAAACCAAATAAACAGACAATATACACTCTATTCTACCCATTATTTGTTTAAAAATAATAATAAATTGTAAACCACCAACAAATCCAATTAACACTGAATATGTATAAACTTATTTTCTTGAAAATACGCTGTAAATACTAAAGCCATTATGGAAAAATATGAAGTAACCTACTTATACACTGTAAATTTAAACAAAATATTATGCACGTAAACTTTCAAAACAATAAAACCATAAATTTTAAATAATTCTAAAAGAATTTCTTTAGATAGTCATTTATATGAGTCACGAAAAATATTTGGACGCTATAAACATACAAATTAATATATATAACCCAATATAAAAATACATAACCTAATACTATTGTTGAAAACCGAGTGATTTATACATACTTCTCAAACACAGTTAGTTAATAATACTATAACTTATTATTGTTTAATAATACCCTTTATTTGCACAGTAAAACACTTCAATTATAATTGGATATTTTAAAATATTTTTATTACAGCATGCACGTTGTTTACAAGCAGCTGTGAACTGGAGATATCGGCTTGCTGTTTGGGAGATGGACTCGTCTGATCAGTAGCGTAGAATTATTTTCCAATTGGGGCTTATTATTTAAAAATTTCACACATAATAATTACAGATAAAGCGTATTGTCCTGCTACTCAAGCTAGTTCATCTATGTGGTTTTTTAAGAAACAATTAATTAACTGCAACCTTTAGCGCTCATTCTGGTTTATTTTCGAGTATTCCATCTAAAAAATAGTTATTTATGCAACAAGTGCATAAAGAAGTGTTTTTTTTTTTCACGAAGGGGAAATCCCAATGGCACAAGTGAAAAATAGACGTTTTATGCATATGTTTCATACAATATTTTTTCTACGACAGTCTCTAACTGAAAAAATAAAAAATTCAATGTAACCTATACCTTTTATTTTGTAAAATTTTAAAAAATAACAAATTTATGCACTTTTTTTGATAATAGAAATATTAAGCTTATTTATTTCTTCTCTAGAAAATATTTGCATTTTTTTTTTTTTCTTTAAATCCAACTAGGGTTGTACATCGAAGGCAAAACATCGATGTTTAACATCGATGTTAACATCGGCGCCTTACTATCGATGTTGAAAAAACATCGAAGGAAAAACATCGATGTATCGGAAACATCGATGTTTTATTAATATTAAAAAAAGCTATTTATTTATATTATGTAGGTTTTATTTAATACTGTAAAGATAAAATACGAAAAAAGTAACACATACACAAAAAGAATTTATTAGATTTTGAAATAGAAATATTCCTTTTTAATACTAATTAATTTCACATTAATATTATTATACCAAATATAATAATCCTAATTTGTACCTACAGTCTATTCCAAACGATTAGGCGGAACTAACCGCAATTTTCATTTTTGTAATTTGTCATTAAATATTTTTTTATATATTGAAGTTGACTTTTCCTGAACAATCAGTCAATCGGTAAAAGTAACTAGAATTGAAAATCTAGTTCCGCCTAAACCAAAGGAACAGACCTTACTATTTTTACATTTCTAAAATGAAATATTGGATTTTATTACAATACTAATATAGAATCTTAATGTTAATTTTATATTATTTAACATAAAAATAACACTGTCATACACAATTATTTTTATACTTTTTTAAGTTGAAATAAAGTCTGTTCCTTTGGTTTAGGCGGAACTAGATTTTCAATTTTAGTTACTTTTACCGATTAATTGAAGCTTTTGATCATTTTGTTCAGAAAAAGCCAACTTCAATATATAAAAAAATAGCTAATGACAACTTACAAAAATCCAGGGATTGGAGGAATAGCAACTGGGAAAGTGTCAACAAGACTCAAAAAGAAAAAGTGTGTTGGCGTCGTTGGTCGTTCGCATTGTTTGCAAAAATTAGAAGTTTCTTCTTATTTTTTCGTATTCTGCTAATTGCTAAGAAGAATAAGAACTGACACTATTAGTATTGTTATATCACAATAGATGGCGCTTATATTTTGTGTACTAATTTTAATAAAAATTAAATTTTTAAGTTTTCAGCGCCTCTGGCGGTAGTTTCTGAATTTCAAAGTTCAAACGTCGACATCGGTAGTAGACATCGATGTTTTATCGATACTATCGCCAACTGACCATCGATGGTAAAAACATCGATGTTTTTAAAACAAACATCGATGTTTTCGATACATCGATGTTTTTTTCCCATCCCTAAATCCAACTGATTGTCCTTTAAAATAAGCTATAAGCTTGAAATATTTACTAATATCTATTTATTAATATATATTATTTGTAATAAAATTAATGTGGATTTCAATTTCCAGTATGTGGACCATTGTGGATGATTTAAAATTTCTTGATTTTTCCTCTATATAAACTAATATTGCTCGTTTTTGTGGAAAATGTTGTACGGGTTGCGGACATAAATAATGCAACTAGATGTAGCTGACCAGTTTCGAAATATTTAATTTCTTCATCAGAGCTATACAAAATTTAAGATATAAATATATTAAAATATAAAAATATAAAAATATAAAAATATAAAAATATAAAAATATAAAAATATAAAAATATAAAAATATAAAAATATAAAAATATGAAAATATGAAAATATGAAAATATGAAAATATGAAAATATGAAAATATAAAAATATGAAAATATGAAAATATGAAAATATGAAAAGATGAAAATATGAAAATATGAAAATATGAAAATATGAAAATATGAAAATATGAAAATATGAAAATATGAAAATATGAAAATATGAAAATATGAAAATATGAAAATATGAAAATATTAAAAGATGAAAATATGAAAATATGAAAATATGAAAATATGAAAATATGAAAATATGAAAAAATATAAAAGATATAAAAAATATAAAAATAAATAAAAAATATATAACAAATAAACACACACACATACACACGTAGTTGTATAATTTATTTAAAAATTAATGTATATGTCTTAATTTGTGTTAAATGCTTTCCGTTGACTCTGCTGACAAAAAAATCATACTTGAAAATATTCCATTTATTTCAATAAAATAAATTGATCAAAAATTACATTTGTATTATTTTGGTTTAACTCTCTCCAAAGATTATAAATATTTATTATCTTTGACTTCACTTAGCAGGTATATTTGACCCAAAATCATTTAATATTTTCATAGTAATTATGCAAACCATCACGGGCAGAAAATCTTTCTTCAAATTTTAAAATCATTCTGAAATGATACCTCTACAACAGTATTTGGCTTCAGTGTTGCCAGATTTACAATAGTTACAGTAGATTCACCACTGATTTTTTGATAAAAAAATCTACAACAATCTATCGTAATCGAGGGTTATTCAAATACAAGCATAATAAATAAATTCTCGAATTAGATGGTTAGGAAGTAACGGTTGATCAACTTCTGAAATTATAGTAAAAGGGGGTACGCCATGAAAGGAGTATTATAAAAACTAGTTTTTTGACCGGGCGACACTTCAGTCTTTTATTACGGGGGAGGGGGTGGGGTAGGTCGCCAAAAAGGAAATTTAGAAAATAAAACTACTTTTTTACTGGGCGGCACTTCAGGCTTCTAGTAAAACGGGGCCCGTGCAAGGAAATTTAGCGAAAAAATAAAAATCTAAAATGCTTCTAAAATGAGATATTACTAAACAAATGGAAAATTAAACTTACTACGATATTAGAAATCAAAATAAAGTCGATAATACCTCTTGGTTTTAGCTACAAAAATATAGTTAATAAAAATTTTCATTCTGTATTCGTAAAGCTATGAGATATGCCCCTAATATTTCGGGTTTCCGCGTATGCACGCTGCTGGATTAAAAGAGGGCAATTAAAAGATGGTCACAACCTTTTAAGCCGTTAAATCACATTTTGAAAAACCTGCCATTTTTATTTGTTGATCTTTAAATAAAATGCATTGACCTTAAGGCTTTTAGTCAATAATTTTGGTCATACATATCGTATATGAGAAACTCACAAACAAACAAAAAATCCAAAATTGGACAAATTATTTAAATTTTATAGCTTACCAATTATGCCAATGTCATTGCATTAAAAGTTTTATTAGTTTAAAAATTACCACCACACTTTATTTTGAATATCACGCATATTTATAAAATTAAATTTTATCATACATCCTTTCGCCACATTATTACCAAGTTCTTCTACTAGTTCATGCACTTGCAAATTTTAATCAAAATCATTAAAGCTGTTTTGAGATTATTTGATTCGTACTGTATAGTAAAAAGTATATTTTGATCTATTTTGATCTGAAAATTAATTACTGAAAACTAACTGAAATTAGAACAAGTAATTAAAAAATTAAATACTCCATGATCAGTTCACAAAAACAAAAACGTAAACATTATTTATGTATGTGTACGAATTGAATATGTATTTATGTATGTATGTATGTATGTAACTTTCACACTCACCCACTAGAGGAAACATAAATTTTTTGCTGTTGAATTACCATGCAAACTATTATATCTATTTTAAATATTTTAAATCTATTAATCTAAAAAAGCTGATATAATACAAGTTTGTATTACTGACGGGCTTAGCATATTAGCTAACCATTTGCATAGCTACAGTTATATTAAAAGTAAAACAAAATGATTGTAAAATTTATATGTATACTTTGTGGTAAATAAATTAATTGATTGATCTAATCCTAGGTTTCGATACGTTATTACCGACCGCCAACATATATAAGGGAGGTATTGTGATCATATCGATTTTGACATTTCGAGATTTCGATGGATCTCCACGAATTGAGATCCCTACATAACGTTTTGACTATTTTTAGCATGATGTCTGTCGGTCTGTCTTTCCGTCCGTCTGTCTGTCTGTCCGTCTGTGTACACGTGCAGAGCAAATTCGGCTTAAAGGATTTTTATGAAACTTCATATATAAGCTTCTGCTATCAATGGCACGAGTTGATCAACTTTTGGTAAAAATCGGTTGACTAAAATAGGAGTTTACTCGTGTCGATTTTAAGATTTTTGTGAATATTTCACAACAGAAAAATATTTCGAAAAAAATTATTGAACCAAAGTTGCTATAAAAGCAATAATTAATAAATCTTATTCGAGACGTTTTTTGATAAAACGAAAAATTTCGAATAATTTTTGTAAAATTTTTCGAAATTTTTTCAATTTCAATTTCGTCTCAATTTTTTTATATTTATATATAATGTTTCCATGGTCATGATAAATAATATCTCTGTTAGAAAATATTAGGCCAAGTTATTACTACTCTGCTGCTAGAATATATTTTATATAAGTACTTTAAGATGGCGGTCGGTCCTGTAGTGGCCACAGCTGATTTTTTTTTTATAACAATGATTTTTGATACTATACCAAAGATGTAAATTCTGTTTTTTACAAGACTCGGAAAATATTTAATATTATATTAAAAATGGTAATTAAATATGATTACAGTAGAACCTCGATTATCCGAATTTTCGATTATCCGGATTCTTTTAAACGAGGAAATTATTTTACGAATTCCGCGGAGTTTAGATGCTCACAATCTTATTTCAAACATATTCTTTTCATTTAGATGGTTGCAATTTAAATATTTTAACATTTTATCCAAATACTAGTTATGACTAAGTAAATATGCTAATACATTATAAAGTGGTGCCTCGACTTACAAACCTCTCGAAATACGAATTTTTCGAAGTATAAACTATTTTCATATCCTATTTTCACCTCTAGATACGAACCGTGATGTTTTTCTCTTCAAATGGAGTAAAACCTGTTTTACAATATAATTTTTTAAACTTTTTTCTCTAGTTCTAGAAACAGGCTACTAACAGGCTACTACTACAGGCAACAAATGGAAAATTCCTGAACCACAAAACCAGACACAAGAAAATTGTCCTTTTTTTACAATTTAATACTAGATGATTTTCATACTAATCATGTAAAACATAAAATTTTATAATTAAAAATTAATATGTAATGGTATACAAAATGCATATTTATAGTGAAAAAATGTTCCTCCTCACTCCTCCATTTCTTTGTATTTTCTTTATTAGTTGAGAATAGATTTTTTTTTTATCTGTTTGGATTTTTTTATGATTTTTTAATCTGGGAACGGATTAATTGATTTCTCATAAGATATAATTGAAAATTGGATTTCTAGATACATACCTTTTAAGATACGAACCGCGGTCAGGAACAAATTAAGTATGTAAGTCAAAGTGTATGTCTAAATGTGCCACCAAAATCAGTTATAGGTGTTTTCAGATGTGTAAGAAAACTAATCAAATATATTTCTATAAAAGCTAGTAATAAAATTAGTAACGTTACCAATAAACAACATACTACTGAACGATCAGTCGAAAACCAGTCTTCCACAAGTCAGAAAATTGAGAAATTGATGTGAAGTGTGAATTTTCACACATTTCAGGGTTTCGCAGGTATTTAGTAAGTGAATGATAATTATTTGGGATGCCAAAACAAATTTTAAGATAAATATTTTTTTGTTAATTTTAATTCGAGTGTTTGATACCATTATTTAGGTTTCTAAATATGTGCAGTATTTTATTTTATATAGCAAGGTTCATTAAGATTTTGAAAATTGCGCCTATGGCTTCCATTGGTTGTTTTAAGTCATAAGCTCCGCCCTCTGATTTCGTATACATTGAAATATAGAATTAAATTATAATTTCAACAATAGCCACTGGTTATTAAATTTACGCTTTTAAAAATTAAATGCAACATTTGCCAAAATATAACTAGAATTTAAAAAAAATAATTTAAACAAAATGAAAGTACAAAAAAAAATCAGAAAAAATAAAATTGGCTCCGACTGGAACGAACCCTAGTTTTCAATTTATAATGCGAGAATACTAACCATTATACCATGAAAGCGTATTGGTTTACTGTGTTATATAACATTAAATATTTTCATCAACAAAAAAACACAATAAATGCGTTATTTTCCGAAAACATAATCAAAAATTTCTGTTGTACTGTTCCGGTTCACACCAATGTACAATACTCAGATTTTTTTCAGATTTTTAGTTACCATCTGGGCTACAAATATTTTTTGCACAATTTTGACAAAAATCGCGTCAAAATAATTTATTTTGCAAAAATAAAATTTTCATCATTAATCCACGTACTAAGGACTTTCATTTGATACCCACACAGAATTTTAAAAAAATGTAATTTTTTTTTGATGAGCACATATTTGTTTATATTTTTAGGGGGATATGTTTTTTAGATGTTTTAGTATTTTTCCTATGTGCGGGTCAAAGAATTGTATAAGCACGCCAAATTTCAACTCTCTAGATTTAGCCGTTTGGCTACAATTTTTACCGAACAGATAGATAGACAGACAGAAAGACACACAAACAGACAGACACAGACAGACAGATAGACGACAAAATGACGGTATAAGGGTTTTTTGGTCATACCTACAAAACCCTAAAAATGGGCTTTCTTTGTTATTTATATACAGCCCAAAAGAAGACTGAATGTTATTATATTATTAGGAACTATAAGATATTGTTATAAAAAAAAATAAAACAACAATCACTTTTAACACTATTTATTGAAAATATCTTAATTTCGTATAACGAGCATCCTTGTGACCTGAGCAGTCGGTATCTGAGCACAGAATGCCCCAACCAGCTGGCCAGTTCATTAATTAGCATGACATAACATATTAGCGGATTACAATTCTTACAATTATTTGAAAAGGAAACAATTATGTCAAATACATTTTTTTTTCTTCTATTTTTGGTTCTAGCATCAGAGGCCATTAACCAGTATTGTTATTAATTAGCTAATACAAGGGTTGGGATAAGGCTGGCAGCTGTTTTTGTGTCATAATTTGATATTGTTCTGTACTATGAACTTGTAGAGCAGATTGTAAATTTCAATGTTGCTACTATTTAGGATGTTTGAGGTATTTAGAGTTAGTTGGAGGCCAAGTCTTGATATGCCTCTTTCTAACAGGCATATTGCTCTGTTGATCTGTTTTAGTGGTATTTGGGGCATGTTAGAATTATATGGTTGGCGTCTTGTATGGTTTCACTATCGCAGTCGCATACATCTATGTTGGACATCTTGATTCTGTGAAGGTGGCTTTTTGAGAAGGTGTGGTTGAATTTTAGACGCGCAATGGTGGTGATTATACTTCTTGGTAAGCTGGAATTATACCACGGTTGGTTTGGTATATGAGGATGTAAAAATCCAAAGTGTCGACCTTTGCTGGTGATTGATTCTTTGTATTCGTTGTTCCATTCTTTCCAAATGTTTTGTTTAAAATTCGACTTGTTGTCTTCTACTGAGAGTGGAGTGGTATAATTATGTCCTGATGTTATGGCTTCTTTCGCTAGTGAGTCTGCTATTTGATTATAGTAAATACCTGAGTGACCCTTTATCCATGCTATGGTGATTAGTATATTCCTTTCCTTTAATTGTTTAATAGTGTTTAATATCTGGTAAATTATATTGGGGTTTTTGTTAGAAAAATTGGGGTATTTTAATTTCTTCAGAACGCTCTGGCTGTCACTAAAAATAACAATATTGTTTGTGAAGCAGTTTTGATTTTGAATATAGTTACGGCAGAGATGGATGGCGATCATTTCAGCAAAAAATATCGATAAATGTGTAGGCAATTTAAATTGTTGACTAAAATTATGGGCTAAATGAAAAAAATACATTAGACACCGTTGGAAGTTTTGGAGCCATCAGTGAACAGATACAAGCCATTAGGCCATTTTTCTACTATTGTTTCAATGAATTTAGTGTTATTTGTTGGAAGAACTGCCGTGCCCAAGAAGTGGTTATTAGGCAGAGAGAGCAAATAGTCGTGGGTGAAGCAGGGTAAAGTTGTAGTTGCCTGGTCAGGAGTGATAGTTACGATGGCTTGTGTGAAACTGTCAATTAGTAGAGGTGTAGGTTTTCTTGCCCAATAAGGTATAGTTAAGACATATGTTGCTAGCTGAGCTAAGGACAGGTCAGTATTAATTCTTAGTCTTTCTATTACAAATCTATAAGAGAGTAGTTTTCTTCTTGATTTGAGTGGTATCATACAGGTTTCAGACAATTAATTATTGATAGGTGTGGAGTGCAGAGCGCCAATGGCAGTTCTCAGTGCCTTATTTTGTAAGGTGTCAAGAGGTTTTAGGATTGAATTGGATGCTTCTCCATACACCTATGCAGCCATAATCTATTACCGATAGGATGAGGTTTCTATATACCATGAGTACGATGGAAGGATCAGCTCCCCAATTAAAGCGAGCGATTACTCGCAAAACATTTAGCCTGGACTCACATTTCTTAACTATATATTTAACATGTGGTCTCCATGTTAGTTTACAGTCGATATATACCCCAAGAAATTTTACTGTAGGTACTATGTCGTAGTTCTTATTATCTAATGTAAAATAAGCTGGAAATGGCGTTCGGTGGCGTGTATATACTGAGAGTATCGTTTTTTCTGGGACTATGTTAAAGCCGTTAGTTATTGCCCATAGATTGAATTGTTTCATTGCCAAATTTAATTCCTGTTTAGTTTCGGTTATAGAACTTTTAGGTCAAATACATTCAAATATAAGAAACCATATGATTTTACAAATGATATGGCTTATTGTTTATGTTATAATATTGCAATAAATGTTTAATAATTATTTTATTGCTAACAATATAATCAATAAGTGTATACATCTTTAAATTAAATTTTGTATTTAATGTGTACGAGATTGATATAGAAATGAAAATTTATAATTTTGAACTAAATAAAAATTGAAAAATTTAATAAAAACTTAAATATGTATATTTAAGCTTTTGTTTTGGCGCCCCTAAGAGCTGGCGCCCTGGGCCTTTGCCCCTGTCGCCCCTGACATTCACCGCCTCTGATTATAAGGTAGTTGTTGGTTACTATGTTCGTTATGTACACAATAAGTTTAACAAGTTATAAGTTAAAGTCAATTGCTGTAAATTTTTTAATTTTGTATTGGTGAAGAAATTCTTAACCCACCCGAAAATGTGGATGCAGCGAGAAATGCAGTATTAAATTTAAAAATTTATTAAACTTGATCTTTTTCAGATAAATGAGTGAGGGATAAATGAGTTGGGGCCCGTATGCAAGATTTAATAAAGCGCCCCCAGACAAGGCAAAATTTCAAGTGAAGACCTAAAATAAAAAGGTCCTCACTTTAACCTTGGTGCCTCCCTGGCATCAAGCGCTCTGATGCCATGCATTATCTGCACAGTGCGTTCCTCCAACCCTGAATGCCATATTTCAAATTTATTCTAATAATTGTTATTTCGGTAGAAACCACTTTTACCGCCAAGTCGATAAAATGTAATTTTTAATGCTTGGATAGTAAAAGTGACTTCACTGCCTGTAAAATGTCCGTAAAATGCAACTTTTAATGTCAATCGACGAAAAATTAAATTTAGGGTACTTAAATTTTTCAAATAACTGATAGAAATATGCAGTGATAATATTTTTACATACTGGTATAGTTCGCTCCAAGACAATTGAAAACTCATTTAAACATATTTTTTATTCAGTTCTTTGCTTTACTGTTTCAAACTGTTTTGTAGTTCGTCTTTAGTTATTGTTATTATGACCATGTTACCCGCTTGTCAAAATTCTGCTACTTCCACGTTTTCCACATTTCAGTAGCCCACAGTGCGTTTTTAAGGTTTTGTAGGTATGATTACCAAAAAAAACCGTATAACGTCACTTTTGTCTGTCTGTACCTACGGTAGAAATTGTGGCTAAACGGCTTAACATATAGAGTTGAAATATGGCATACTTATACAACTCGTTAACCAACATATAGGAAAAATACTGAGAGATCAAAGAAATACACCCCGAGATAAATATAAACAAATATCCTGAGAAGTTTAGAACACCCAAGAAGTTTAAATCACCCGTGAAGTTTAAAGCACCTGCCATATAATGATCGCCTAGAAAAACTCGATCTCCCACTACTGGCAGATCGACGAACCCAGCAATAACAACAGGAAAATTCTCCACAGATATGTCCCCATTATTTCATTTCAATATTGACCCACGTCTTCATGGTCACCACTTAAAGTTGAAGCATTAATAATACCTAAGGCTGCCAACTTTTTACGAACTAAATGCGGGACATTTCATAAAAGCTCTCACATTTTTCTATATTAAATTTTACTTTACAGACGTCCACACAGAGCCGTAGCAATGTTTTTGGCGCCCTTATCAAATTCTCAAAATAGCGCCCTTAGGAAATACTTAAAGTAGACACTTGTAAATTAATTTAACCTAAAATAGCGCCCTTTTTATCTTTGTTCATTTTATTTAAGTATCATTGAGGGTATCATTTTTATTTTAATAGAAAAGTGAAAATACAAATAATGACCTTAAAAAAAACGTCCTCCCATCTAAAATACAAGTTATGACTAAAAAAAAGTTTTCATTTCTAAAATACAAGTGATGACAAAAAAAGGTCTTCAATTCTAAAATACATGTGATGACGAAAAACAAAAAACGCCCAAGGTGGCGCCCCTCAGACCTCGCGCCCCTGGTACTTGCCCCGATGCCAGGGCGTTGCTACAAGGTAGAATACTCGCTCAATGGGTCCGTTTGTTCCAGTTAAACAAAACACATATTGAATCAGTAGTTAATATAATATTATGGGGAATCTCCTGCTAACTGCTAACAGTCAGTGTTGCCAACTATAGATACTTTCAATGCACTAAATAGAGCGTAAGAATCCACTAGAAATGCACCAAAACTGGGGCGTAGTCCGAGTTCAAAACCAATCTCGAACAATTACTTTTTTGTTGTATGAAGATGTCTGTTAGTAATAATAATATAATAATAAATTTATTTATTTATTTTCTTATTGTTGAATTATAACTTTTAATATTCAGTACAAGAAAAATAAATACATAATAAACATTAACTATTGACTTAATCACATTCAAAACAAAAACTGCACATTGCAAACTCCAAATTGCCTAGTTAACATATTTTTAATCAGAAGATAAAGTAAATGTTTCTCATCTTAATTAACAAAATAGGAACTCCGAAAAATTATTATTTATTTTAATTTATTAAAGATACATATTAAATGCTTCTTCCTCATCTTGATTTATTTCATTTTTGTATGTTTCGTTTGTTTTGATTTTAAAAACCACTGAATTCGGCAGTTCATAATTAAAGCAACATTTGTTGTATCTTTTAAGTCCAGCCTTTACTGCATTGCCAATATTGCATTAACAGTATCAACCTGAAGCCTATTTCTTAATTTGTTTTTAATTATGTTCAAATGGCTAAAAAGTCGTTCTACTGCAGCATTAGAGTGTGGCAATACTAACAATGATGTGTGTGGAGAAGGTTGTACGGGTTGCGGACATAAATGGTACAACTAGATCCAGCTGACCAGTTTCGAAATATTTTATTTCTTCATCAAAGCTGATCTAAAATGTACCATGTATGTCATTGTGAGATAGTAAAAATATAGAAATTAAACATTAGTAAAAGTCATAATGTGAAATAATAAAAAATAAATAAAATAGTCAGTAATTAAAATAAATAAATAAATAAGAAATAAATAAATAAATAGTAAATGAATAGACTAAAGAGGTTTACAAAATATTAATTACGTAGCACACAAGTTATAATATAAGATGTCGCCGAAGATGCTGCAGAGTCTGCAGCTCACCACATTTTCGTAGTTTTAAATTACAGTTTTAAATCATCAACAGACGATTTAAAACAGAAACACACCAGAATTGGCACTAGCGCACTAGAACGCAATTTTGGTCACTAGATAGGCTTTCAATACACCAGATCTAGTGCAAAATGCAACTTGGCATCGTTGCTAACAGTGTGAAGATATTAAGATGTATAAAAATTAAATGTTAAATTTTGTTAAAAAAAAAAAATAAATAAATAAATCGTTAACATTTAGTTAAAATTTTTATAAAAGCAATATTATTATTTTAGAATAAGTGCTATATTTCCGAATGCGGGACATGCGTGACAATTAATAATATTCCGGGACGATTTTAGGTATCATTAATAAAGCGGGACATGGGTCGCTAATCCGGGACTGTCCCGCCTAATTCTCTTCTTGATGAAGCAGTCTCGGCCCACTCCATCAACAGTTTTAAAAGCAAAATTGCCTGTTTTCTTAAAAAAAAAATTGACAGTGAATATCCTGTATTGTAACATTTTCAATTGTGATTTGTTTGAATATTAATGTATGTATATGTATTGTATCATTGAGCACAACAAGCCACTGGCTTCTACTCTAATCACTGTAATAATAATAATAATTTCAAAAAATGTCGATTATTTTGTGTCGTCGATCTGAGCCGATTTACATTGATTTGAGCCGGAAACGTACGAGAGGAATTTTTAATCAGCTGGCAGTTTTTGTATTTTTTATTATTTTTTTAATTCATGGCTAAATTATGGCTAATAATGTTATGGATTTTTGTATTTATGGCTAAGATAGTGTGAGTCATTTCTTGAAATTAATTTATTATTAAATTTTATGACACATTTTTGGCAAAAACCCCATAAAAAAATTATTTTTCAAAAATAAATTTTTTTTTGTTGATCCTTGTATTAAGAGGTTTCATTTGGTATGCCAATCAAAATATTAAAAAAATATATTAATTTTTTTATTAAATACTTATTGTTTATATTTATCTCGAGATGTGTTTTTTGAACAGTATTTTTCCTACATGTGGGTCAAAGAGTTGTATAAGCATGCCAAATTTCAACTTTCTATGTTAAGCCGTTTGGCTACAATTTCTACCGTACAGACAGACAGACAGACACATGAGTTTCGTTATAAGGGTTTTTTTGATGGTCATACCTACAAAATCCTAAAAAATAAATATACATTAAATATAATTTCATAATTTTGTAAAAAAAAAAAAACAATGTCAGCTATCTACTTTTTCATATTTTATATCTTCTTATGTTTTATATGTTTGTATTTATATTATATGTACATATCAACCCATAATTGGACACTAGCTTGTTGGTTGATTATTTAAATATATATAAAATTTTCCCAAACCTACCCTGTTTAACTTGTGTGGCCTACCCCGGTTGATTTGTTTTCAATTTTCTTGAACTGAACCATACAAATATCTGTATGCACACGCTAGCATATTTGATAGCATTTATATTATGTTGTAAAATTCTCATATGACAGCCCTGATAGTATAATGTGCTGTGATAATATTTTTCAAAAATTCGTAAGGTATATATTGGAAACCAACTGTCGGATTGTCAACTGATCGCAAACATGTTGCTACTGGTTATTTTGTTGGTTGCCGTAGTTGCTGCAGAGGTAAGAGTTTTTAAACTTAAAGTTGTTTTTATAAACTTTTAGATGTGACGTTTCAGTAAAGTGTATTTCAGAATATTTTTGTGACTTATAATTAATTAAAATATAGTAATTAATTTCTGACAAGTTGAAAACAGTTTCTTTTTTGATTTCATATATTATTCTAGCTATGTGTTCTCTTGTTTATCCTTCATCTATGCATATCCTTCCCCAGTTTCACTCAAAACCTTCTATCTTGTTCCTTCCCTGATTTCTATTTTTCCGCATTCCTCCACCATGTGCTCAAATGCCCTTCTTACTTCTGTACACATCCTGCACATTTTTTCTTCTTCCTTCATCCAAAATGCATTTTCACTCTTTTCGTTACCACACCTGAAGCGTACAATCACCTTTTTCTCTGCATTTCCAATCTGTTTCAGGTATTCTAGCCATTGCGATGTCCAAGTTTTTTAAATTTACTATTATATCTTGATTCCTCTATTACAGTATCTACCGGGACCAACTGTCCCGGTTTTCCCGGAAGAGTCCCGGTTTGAATACTGAAAGTCCCGCGTCCCGGGAAGCAGGTGCCCGGGACGCGAAAAGTCCCGGTTTCATCAAAAACACAATGTTTTGGAATCTTTTCAAAAAAATCTAATAATGTTATTAAAAAACTAAATATTTTTCATCCTCAATTCCTCATATAACATGTTCCTACAAGATGGTTATCATTATTACCAGCAATATATAAAATGATAAAATGTTGGCCAGGTGTAAAAACTTATTTTCAAAGTATGGGACAAGACGAATATCTTCCCCTTATTTAGAAATACATTATGCATGAAAATAGAGAAGAAGATTACAGTAGAACCGAAATATACATGTTATTCCTTCAAAATTTATTGCCAATTTTTAAAGAGGCAATCAGACCAGTTCTGTAACTCAGTTACTATGACAAAAGTAACTAAATATGTCACTTTGAGCAAGGTCAGTTACTATCATTTTTATTTTATTTTACTGTATAGGATACACAACAGAATATCCCTACGAATGGGTTATTCCAATTACAGTGTAACACAAATTATATATAAAGTGTACACATCTTACGTCTACAAAATTAATAATTTAACAATATAAATATACAATAATAATAACAATAATAGTATATTATGGAAACTGTATCAGTGACAATTCATAAATTGTAAAGAATTTTTTTTTTGAAGGAAAACAATGAAGAATAAAATATGTCAATATCAGCAGCTTGTTCATTAAATGTCCTACAAATTCTTATCATGGGAGAATTCATTTTCGAGTTGGTAAGGCAAGCTGAAGTATGAAACAAGATGGGATTTCTAACCTGATGTTGATAAATATTGTAACTAAATAACTGAGCAACTCGAGTGCGTCAAAGTTATTATTAACAATTTTGAAACCGATCACCGCATCATTCAAAAGTCGTCTGTTAACCAAACTAGTCATATTATAGAAATCTAAGTTAAATTCATATGATTCATAATAATTTTTTTGTTTTACTCTATAATTTAGACGATTAATAAATTTTTTTTGTATCTTTTCTAAAGATCCAATGTATGTTTCATACTGAGGGTTCCAAATACAACTAGCGAATTCTAGATGACTTCTGACTAATCCATTATATAATGTGATGAAAGCACGTGGTTCTGTAAATTCTGTAGTAACTCGAAACATAAATCCTAAGTTTCTGAGGGCTTTTTGTACAATATAGTTAATATGCTTGTTAAAGATAAGTTTAGAGTCCAGAATCACTCCAAGATCTTTCACATCAAAGACCTGTTTCAACAAATTTCCCAGTATTGAAAAGTCAAAATGAATTAAATTTTTGGATTGATTTCTACTGAAAGTAATGTAGTTACATTTTTTGAAATTTAATACCAATTTGTTTTGGTTATCATGAATGAAAGTCATTATACTTTTTATAATATTATATCTTGTAGTAACGTTATTTTATTTTGGGCCTGATGATCCCACGTACCCTGAATCACATATCATTTGGGAGGAGACAGTTCAGAGAAGCCGATTGTGGGAATAGGCTTATCTGTTGTCTCTTTTATCTCCTACTTAACTTCCTACTCACGTGTTTGCCGTGCGTGGACACCCGTAACGCCGGAGAAAAGGATCCTGGTCGGTTGAGGAGACTGCTGCCCTCGGACAGTACGATCCCAACACACCTTCTTTGGCCTCGGAGTCGGTAAAACGGGAGGCTGAGTCTGGTCAGCTCAGTCAATCGGCTGGTGTCACGGTTCATGAATAGAGTGACTCCACTACTAAATCGTGGATGCCGGGTAATGCCGTACCACTAGACAAGTATTCGGGGGTCTGTGGGAGCGGATGCAGCTCGCAAGGTTCCAGAGTTGGCTACTCTTGGTTCTCGAGCGGGTCGAGCAGCCCGTAACTACTTCCTCCGATGCTATATCATCCTGACATGCCTGGTGCAACGAGCCGGTTTGCGGCCAAGGTCCCTGGTGTGGGGCTCCATGGTGGGTGGGCATGGCAGGGTGACGAAACTTAATATACGGGTATGGCGACTACTCGGAGAGATAAAAATTTCTTAAATTCCGCCAATAGTGAGAGTAAACTCACTATTGGCAAACGTAAAAAAACAAAAAAGCGACTTCATCGCGACGCTCTGTCGTCAGATGAAGGAGGTGTTAAACCTGCTGCCAAGAAGGTAGATAGGTTGGTAGTGTATTGTGCGCCAGTACCACGATTTCTCGTCGTGAAGGTACAAGAAGAGGGTAAGTCTTTTAAGGAGATGTGCCCCTTCTTTGTTGCCAGAACGTTGAAAAATACGTGCCCAACTGGCATTAAGTCAGTGCGTAAATTGTCAGACGGTACACTGTTAGTTGAAGCAGATGTTGGGTCTTCGTCGAAGCTGCAGAAATATGAGGTATTTGGTGCATACCGTATTTCTGTTCAGCCACACAAGGCTTTAAACACAACCAGAGGTGTCATAACGGATCGTGACCTTGCGTACGTCACGGAAGAAGAGCTTATGCAGGAAATGGCATCGCAAGGTGTCATTGAATGCAGAAAGCTAAAACCCCGAAATGGCAAGCCTTCGATTTCAATGCTGGTGTCCTTCGCTGGCACTAGGTGTCTAGCATCGGTAAAGGTGAGGTATAACGTGTGCAACGTTCGCCCCTACTATCCTAACCCGATGCAATGCTACAAGTGTCAGCGTTATGGGCACACCTCAAGTCGTTGTGGTAAGCAGACACTCTGTGCCAACTGCGGACAGGATCAACATGAAGTTGATACCTGTCCAAACGCGGCACACTGCGTGAACTGCAAAGGGGCGCATGCCTCCACTTCACGCCACTGCCTAACGTACTTGGAGGAGAAGGCCATTCAGACCATCAAGACGCAGGACAGGATACTCTATTATGACGCCAAAAGGAAATACAAGGAAAGTGCACCAGTTACCTTCGCGAAATCCTTCGCGCAAGTGACATAGAAAACGACAGCATGCGTCCAGACCCAGACGGATACAATGCCCCGTCCGACATTTACAGCATTGAAGACAGTAACGCCCAATATATCGGGTACTGAAAAGGTGTTGGAATTGGTCCCAGAGACCAAAATTCAGACCCCACAACCTGGGGGATCGGGTCTGAATAAATCCCCCCAGTCAAAAGGATAACGCACACCGTCTCAATTCTCCCCACCACCTAAGGAGAAGTCTCAACAAACTTCTCCAAAGACGAGAAGCGACCAGAGTGTGGTCGCTTCTACCAAACCCTCATCAGCCAAAAAGAGTCCAGTGTGTCCACCAAAGCACCTGGATAAACAGGTGAAACCGTGGCCGAAAATGGCTGTGGACCCGCAACCTAAGAGTAAATCAAAAATCATTAGGTTGCGCGGAAATTCTCCTAAACAAAAATGACTGGTCCACTAATTCAGTGGAACTGTAACGGTGTATATCAGCGCTACGAAGAACTGCGACTTTTACTCTTCAATTTTGCGCCTTCGTGTGTTTGTCTGCAGGAAACAAATTTCAGGGAAACCGACACATTCTCTCCTAGAGGATACTCCGTGTTTCGCAAGGATTTCCTTACGGGGGCAAGAGCATGTGACGGCGTGGCAATTCTCGTTAGAGACACATTGTACCACGACCCTGTAGACATTGACACTGAGTTGCAGGTCGTGCAGTGCAACACGAACTGTCGTGTTGCACTTCCCCTCCAGGTGACGATTTGTTATATCTACCTTCCCCCTGGTGTTCAAACTGACATCCGAGATGTCGTGAACATCATGGATCAACTCCCACCACCCTTCATACTGCTAGGCGATTTTAACGCCTACAATGTGTGTTGGGGATCGGTGCGGAACGATCGACGGGGACGTCACCTGGAAAATATGTTGAACGACTTGAATCTGAGCTTTTTGAACGACGGCAGACCCACGCACTTCTGTGCAGCAACGGGTACATTTAGCGCTATAGATCTTAGCGTCGTTTCAGGAGCCATCGCTCCACTGTTCAATTGGGATGTGCATCACGACCTGTGCGGTAGTGATCACTTTCCAATCCTCTTTAGGCCTCTGTTTAATACTGTTACCGAATCCCGCTGGCCACAGTGGGTTCTTCGGAAAGCAGATTGGACCAAGTTTGCAGAATCATTCTCTCATGAGGATATTCCGAACTTGACCGTAAACGACGAGGTGAATCATTTCACGGATTCCATCACGAGCGAGGCTAAAAGAAGCACACCGCTGTCATCCACTCAGCCCCGTCGAATTCCCGTTCCCTGGTGGAACGACGAAGTCGACTTGGCGTTACGTGAAAGGAGACGCCTCTTCAATACATTCCGTCGTTGTCCAACAGAGGAAAACATGATAGCCTTTCAGCGAGCGAAAGCGGGGGCTGAGAGGATTGTGAAGGAAAGCTAGCGCGAATCATGGCGCAAATACGTGTCCACAGTTACAGTTGCCATTCCAGTGGCCAAAGTTTGGGAGAAGGTCCGGAAAATCTCCGGTCGAAATACAGCTACAGCCATTGCAGGCCTATCGGTAAATGGTAACGTAGTCACATCAGCGGTCGAAATTGCTAACACTTTGGCATCTAATTTTCCGTTTAATTCTAGCTCTGAACATAATCCATCTGAGTTTCTAACTCGTAAAGTAGGTCTAGAATCTCTACCTCTTAATTTCTTCTCCAGAAATAATGAGGTATACAATCTGCTTTTCTCTCGTGAAGAGCTACATAGCGCGATGTCAAAGTATAAGGATAACTCTCCTGGTCCAGATGCGATACATTATCGTATGATCCGAAATCTTCCGGAATCATCTAAGTCTAGGTTTTTGAATGTCTATAACAGGATATGGACTGACGGCAAGTGCCCGACCAAGTGGAAGGAATCTCATATAATTCCTATCCCCAAAATCGGGAAAGATAAACACTTGCCTTTTAGCTATAGACCAATATCGCTGACCAGTTGTCTCTGCAAGCTCATGGAGCAAATGATCAGCAAGCGTCTGATTTGGTTTTTAGAATCATACGACTTGCTGGCCAATACACAGTGCGGTTTTCGCCATCACTGCTCAACAGCAGATCATCTGGTCAGACGAGAGACAGCTATCAGGAATGCTTTCGTTGAAAACAAACACCTGGTAGCTGTGTTTTTCGATATTGGGAAAGCCTATGACACTGCATGGATTTATGGTATTCTCCGTACTTTGCATTCCTGGGGTCTCCGGGGACGCTTGATGTTCTTTATAAAAGACTTCATGTCGAACCGGCGCAACAGGGTGTGGATCGGAAATACCCTGTCACAAATATTCGCACTGGACAATGGGGTCCCACAGGGCTCCATACTGATAGTTTCGCTATTTTTGATTGCCATTAACGGTGCAGCTTCATGTATTCGATTACCTGTACAGAGTTTGATATTTGTCGACGACATTGGGATCTTTGTCGCCGGACAAAAGACTAGTACAATCGAACTTCAGCTCCAGCTGACCATCAATCGTCTCGATACATGGGCAACCGAAAATGGTTTCTAATTCTCGAAGAGCAAAACTGTGTGTGTCCATTTTTGTAGGATAAGGGGTGTCCATCCCAACCCTACACTCATGCTAAATGGAGCACAGTTACCATTTACCGATACTGCCAGATTTCTGAGTCTCGTTTTTGACAGTCGTCTAACTTGGCGGGCACATTTTTTGTCCGTCAAGAAAAAATGCCAAAAGTCGCTCAATTTGTTGCGGGTTCTCAGTCACAAGACACCTCACTGTTATGTTGCATTTATATCGTTCTTTAGTGCGCTCTAAGTTGGACTCTGGATGTCTAACTTATGGGTCAGCTAAACACCACTGGGGTTAGATTGGCCACTGGTTCATTTCGCACCAGCCCAATACCATGCCTGCTGTGTGAAGCAGGCGAACCGTCACTGTACATTCATCGTAATATTCTATCCTTGCGATATATGGCTGCACTCAGTGCCAAGTCAAATCATCCTGCGTATGATCCTATTCTACAAAATAGGCATACAGAGACCTATGACAGAAAACCAAGAGCCAATAGGCCTTTTGGTCAGAGGGCTTTCGACATTTTGGGTGATATTGACTTTAATATGCCCGAAATGGCAAGTTTCTTTTTGTGTGCTGTTCCACCATGGACGCTGCCGCGTCCACTTGTGAATCTCACATTAACTAGGTTTGATAAAGATACTACGTTGCCTATCGAATACCAACATGAGTTACAAAAAACACTGGTCCCTAGGTTCGAGGATACTGTCATTTTTACTGACGGATCAAAATCCGGAACCAGGTTTGGGTGTGCGTTCGTTGTTTTGAATCCACGCCAACAGTTTCAGTACCGTCTGCATTCTATAACGAGTGTGTACACTGCTGAGCTGTACGCTATTTTCAAGGCCCTGTGTTTTGTTTTGTCAGAGCAAATTCGGTCAAGTGTTATCTTGACTGACTCGCTGAGCGTTCTGAACAATATCCAAGATCCAGATCCAGTGCATCCTCTTGTACTAAAGATTCGGTTGCTACTCCACAATCTGAATGCTCAGAATGTGAGGGTAGAGCTGTTTTTTATACTAGGACATGTTGGTATTAAAGGCAACGAAGCGGCAGATGCAGCTGCAAAAGCCGCCTCTCACAGACCTATGATTGATGTGAGTTTCATATTTCCAGATGACGCAAAGAGTCATCTGAAACACCTGGTCTTAGACATGTGGCAACATGAGTGGTGCCGCGCACAGAACGTTAAGTTGCGACAGATTAAGGGAGACGTTAAACCATGGGGTTCTTCCTGCAGGATTAACCGCAGGGAGGAAACCGCCATCACACGCCTCCGAATAGGTGACTGTTGGTGGACCCATAGACACCTTCTTCGAGGTGAAGAGTCCCCTATCTGTGAGACGTGTAATACATATTTGTCTGTGTGACACATTTTAACTGAATGTGTACAGTTCGAGGATGTCAGGGAGAGGTTAGGCCTGTGCTATGACCTGTCAGTTGCTTTAGGTGACGATAGGGTACTCGTGGACAGGCTGATACTCTTCCTGAGAGAATCGAACTTATTGTTTTATGTGTGAAGTCTGGTACCTTATTTTAATGTGTTTCTAGTTATTGACTGTGATATTCGATGGTAATTGGCCCCTTTACAGCCTCGTACTATCACCCTGAGTCTGTTCAAATTTTCGAACAGACTTTTTATATTATTTATTTGTGTTTGTCAGTACAAGATTTCTTTTATTGAGTATGCGTATTTTTAATGATTTTATTTATTTATTTATTGTTTTTAATATATAGTCTAGTCATTTAGATGGGCTGCGTTAGGCGCAAATAGCCTTTGTTGCTGTGCGCCAAAAATTTTAACTAACTAATTTGATTTTTCCAATTCAAATTACTTACATGCAATAAGGCCATTTTCTTTAAAAACAACACATTTAACATATGATCATATAAAATCTGCCGCAAAGTTTGAAAATTACAGACGCTTTAGAGATGAACAGCCTCTATGATGAATTCATAGATGCAAAGAACATTATCGAAACAGCTTACTTACAAAAATAACTCTGTAGACAAAATGTGGACTGATTTTTCTGAAACTAACGAGTTGGAAGCTAATTGCTGCAGTTATGGTACCTTTATGAAACTTTTGGTACTAGTTGGCAAAATTCTCAATATCCCATGCTCAAACGCATTTATTGAGAGGATCTTCAGTTTGATATCTTCTCATTGGACTGATACCAGAAACCGTTGCGATACTGATTTAATAAAGGCCGAACTACAAGTAAAATTTAATTTAAAATGGATTCCATACGAAGTAAATTCGGTGACGAATCGCAGAAGGACTTCGATATTAATAATATTATAAAATTTGCAGTCTTAAATGCTTTAGCCACTTGACAGGACCACTGCAGTTTGGATGTGACTACTACTCCCAAATCAGTTTGTTCAGCAACTTCCTTTATCGCTGCACCGTTCATATTATATTGACGTTTCGGGTTATTGTAGCCGATGTGCAGTACGGTTTTTTTTGTTTATCGAAGTTGAGAGGAAGGAGCCAAGTTTTTGTCCATTCAAATACGGCGTTGATATCGTTCTGAATTATGAGATTATTCTTTAGCGGATATCCGAAGAATTTGGTGTCATCCGCAAACATACAACTCCAGGACTGAATATGTTGCAAAAGGTCTACTACAAATATCAAGAATAATAAAGGTCCCAAAACCGAACCCTGTGGCACCCCGCTAAGAACTGGCTTACGATTGGCCAATCGAGTTACCAATCCTGACGTGGAAAACTAAGTCAGTGAGAAAAGCTTCAATCCATTTTAAGATTTTGCCTCGTATACCATAGTGTTCTATTTTTTTCAATAGAAATTAATCTCGACTTTATCAAATGCTCCTTTGAAATCAAGGTAGATAACATCAATAGGTTCAGATCTATCAAGTAATTGCGTCCAGATGATAGTACAGTATAACAAATTTGATGTTACTGATCTGCCAGGTAGAAACCCATGTTGTTCATCTGGAAGAACATTATTGTCAGCTAGAAATTTTAATATATTTGTTGCAATAATTCGTTCAATAATTTTCGTTGCCGAAGAACTTACACTAATACGGCGATAATTAGATGTTAGAAGCTTGTTACCCTTCTTAAAAATTGGTGTGACATGGGCAGTCCGCCAGGAGAGAGGAAGTCGTCCGGTATCCAATGAGTCTCTCATGGCCTGATAAAGAGGTTCGTATAGGCTATTGCAGCATTTTTTCAGAATTAGAGGCGATATGCCATCAGGACCTGGTGAACTGGATACTTAAAGTCTTGATAATTCTAAGAGCACATCATCAGGTGAAAATTCAATGTCATCAATCGTATTAGTCACTCTAGAATCATGTGGAAGATCAGGTACTACAGTATTAGAATTCTGGGTAAAAGTTTGCGAAAATTGTTCTGCAAATAACTCAGCAACTGTAGAATGATCATGACACACAGCTCCATTTTGGTCCTTAACAACTGGAATTGTCACTTTCGAGTCAATTTTAGATCTTACATAACTATAAAATGCTTTCTGGTCAGTATTCAAGAGTTGGGTTTCATAAGTTTTACGTGCCTTTCTTATTTCAGTTGTTAACATATTGGATATTGGATGTTCAGTAAAGAAATCAATGTTATTGGAGGTTTTATATTTTTTCCATAAATAATGTTTCAAATTTCGTAAATTTAGTAACGTTCTATTAAACCAGGGTTTTCTTAAAGCATGTTCGTGGTGAAATTTCTGGGGTATGTTTATCACCGTATTTCTGAACACCGCCCAATAATTATCAAGAACAGTACATTCTGTCCGGGTGACAGTAGATAGTTCTTGGGATATTGCCTCAAAATTGGATTTCCAAATATTTTTTCGACACACTTTCTGAGAGGCTGGACTAAAGATTACTTGTAGGGTAATCAATAACTTTGCGTGATATGAACAACCAATTGGTGTAAGATATTTTATTTGGCTCACCAGATTTTTGTCATTTGTTAGGAACAAGTCAAGAGTCGATGGGGTTTGTCCTAAACGGTAACGAGTCGGTTTTGTGATTAGTTGTTCAAGAGAAGAATTATATAGTAAGTCGATGAATTCCTAGAATTGTGGTCAGAAAGAACGCTATTTATATTTAAGTTCAGTGGCCAAGTTATTGTTGGAAAATTGAAATCCCCGAAGATTAAAACATTCTTGAAATCCTCAGATAGACTCTTAAAATACTTTATTGAAAGTACATCATCTTCTAACTTTGTATCGCCAGGTCTATATATATTAGTAACTATAAAACTAGTATGTTGTAATTTTATCTTTAATGTTAAAACTTCAATGTTAGTTAGATGTGCAGTTAAAACCTCTGTATGACTCTCAGGAAATATTGTTGTTTTTACATAGGTGCAAGTCCCTCCTCCTCGTTTGTTAACACGGTCTTTGCGATAAAGTAAGTAGCCGGAATATTAAACAGGGAGTCAGGATGAGCATTCGTAAACCAGGTTTCAGTTATAAGAATGAGTTCGGGTTTAATCTGATCAATTTCCAAATAAAGTTTATCGAATTTAGCCGTTAACGCTGCTATGTTTGTATAAAAGACAGTGAGTTCGTTTAAAGTACTCACTTTTTTGAACGTCCAGGTTTATTAATTCTATCACTGGCCGAGCTGTTTATAGAAGAAATGTTTTGTCCGCTATGAATCATAGTCATCGGGGAGTTTATCCTTTGAACAATGGTAGGAATATGTTTGATATATTTAATAGTTAGATTTTCTTCCCCATTTGTAATTCGGTTATGCAGCTCGGTTCGCACGGACTTCAGATATTCAGCTTGTCGGGGTGGTTGATAATCGCAGAATTTAAGTTTATTGTACTTAGTTGCAGCAAGCCTCTTTTTATTCTGCCAGATATTTTTGACAGATGCAGGATTTCTTAACATTACTTTAATAGGCCGCGGTTTTCCCGAAATATTTGAATATTTCCCCAATCTACGTACAGAACACGCCGTAACTGAAGCATCATTAGTAGTAACATGCAAAATATCATTCACAGTGACTAAGTCTCCCATATGTATATTATCACTCGGTGGTTCCGGTACGCCTAGAATTTTAATATTTTTCTCCCTGTTCTGTTCGGTCACGCAGTTCACCCAAAACTTCTTCAAAAAACATTGGTTGTACGTGATTAGCTGTGGATATCATCTTATCTTCCATTGCCTTAATTTTCGAAATTAGGTCTCCAATCATGTTTTTCAATTCGGCATGATTGTCGTTAATATGTGAGATTTGTGCACAGAAAAAACGAATGTTTTTTGATTTAAGCCTAGTTAAGTGAGTGACGTCATCTTTACTCATGCTTAACCCTTTCACTGCGCTATACGCTTTGAGATTTCGTGCTCGCTGTGCGTACATATTTCGGTGATGGCGAGTTTATTCGTGTAGAGCAGTTGGCGTGAACTTTTTGTGTAAGTTTTCATGACATGTAACGATGAATGATGGTGACGATATGACTAATGTTAGGAAAAATGTAATGTGAGTGAATGAATACAAAAATACTATCAAAAAGATTTTATGTAAAAAAATTTGTTTACATATTTACCTATATGCTATACTAACTATGAAACTTACAAAGAGTTAGTAATCTAGTTCCTTATACCGAACTGGAATAAAATATAATATACTTGCTATATATATTTATAAAAAATCAATATAAATAAGTAGATATACTGAATGTAAGACCCTATCTAACTGAATTGAACGGCACAGCAACGTATACCAACGCAACGTGCTCGCGAGTACTTAAACTGGTTGGGGAACAATTTAAAACACGGCGCGAGTTAACTCGCTCGGAGCGTATCGGGCCACACTTTTATTTACGAGTATATACGGTTGGAGCAGCGAAAGGGTTAAGCAAGCACTGTGGATGAGAAGAGACACAGGTGTCCTTGTCGTTAATCCGCTTTGATCAGTTTGGACAATTCATGCCGACTGGTGTTTAATGGTCAAATTAACAAAACAATGGCAAAGAAAAATATCAAAATAGGTTTGAGTTCCAGGAAAAAACACAAAAATATTACTTAAGTACAGAAACCCAATTATAGGTTACCAAAAGTTAAATATTTTTTAGATCACAGAATAGTTAAAGAACAACAACAATCACTCTAAATGTCTTCAAGAAGTCGCCGGCAAAAACACTTTGATAAATATAAGATATATCAAAAACAAAATACAGTGATATGCACAGTGCAACTAACTATATACTTATACCCTATACTACAATTGGGCCGTATGACAATACGTCCCGGTTTATCGCGACATGTCCCGATTTGTAAGCTAACATAAATAACTGGAAAGCTTTTGAATTTTTGATTTAATCTTTGATTGCCCTTCCAGTTGCTTAGTGCTAAATTCGCTGTTGGCCATGTTATAATTTAATGATGACTTATGTTTTAGGAGAAGCCCAACTTCCTATTCAACCGACATGGATTACCCCCTCCACCGGAAACCCATGAAAGGGCTGCTGTACCTATGTGGTCTACTATAGCACAACCATTAGACAACTTTGATCCAAACAACACTAAATATTGGGACATGGTAAGCTAATATGTATATATATAACTGTGTGAGCATTCTGCAACATGGATCGTTCTTTCATATAGAACAGTTCAAGTTTCATATAGAAGAGTTGAATGATTCCTAGCGTTTTGGTTGCTATTACATGCTGTTAACTTGTACATTGTGCAGGTCTAATTATATGCAGGATGAATACTGGGATAAAGTGCCTTATTATGGGGGAGGATTTTAGTACACTGAAAGAGAACAAATATAAAAAAATAAATATTTGATTTTTATTTGTTTCTCTTGTCTATACAGGGAGGTTCAAATTTCATTACCCAATGCATAACTTTTTTATTATTGAGGATAACAGTATAATATTAAATTTCAAATGAAATAAGCTTGATACCAAGGCTATAGGTGTGTTCGTTTGTGTTGCCCAACCTACACTGAACTACACCACAGCTTCCCCCACCAATGCTATCTTATATAGTGACGTCAGCTGCTCTTGTCCTGGACAAGTCTGGTGCAACACAAACGAACAAACCTTAATAGAGTACACAGGTTGCTTCTATGAACTATCCACCAATCACAGTTGAGCGCGTCATATGACGTAGCTGCGGACCAAATTCAAATCATTTAAGACTTAAGACCCTTACAACCTCAACTTAAGGTTGTAAGGGAGGTAATTTTGGTATTATTTCATAAATAAAATTTCATACTTTTCATAATTTCATTTTCAACCTTGACATTTCATATTTATATATACCTATCATAGCCTCCCTACAGGGCGACCTAATTTTTCGCTAAGTAAACAAGAATTAGTGCAATAGTTTTCTTATTGACATAATTAATGGTCATAAAGTTTTGTTATATTTTAATAACTACTAGCTGAGGAATCCGTATTTCAAAAGTTTTTATTGTAAATATAATAAATTATAGTATAATAATAGTATAGCAGAATATATAAAGTTGGTTTTACACAGTTCAATTTATTTTTCAATAAATTGATCTTTTTTTTTTTTTTGTCGGTTAACTGAACAATTTATTCACAAACTTGAAAATAGAAGGATCATTTTACGCACATCAATTTATTTATCAAAATAAAAATATTGAAAAAATCTGCACAAAACTGCGAGCTGTAAAAAAAAAAATTACCTAGATGATGGTGAATTAGAGCGTTTGCGGTTCTGTCACATTTGAAAACGAAACAAAAACTACATATTTCTTGGTTATGCTACAACTAAACAGATAAAAATATACCTAATTCTCTAAAAAATTGATGAAAAATAGAACTCGTTTTATTTTCAAAATAAATTGATAAATTTTTTCAATTAATTGATCAATAAATTGAATCGTGTAAAACCCAATAAGAATATACATCACAATATTTTTCACAGGAATTTCCTTTTTTTTTTTAAATAATGCTTATTTCTTAAAAACTTAATACGATTCCTGTCAGAATTACACTTGGTATAGATAGATGCATCTGCCATCTGCTGTTTAAATTTTTAGTGTTTTCGCTACAGCACATTGGTATATTATCGCCTAACGCCTTGCTAGAATAAATTTTTGTACTTTAAATGACGGAACAAATAATAATGGATAAAAATGTTCTCTATAACAATGGATACATTGTGACCATGTATCCATAATTAAATCCCATTTTCGATAAAAAAATAAAATAAACTGTGCATTTGGTAAAGGAATTTTACCCTCTCTACCTAGAATATACTAGCAAACCTTAGTCTTACCATAAAAACTGTTACTGTGTTTTCAGTGGAAAACCACAAGATGCTAAAAGATATTTTGTTTAAGATGTATCTTAAACAAAAAATACCAATTACTTTTCAAAATTACCACTTATGACCGTTATACAGTGGTTAAGTCTTTGCGGCCACGCGGTGATAGAATTTCAAAGGATTTCTTCAGAAAAACCCTGCGTTGCCGTATCGGGAAACACCTTAGACTAGCGGTTTCGGTTGTCTCTTCATGCATGTCCTAAAGCACGGACCCAAATTTGTAGTTCAGGGGGTTGAGGACGATCAGCACCTTAATAAAAGAGCACAAAATACAACTTATACCGGAAAGGAGGCTTTGATGCTGGGGGGTGGGGGAGTGATGAAATCCAATTTAGTCTGGGAATTAGCACAGTAACACCAAAACGATTCATCACATACCTAGGAGTAACTCAGCGCCAACGGCTCAATCGCCGAATATATCAGAAAGATAGTGGTCAAAGTCGAAGAGTGATCTGCACGTCTAGTCGGCTTATGTCAAAAGTCTGAGGTGCAAGTTGGAGTAAAAGAAGAATCCTGCTGGAGACAGTCCACTAAACACTCCTATACGGAGTGAGACCCTAAAACATGAAAAATATAATACCATTATAGAAAAGTCTCGGAGAAAGGCGTTTATAGGGATGGCGTCGGCCTGCCGTATACTGTCAATTGTGACCCTTCGAGTAATGACGGGAATTCTCCCTCTCCGACTGCAAGCCGAGGAGAGAAGTGCCATACAAATCGAACGAGGCAGGAGGTGGCAGTCAGTCAAACATCACAGCCAGAGTGCACTCCATTGAAAGATGACAGGAGGGCTGGGAGAACAACACTGAAAAGGGCAGTGGACAAAAACGCTCATCCTGAACGGCCAGGAATGAAGAGCTTGTACACAACACATGAACATTTATTTCTTTGTCACGAAAGCCCTGATTGCACATGGGTCATTTAGAACGTATATCAAAAGGATTGGAAAATTAATAGAGGACAGTTCTCTACTGTGGCGCAGTTGACACGGCGGATCACACACTATTTGTCCGCGATATATGGCATGACGTTAAGTAACAAACGACTGCCACAATAAACTAACAACTAGAACCAGACAACATGGTAAGCGTAATGCTCAGTTCCAGAAAATCTTGGGAGGAAGTAAAACGGATGCTTCGTAATATAATGAAGAAGAAAGAGAAGAAAAAAAAACGGCTGAGATAATCCAGGGATGCAAGACAGTAAATTCAAATCAAGTCTACCGCCAATATGGCAAGTCCAAAGAAGGATAGTTCCTTAGCGGACCAAGGAGGTAATTGGAGGTTGTAGTCGGTAGGTGTTATGTTCTTAAATATAACAAATAATACTAATATTATGGGGGAAATAATACATTTATATGAATCTATATTTATATACAATAAAATACGTTCCTGTTATTTACAGGAGAAAACAAGACATGACATATTTATATATGTGTTGTCCCAGTTACAATCAACGTCAGATCAATCTGTTGTCTCTACGCAACACCTCCCCTTTTTATTGGTACATCCCGGTGGTACGGAAACGCATGTTGATCTGCGAAGCGAAATTTTTGTTGGTATAGAACCAACTTCTCTGGAAGGTTCAGCAGGAGTAACTGGGAAGAGAACATCAGGTGTGAGAGGATCAGCTAGAGGGACTGGAATAAGATCAGCAGGAGCGGCTGGAACATGAAGTACATCAGAGTCATTTATATTAGAGTCTTGATTAGGTGGGTCTAAGATAAAAGTGTCAAAAATTGACAGCAGATTACGATCATTTTGATAATTTTGTCCAGGCGTGGTGAATCGGAATCGCATCTGATTGGCATGACGTGTTACAACTTTGGAATTTACGTCAACTTCATACAACACACTTCCTTTTCGTTTCATGACTGTTCCTTCCAGCCAACCATTTTTACGGTAATCTCTAATATATACCTGGTCGCCAATGCGATAGAAACGTTTGCGAGTTCCATGGTGCTTCTTAAATTGATCTTCCATCTTCGAATTATGTGTTGACAATTTTTTTGAAGGTCGTAATAATTCTAGTGATGTTCTCAACTTCCTACCGAGAAACATTTCTGCAGGACTTGCTTTGTTCGGTAGAGTAAAATTTGGAGTTGATCTGTAGGTTGATAAAAATGTTTGTAGAATTTCCTTGGTATTTCCCTCCCCTTTTAATTTTAGCAGTGCTCGTTTTAATGTGTCTACGAAACGTTCTGCTTGTCCATTGGACATAGGGTGGTAAACAGGATTACGGATGTGTTTGATTCCATTTTCTAAACAAAATTTTGAAAAATATTCAGACGTAAACTGTGTACCATTATCAGATACAATTGTTTCTGGAACTCCAAATTGTGCGAAAAGACGTTTTAAAATTAATATTGTGGATGATGCAGTAGTATTTTCTGTTGCAATAATTTCTGGCCATTTTGATAAGGCATCAACAATTACCAAATAAGAGTAGCCTTGAAAAGGACCGGCGTAATCTATGTGGATACGAGACCAAACTTTGGTTGGTTGTGGCCAAGAAGAAAGTGTAGTTTTAATCGGCATTTTCGCTACCATGTTACATTTACTGCATTTTCGAACCAAATCTTCAACTCCGGCGTCCAAACCTGGCCAATAAACTATACTGCGTGCTAAGGCTTTCATTCTTGCTATTCCAGGGTGACCAGAATGAAGTTGACGCAGGATTTTTGGACGAAGGATATCTGGAATACATACTCTGTCAGAAAACATAATACATTCATCAATCATCGACAGTGAATGACGGCGTTGATAATATTGTTGTAAACGTTTGCTCTGAATTATATCAGGCCATTTGTCTTGTAAACAATATTTTACGCGCTGAAGAAGAGACTCTTTATTAGTTTCTTTTTTAACAATTTCAGCGGTAATCGGCAGGGACCGAATTGACTGAAGAAATGTGCAGCGTATATCTGCTTCGAGAGAGACTGAGGCAATGATCATTTCTTCATCTGGAACATTGTGCGTGGCTATCAATCTGGAAAGAGCATCTGCTTGACCAAAAATATTGGTATTTTTGTATTCAATATCAAAGTCATAAGCAAGCAGACTAGTTGCCCATCGTTGTAATCTGTTAGCCGTATAGGCAGGAATGCCTTTTTTTGAACCAAAAATACTGAGAAGTGGTTTGTGATCTGTTTGCAGTATAAATTTCCGGCCATGAATCATTCTGTGAAATTTCTTGCATGCAAACATTAAAGCTAGAGCTTCTTTCTCTATCTGACTATAATTTTTCTCTGCAGCAGTGAGTGTTCTGGACGTATGTGAAACTGCTTTCTTCGAACCATTAGGAAATCTATGTAGTATTACGGCTCCAATGCCATAATTAGAAGCATCAGCAGCAACTATGATTTCCAGCTGAGAATTATAGTGCGTTAATAGCAAATCTGACTGTAAAATAGATTTAGCTTTTTCAAATGCTTTTTGACAAGTATTTGACCAGTGCCATTTTGTATCTTTTTTAAGTAAAGCATTAAGTGGTGCATGGAGTTGGTGTAAATTTTTAACAAAAACACCCTAGTAATTTAAAAGTCCTAAGAAGGAACGGAGTGTAGTTATGTCGTGTGGAGGCGGCATGTGTTGAATCGCAGCAGTTTTTTCTGGATCTGGACGGCGACCATAAGCATCCAAAATAAACCCTAAATATTTTATAGAGTTAAGAAAAAAAATTGCATTTTTCAAGGCGAACGTGGAACCCAAATTCTTCAATACGCTTAAAGGTTTCTTCAAGATTATTTTTGTGTTCCTTTTCGTTGCGTCCCATGACGATAATGTCGTCGAGGTAAGCAGTGACGTTCGGTAAATCTGCCAACATACCGTCCATAATTTGTTGAAAAATAGCTGGAGCAGATTTGACACCAAAAGGAAGTCTGTTATATTGATACAGGCCTCGATGGGTATTTATCGTGAGGAGTTCCTTAGATTCCTCTGCGACCTCTATTTGTAGGTATGCATCGGCAAGGTCTATTGTTGAAAATATTTTATCTCCATTCAATGTAGAGAAGATATCTTCAGAAAGAGGAAGCGAATGCTTATGCAACTTAAGTGCATTGTTAAGTCCAGTTGAATAGTCTGCACAAATGCGAATGGTACCATTTGCTTTTTTTGCAACTACAATTGGAGCAGCCCACGAAGAGTAGTTTATGTGCTGGATAACACCAAATTCTTCCAGACGGTTGAGTTCGTTATCAACCGTTTGAAGAGCTGCAAACGGGACAAGCCATTTTTGTTTAAAAACTGGTTTAGCATCCGAATTTAAAAAAGATGCTTTAGTTTTTGTACATCTACCCAGTCCAGTTTCAAAACATTTATAATATTTCGTTTTTAAAAATGTTATAAATCTATTTTCCTTTTGTGGCACTGGAACTATCTTGCAAATTTTAGATTCATTATTTGTAGCATGTAAAGTATTACATATTAAATTAAAAGGAACATCCCATAAGTTAAATTTTTCTATACAATCTATCCCCATAATATTTAAATTAGAGCGATTTGAGATATAACAAATGCCTTGAGAAAATCTATCTTGGAAAGAAAATGAGCAATTAAATTTCCCTACTAGATTTATAAAATTGCCTGATGCACTGACTGGTGTGTCCGTTGTGGACTGAAAGTCAGGTTTTCCAACTCTTTGCCAAGTTTCCTTTGAAATTATAGTTATATCGGATGCTGTGTCAAGCTGAAGTTTTACAAGATGACCATTAATGGAAATGTTGTAAACGGTTTACATTTTTGTTTGAATTCTTTTCAACCATAACGGTGTCGTGTTTTAAATTTATAAGTCTTTTACATTCATCCGCCAAATTTTGCAAAGTAATATTTGTATTAGTTTCGATCTTGTTTAACAAGCGCGTACGAATATCTGCATCTTCTGGTGACTGAAGACCACAAACAAAAATTAAACACTTAAACTGATTTTCCGTTAGGGTAGGAAGTTTAAAATTTTCGCACTCTTTGTTTATTATTCCAGTGTAAGTAACTATGTCATGAAGTGGATTTATAACAAGTTTCAAACAATTATATCTAATATTAAAAAGTGAAGATCTCTTACCAAATATATCCAACAAAATTTTACATGTTTCTTCAAAAGATTGTTCTCTAGGTTGTTTTGGTAAAATATAATTTATATACCTTTCATGTGCAGAAGTATCTAATTTTCTTAACAACAATCTTACTTTTGCAGCATCATCCAAATTTTTACAGTCTTCTTTAAATAAATCTTCATACCTTTTAAACCATGCTTCAAAAATTAAACCACAATCAGGATCATAAGAAAATTCAGACATGCAATTTGACAGAGATCCCATCAATTGTTCATTATTTACATTACCATTACCATTTACCATTTTAGTGTTCAAAGCTTCCAAATTTTTAGTAATTTGCATCATCAATTCTTGCTGTTGACGAATTATATTTAAAATATTTTCAGGATCCATTTCGTTAAGTTATTTATTTATTTTTTTTTCCGACTGCGCTAGTTGTTATGTTCTTAAATATAACAAATAATACTAATATTATGGGGGAAATAATATATTTATATGAATCTATATTTATATACAATAAAATACGTTCCTGTTATTTACAGGAGAAAACAAGACATGACATATTTATATATGTGGTGTCCAAGTTACGATCAACGTCAGATCAATCTGTTGTCTCTACGCAACAGTAGGTCACTCTGGAGAGTCCGACACTACCAAGGAAGTAGAATAATCCCTCGGTGTCTATAAAAAAAAAAATACTCTTAAAAAAGAGGGCTTGAAGACAGACACCTAATCAGCAAGAGCAATAAAGTTCGGTGCATTGCTTTCAAACCACAGCTGTGACGCATTTGCGTTAATGATTGGCGCTGAATCTTGCTGGAAGCTCCATCAGTGACCAGCGAAGATGGAGTTGTTCAGCTTTTTAACTACGGACTTTTATAGTTTTTTTAGTAGATCTAGATCGACGTTTTTACCCCTTTCTGGTATAAATTAAGTTCAGTGGTACCGTCAGAGTTCCTGCATCATCAAACTATAAATGAAGCAGGGTTGTAGCCCCTCTAGATCGTCAACGCTTTCTCACAAATTTTTCATGAACCTATAGCATATACCGTGTCATTCTGGCACTTAAAGCCTCCTTAATATGAAAAATCTTTTCAAGAAACCCTTTGTAATGCTATCTACGAGTGGTCGGAGGTGTTCATATTGAAAATCGATTGATGTTTCCTTGTTAAGATAGATCTATGTATGTACTATAACAAAATAAATAAAAATAATATAATATAAAAATCCAAATAAATGCTGAAATGATGTTGGGTGCCAAATTGTTACAAAATGTTGATGAAATTTTGGGCGACAAATTGTTACAAAATAATAATACGGTGGGTGCCAAATTTATAACAAAAAGACAGTCGACACAAAAACATTGTCTTTCTAGATCGATGTATCACGAAACAACTACATAGCTGGGCATGGATGTTAGGTCTCATCGGTGGTTAATGACAGGAACCGAATCCAGTTCTTAAATAGTAGATAAAGCGGTGTCTCGTTCAGGTTCTTCCACGGCTGAGAAATTTCGACTTGTGTTTTTAGGTTAGGTTCAACCAATTTTCACAAAATCTCCAAAAACGGTTACATCCAAAGTAACATCGTTACAAATAGTGGATTTCCGTAAAACAGTTGTCTGACAAAACGACTCCAACCCGGTCAAAAAAGGCTAAAAAATCACGATACAAGATTTCAGTACATGCGGTCAAACGGACATTTCTCTTTTACATACATAATCGTTTCGATTATCCTTTCCTAACAAAACTATTGTAATTGAAACATCACACAATAGCATTTGTGTACAAATTTATCGTGAATTCGATGAAACTAACTCATTTGTAATGGATGAGAACAGATAAACTTTTCACGATCACATCGTTTCAACGGTCAAACGAGAAAGGGTGAAAATTTCTTCTTCATAAATAAATAAAGTCAAGTTCAGAAAACTTTACAAAACTATAGTTCCAAATTATGTCAATAGATGACTTTCTATAGAAGTAAAATTTATTTTAGTACAATAATTGGGTATTAATAGAGAAAATATTAAACGTAAATTTATGTAAAATAAATGATCTAACAGTACTAATAGAAAATTAAAATATCTTTAAGCATCTTGTGGCATTTTAGTGTAAACTTTGTAATAGTATTTATAGCAAGACTAGATATTAATTAATATACTTACCATTTTTATATCGTACGTTGAATGAAATGTCCCTAGCTTCTCTAAGATTTAAAACTGATTTTTTCGCAGAGGTACATATCAAATCCTCAATTTTGGCTGCATGGTGGTCCCATCTTCATATTTGTTGGAGGTGAAGGACGTATTGAACCTGAGTGGCTTCAAGGTGGGCAGATGTATGACATGGCAGAACAAAACAACGCGTGGATGTTCCTTACCGAGCATAGATATTATGGAGCAAGTTTTCCAACACCGTAAGTCTAAATTTTAGGATTTCGTGGGTATATCAATAATATGGTCAAGTTTCTGTCTGTGAGTAGAAATTCTTTAATAGGCAGCTGGATCTAGAGAGTTTTAGTATGCAATACAAATACACAGGAACGGCCTTGGTTATTTTGGCGCCCTGGATGAAATTTTTTCGTCGCCACACTCACGAATGATCATTACATCCAGTCAGCCACTAAAAATACATTTAATTAACTCTAATAATGCATTCATTTATTTTTTTGTTTAAAGGAATACAGTTATTATTTAAACAATACGATTTTTTATCCAAAAACAATAACATTCATCAAGACAGGTTTTGAAATGAGTATTATTAATACCATTATAGTATCAGGAGGTGGACGATAAAGATGAAAGTTTCTATAACAATGTATTTGCATCATATATATATATATATATATATATATATATATATATATATATATATATATATATATATATATTGCCTGTCTTTGCATCATATATATATATATATATATATATATATATTCAAGTTGACTGGTATTGTATTGACCTTTTCCACGACGTCTTCGTGACCAGCCGAACCATACCCAAGATTATTAAAGTAAAGGTTGTCTCGTAACTTGTAGTGGTGGGGGTAAATAGCGAAACAACACGCTATCTGTCTGCTAACGGGACGTCAGCCTTTGTTTATCATATATGTTATATACACGTGAATCTTGAATTTTGTCTATAAATATAAAAATATCTTTTTTTTTTTATTTTCTACTTGTTTTAATTTCTTTTTCTTCGAAAGTAATGTTTCTTCGTTCTGAATAAATTTTCTTACATTGATTTTTGATGTGAAGAGAATAATAAGTGAAATATTTCAATATTTTAGTTTTAGGGTGTTCCCCCGTAACTACCTTAATATTCATAATAAGAACAAATAAGATTTGTTTTCTTATAAAGAACAATTATTGTATAGTTTTTCTGTTAAGATAGTTCTGTTTCTAAAGGAAATATTTTAAATTTTTTAGTACCAGTTTTAACCCAAAAACATCCCCTAAGAAAGAAAATTTTGAGATACAATGCTTGTATTTGAATCCTGGTTCTACTCTATTGTATTAAATTTCGTTAAAATACGTCCAGCCATTCTTAAAAACAGATATAACCTCCAATTTTATTAATTACTATATTATTATAGCAATTTGTTTTTCTATTTTTATTTAAATATACCTAAAATTATATTTGTATACGATTTTATTGTTATTTATTAACTATAATACAAATACCCATCACCTTAAATTTTATATAAATCGGTATAAAATTTCCTTAGGGATTTATTTATAATTTATTCAGTAAAACTGTCTTGAAATAAATATCTATTATCAATATAGTCAATAAAAATATTTAAAGACATGCAACATCTATATTAATTTTGGATGCTAGTTTGAACCAAGCAAACATGTGACGTATTCCCGCTCACGCTCTGATTGGTCAGAAATTAGGATACAATCTTTACTTTAATAATCTTGAACCATACCCGCATCCGCACTCGCCTCTCGTCAAAGTAATTTGCACAGCTTGGCCGGTTCTCGGATAGCGCAGGTCACCCTGGTATCATGTGTACTGCGTACCTCCTACTCCATCATTATAGATCATTTATATCTGTGAACCAGGAACAGTTCTACTTGAACGTTAAGAAAGATATACAAGAAACACAAACTAGGGTCTTTTTCCCCAACGAAATACCTACAAAACCCTGAAATGTATGCAAATTCTTAACAAATCACTGCGTGTTTTTTTTTAGGGATCTAAGTACAGAAAATTTGAAATATCTGACAACACCGCAAGCCCTTCAAGATGTCGCAAATTTCATAATGTTCTTAAAGCGAACGGAACCAGGTCTTCAAACATCTAAGGTAAATATATCATGTACAAGGTGGGCGAAAGTCAGGAAAACAAAATATTTGGAATTTCAATTTGAATGGAGAAATATGAAGTGAGGGTCACGACCCGGCACCGGCTCGCAGAAAAAATTTGCCGGGTCGCGAAAAAAATTGTAAAAACAGAATAAAGATTTTTTTTGTAAATATTTTTTTTTTTACGTCAGTTAATCACTAGAATAGTGTATATTTGTGCTCTTTATTACTATACTATATTCTTTATTGCTATACTATACTCTTTATTACTATACTATATTCTTTATTACTATTTATTACTCTTTATTACTATAAAGCAACTGCTTTAAAATGAAATTTGTTTTGTAAATAAATGTTTTGTTTCATAAGGTGGGTCGCGAAAAATTTTAAAACCTCGTACCGGGTCGCGGTCATAAAGTTTGGGAACCGCTGGTCTATGTGAAATAAGAAGTGAGTATAGAGCTGCGAACCGAGAACGATTTACATAGGACAATTACATTATGGTGGTAAATTAAAAAAAAAGTTACAACTAGGGCATGGGCGTAGTAACTGGGTCAGCTAGTGATTTTTTTTAATATAAAAAATTTATGTGAAGTGTGAATTTTCACACATTTTAGGGTTTCGCAGGTATTTAGTAAGTGAATGATGATTATTTGGAATTCCAAAATAAATTTTATGTTATTTTATTTATTTTTTTTTTGTTAATTTTAATTCGAATGCCTGATACCATTATTTAGGTTTCTAAATATGTGCAGTATTTTTTTTATACAGCAAGGTTCATTAAGATTTTGAAAATTGCGCCTATGGCTTCCATTGGTTGTTATAAGTCATAAGCTCCGCCCCTCTGATTTCGTGTACATTGAAATAGAATTAAATTATAATTTCAATCATTTCCACTGGTTATTAAATTTACGCTTTTAAAAATTAAATGCAACACTTGCCAAAATATAACTAGAATTTTGAAAAAATAATTTAAACAAAATAAAAATGCAAAAAAAAACAAAAAATAATATTGTCTCCTCTCGCAGGGATCGAACTCATTTTGTTGGGTAAGAAGCGAGTACCATAACCACTACACCAGGATACACATTCTAGTCTAGCGTGTTACATAACTATATCTTTTGTACATTATTAGCCAAAAAAACACAAAAAATGCCTTTTTTTCCAAAAACATAATCTGATCAAAAATTCCTGTTGTACTAATCCGGTTCACACCAATGTACATTACTTAATTTTTTTCAGATCTTTAGTTTAAACCATATGGGTGGACAAATGCACGGTTCTACACGGTGTGAGACAATTTTTTTTTGCCTAAAAAATCGTTTCAAAATAATTTATTTTACTTAAATAAAAATTTGATCGTTAATCCACGTACGCAAGGGCTTTCATTTGATACCCTACTCAGAATTTAAAAAAAATATTTTTTTTTTCGATGAGCCCTTATTTGTTTATTTTTTTAGGGGGATATGTTTTTTTAGATGTTTTAGTATTTTGCCTATGTATGGGTCAAAGAGTTGTATAAGCATGCCAAATTTCAACTCTCTAGGTTTAGCCGTTTGGCTACAATTTTTACCGAACAGACAGACAGACAGACAGACGATAAAATGACAATCTAAAAAACATATCCCTCTAAAAATATAAACAAATATGTGCTCATCGAATAAAAATATATTTTTTTTAATTCTGAGAAGGAATTCTATCGAATGAAAGCCCTTAGTAGGTGAATTAACGATCAAAATTTTATTTTTGCAAAATAAATTATTATGAAGCGATTTTTGCCAAAATTGTGCAAAAAAATTTTTATCCCACACCCTGTAGCCCAGATGGTTTAAACTAAAAATCTGAAAAAATTCAATAATTAATGTACATTGGTGTGAACCAGATTAGCACAACAGGAATTTTTTTATCAGATTATGTTTTCGAAAAATAACGCATATTTTGTGTTTTTTGGTTGACGAATTACAAAAGTTATAGTTATGTAACATACTATACTAAAAGGCGTTGCATAGTCTAATGGTTAGCTTGCTCGCTTGCTACGCAGCAAACTAGGGTTCGCTCCCGGGCAGAGGAAACAATTTTATTTTTTATGTTTTTTTGTTGACGTTGTACAAAAGTTATAGTTATGTAACACACTATACTAGAAGCTGTATCCTAGTTACTAGTCTAATGGTTAGCTTGCTCGCTTGCTACGCAGCAAACTAGGGTTCCCTCCCGGGCAGAGAAGACAATTTTGTTTTTTGTTTTTTTTTTCATTTTTATTTTGTCTAAATTTTGGTTAATGTTGCATTTAATTTTTAAGAGCGTAAATTTAATAACCAGTTGGACTTGTTGGAATTATATTTTCATTCTATATGTCATGTATACGAAACCAGAGAGGCGGAAACCGAGAATCTGGTGATAGCGTTTAAGGTCTTGCAGGCGATGTCTTAATATAAATATTTCTTTTTTGTTACAGGTGGTAATTTTCGGTGGTTCCTATAGTGGTAACATGGCCATTTGGTTGAGAGAAAAATACCCACTTTTAGTTCACGCAGCAGTATCTTCAAGTGCTCCAGTCATGGCTAAAGTTGATTTCTTTGGTAAGTAATTCTTATAACAAAAAGTATAGAATACCTAGACCGGTGATCGGTGAACTTTTTTGGGTATTAACCCAAAATACAGGGTGTAATAAAATAGGGGGAACACGATTTTTTTCTGAGGTATTCGTAGATACAAAAGTAGTTATTTATGCAATTAGTGTGTAAAGGAGGAAAATTTGTGCACGAGGCGTTAGCCGTGTGCTGAAAATAGTACCACACAATTGAAAAGAGTCTTTTAAACACGTATTGCATTCGACATTTTTTACTCTGAAAATATTAATAATAATATCAAAGTAATTGGGTAATAAATAATAACAAATAATTACACTGTGCGACAAATAAAAACTTTTTTTTCTAACATGGATAAAATTAACTATTTTTGTATAATACTGGCCCGCTGAAAACAAAAATGACCTTAAAATTTTCTTAACACGTACAGTTTTTTTGTTATGGCCATCATCATCATCATCAGAAGCAGATAAATCTATACCATTTTCATTATCATAATTGGTGACATAAGCATTTCGCTTACTTACTGCTGCACGGCGTTTTCTTGCCATTAATTCTTCTTTCTTATCATCTGCATCATCCTCATTTACAAATATTCATCGTTTAATTGTTGCCGCGCGGCATTTTCTATCTGCTAATTCATTTTTCTTTTGCCTTTTTTTCTCTAAAACAGCCATCAGTGGTGTGCTAGACATAACTAATGATGCCCACGGTGCAGATCCGTTTTTCGATTATAAATCCTTGACATTGTATTGTATTTAAAACCTTCGTCATCTTACCCCAAGAGATACCAAAAAAACTGGTAGATATTTTTCAGTTAACAGGTAAAGAATAGTAATATGAATATTAAGCTACATAGCGATGCATATTATTATTATTTTCTGAGACAAATGCAGATGCTATAAACTACAACTAAACAGAGCAATAGCTTAAAGTGTGCGACACAAATATCATAGCAAGTAAAATAAACATTTTTCAACGTACCGCTTCTAGTAACACTTATAGACATACTGACGTGATATGGACTGGTGCCTGCACTGTACATGACTTGTTCTGTATTAAAACGGCGCGTATATCTAATAAATAAGTAAATACCATCAATTCGTTATCTTACCCTATTCGTCAACTTACCCCCAGTTCCCCTATTTGTAGTGCATGTAAATCATTCTCACAGTTCCGCCTACTTTTTTCCTATATAAAATGGATAATATTTAATTAATTAATCAAGGTATTTGCATAAAACATTTTTTTTTTTTCAGAATTTTTAGAAGTGGTTCAGACCAGTTTAGCAGATTCAGCTTGTGTCAATGTCATCCGGAACGGTATAGCCGCTACACAAAAATATTTAGCTTCCGGTGATGACGGAATCAAAAAAGTACAGTTGGATTACAAGTAAGTAAAATGAGCGAACTGTGCGCGTTCGCAAATGGAAAGCAAAAACACCGAGTTGATATCATGCAAATGTCATTTATTAGTTGACTGCTGTTGAATTTGTTTTCGTTAAGCCAGTGTTTCCCAAAGGGTGTGCCGCGGTACATTAGTGTGCCGCAAAATTAAAAAAAAAAAATCAACTGTGGCCACCACAGGACCGACCGCCATCCCAAAATACTTGTTTAATTTATGCTGCTTTATCAAAAAATGTCTCAAATAAAAGTTGTTAGTTATTGCTTTTTTAGCAAGTTTTGTTAAATAATTTTTTTCGAAATATTACGCTGTTGTAAAATATTCGCAAAAATCTTAAAACCGACACGAGTAAACTCCCATTTTTAGTTCACCGATTTTTACCAAAAATAGATCAACTCGTGCCATTGATGTCAAAAGCTTAAATATGGAGTTTCATAAAAATCCTTTTAGCCGAATTTTCTCTGCACGTGTACATGGACCGACAGACAGACAGACAGATCACAATACCTCCCTTATATATTTTGGCGGTCGGTTAAAAACTGGCGTTATAAATTTCTTCTTCTATGACTATGTAGATGTGCCGCGAAATTTTTCTTCTTTGGAAAATGTGCCACGAGAGTAAAAAGATTGGAAAACACAGCGTTAAGTTATTTTGTTCGAATTTTACAACGGTGCTAATTACTACTACTCAGGATGTACTCACTAACGATTACAATATTTTTAGTTCAAATGCCATCTGTCGTGCAAGGAACTTAATGTTAATTGTCGCTATAATGACATAATTTGTCGTGTCGAGTATATATTTTTTTGTGCTACATTTGTCTTTTGATACACATATTTATTTATTCCGTTATATTTTCCCCGTTATATTTTTATTATCATTAGAGAGCGGCAAAATATGCACTAAGAATACCTTGATTATATACGCATATAATGCACAGAAAAACCAAAAGTTGCCGCATTAAGGGACCATTTTAAAGAAGTTTTGGTTCTCCTAAAGAAATACATAGGTTACTAGATATGAACGAAAATGTAAATTTTCCGGTTTTTAATTTTTGCTCATAACTTCCATAAATTAAAATATAAAGTGATTTTGGTATGCACTTTCTTGAGGCATTTTTTCATGGTGAATTTACAGAGGTTCGCAATTTTTTTTTTTTTTATCGCGTATGTTTTCTGGTTATCGGGGACTATTTTAATTTTTCATATGGAGCTTATAGTAGGCTATGATAAATTTGAATATAGCTTTTTTTTACTTATCAACCATATAAAAAAGTCCTATTTTAATTTCGTAAATAATATGAAAAATTTTGAAAAACATTTTTTGTTTTTTTTTTTCTATATGATGCTCTATTCAAAACTATCATAACCTACTATAAGCTTCATCTGAAAAATTAAAATTGACCCTGTTACATTGAAAATGTTACGCAATAAAAAAAAATGAGAACTTCTGTAAATTCACCATGAAAAAGTGCCTCAAGAAATTGCACACCAAAATCACTTAATATTTTAGTTTTGGAAGTTATTTACATATGTATTTTTTAGGAGAACAAAGACATCGTTAAAATGTTACCTTATTGCGGCATCTTTAGTCTTATTTAGCCGATCTCGTATTTGTTACCGTTCTCGAAATTCCCATGCTTAACAAGTTATTTGGGAGGCCCTGTATATATGGGTTGTTACATAAGTCCGTTCGTTTTTTTTTTTTTTCACCTTTTATTCAATAAAATATATATTCTAAAAAAAACTTTTATTATCAAATGTACTGTCCATTATTTTCTATCACTTTAGACCAGTGTTTCCCAACCTTATCTAAGGTACGGAACACTTACGCAAGAAATTTTTTTGACGGAACACTTACCTTAAATTAAAATGAAATGTTTGTAAGCTGTGTTTTTATAAAATTGGAAAATTACAATTTCAAACAAATATTTATAATTATACCTTAATATTTATTTAAAAAAATCTATTCATATAATTATAATATATAATTAAAAAACATATAATGTAGAATTTGTTGTTTTTTACATATTTCTTGTATGTTGGGACATAATCGAGAGAATGCCACCCTCATTTCTTCCCCCAAATTTGTTAATTTTCTCTTTTTTTAGTTTTTATGTTGGTTAATGTGAAAAACCCTACTTATAAATATGAAGTTGAAAAACACAGTAAAATTTTTATGGCTTTTTTTGATATTTGTGGGTATTCTTGTTGGACAGATATTCAGAATTCGTCAAGACTCGTTTCAGCGTGTTTAATTTTCAAAGTGCGGTCACATGACAAGGATATATGCTCTTCTCCCTCTGACACATTAAATTCCAAATTATTAGGTAATTCTTTTGAAAAAGGAGGCGTCCAGAGAAGGAAAATATTTTCGTATGTTGCTGTCCAGTATTGATAAATGTTGTGATATCAAGGAAACACAATCGCTGATATTGCTGGACACACATGCTAAGATTATTTTCTTCTACTCTTGTTTTCCAAAGAATGATCTTGTGGAAAGCTGATAGTTTGTCTGTTGATGTTAATTTGCACCCTGTATACTCGTATTGACAGTGTTCAAATAATTAAAATATCTGTTAAATAGCCCAATTTAGCGCACCACATATCATTCTTAAGGTCTTGCGCTATGTACATATTTTCCTATTCGCAGAACACAAGCAATCTTTTTTAGTTCTAGTATACGAGAAAACACCTTTCCTCGAGAAAGCCACCTTATTATAAAGTAAGCCTTCATATTTTGCTCCCATTGCTAAACACTTTCCGGGGAACGCCAACTTCAGTAGTACATAATTATCGAGGAACACTTTTGAAATGCTTGCGGAACACCAGTGTTCCGCGGAACACTGGTTGGGAACCACTGCTTTAGACAAACGTTCAGGCAATTGCATAATGCAATCTCTCCAGAAGGTTCCGTCTTTGCTCTCGAAAAATCTGTCCAGGTGAATTTTGATCGTCCACAGATGCGAAATTTTTTCCGTGAAGGGAATTTTGTAGAAAGCAGAACAAATATAGTCGGATGGTGCGATATCTAGGCTGACCAGATTTTTTTTTTACAGAAAAAGAGTATACTAAAAAAAAGGTCATTACTGTAGAAATACTATAAAGTTATAGTCATATAAGTTATAGTCATGAGCAAGGCCCTGACTCCAAAAATGATGTGCAAAAAAAGGTCCTCACTCCAAAAATACAAGTGATGAGCAAAAAAAAGTCCTCATTTTCTACAAAAAAAAAAGACATTTTCTACAAGTGACAAGCAAAAAAGAGTATATTCAGGTTTTTTTTATAAAAAGTAAGAGTATAGAGAATATTACTTCATAAAGAGTATAATACTCTAAAAAGTTGATGTGAAGTGTGAATATTCACACATTTCAGGGTTTCGCAGGTATATAATAAGTGAAGGAGTTGAGTGATGCTGAGTGTGTAGGACAAATTTTACTTTGTAGTAATCACGGCAAAATGAACGATATTTTTAAAATAATTTATCGTCTGTTAATCATATAATAAAACTGGTTATTAAATTTACGCTCTTAAAAATTAAATACAATATTTGTCAAAATATAACCAGAATTTTGACAAAATAATTTCAACATAATAAAAATGCAAAAAAAAAACAGAAAAGATAAAATTCACTCCGTACTCGAACTCGAAACCCTTCGTTTTCCAGCGCATTTTAGCTTATGACACCAGTGCTCTAACCCATTACGCTATCGCACGCCTTGCATGTGAATGTCTTACATTGGTATAACTTTTGTACTTTTGCGTTATTTTCCGAAAACATAATCTGATCAAAAATTCCTGTTGTACTATTTCGGTTCACACCAATATACATTACTTAGATTTTTTTTAGATTTTTAGTTTAAACCATCTGGACTACAGGGTGTGGGACAAAATTTTTTTTGCACAATTTTGGCAAAAATCGCATCAAAATAATTTATTTTGCAAAAATAAAAATTTGATCGTTAATCCACGTACTAAGGGCTTTCATTTGATACCCTACTCAGAATTTAAAAAAAAATATTTTTGTTTTCGATGAGCACATATTTGTTTATATTTTTAGGGGGGTATGTTTTTTTTTGTTTTGTTTGTTTTCCTATGTGCGGGTCAAAGAGTTGTATAAGCATGCCAAATTTCAAATCTCTAGGTTTAGCCGTTTGGCTACAATTTTTATCGAACAGACAGACAGACAAACAGACAGACAGACAGACAGACAGACAGACGACAAAATGACGGTATAAGGGTCTTTTTGTCATACCTACAAAACCGTAAAAAGAGTACGTCTGGTCACCCTAGCGATATCTGGACCATATGCTCCGACTACCATTTCTTTCGCTCCATTTGTGCTTTGTGCTTTATTACACCACCATTTGTGCTTTGTGCTTTGGTACACCACCATTTGTGCTTTGTGCTTTGTTACACCACCATAACTAGACAACTATCCGATCAAGCGACAAACATAAAGCTTACCTAATATTAATGCATGAAATGCTACGCGCTGGAAACTGTTGATGCATCATGATATGAACGCAGGGGCGGCTCAAGACGATTTGCAGGCGATGCGCCGAATCGGGGCGCCATGAACAAGGGACGCCGAGTCGAAGAAAAAAATTATAGCCTATTACAATATCTAAATATCTTTAATTAAAATAATACTCATTTTTGTAATAAGTATTGTGACCTTTAATTAAATCTAGCAAAAACTATTTTTATTTACTGGGCGGCACTTCAGACTTCTAGTAAAAAGGGGCGCCATGCAACGAAATTTAGAAAAAACTACTTTTTTTACTGGGCGGCTTTTTAGACTTCTAGTAAGGAGGGGGGCAAAAAGTAAATTTAGAAAAAAATTACTTTTTTTTACTGGGCGGCACTTCAGGCTTCTAGTAACAGGGGGCGCCATGCAACGAAATTTAGAAAAAACTACTTTTTTTTACTGGGCGGCTTTTTAGGTTTCTAGTAGGGGGGGGGGGCAAAAATTATATTTAGAAAAAAATTACTTTTTTTTTACTGGGCGGCACTTCAGGCTTCTAGTAAAAGGGGGCGCCATGCAACGAAATTTAGAAAAAACTACTTTTTTGACTGGGCGGCTTTTTAGGCTTTTAGTAAAGGGGGGGGGGCAAAAGTAAATTTAGAAAACAACTACTTTTTTTACTGGGCGGCGCTTCAGGCTTCTAGTGGAAGGGGGGTGCCAAAAAGGATATTTGGAAAAAAACTACATTTTTTACTAGGCAGCACTTCAGGCTTCTAGTAAAACGGGACCCCATGCAAGGAAATTTAGCGAAAAAATAAAAATCTAAAATACTTCTAAAATGATATATTAGTAAACAATCGGAAAATTAATCTTACTACGATATTAGCAATCAAAATAAAGTCGATAATATCTCTGTGTTTTAGCTACAAAAATATTGTAAAAAAAAGGTTTCATTCTGTCTTCGTAACGCTATGAGATATGCCCGTAATATTTCGGATTTGCGCGTGTGCACGCTGCTGGGTTAAAAGAGGAGAATTAAAAGATTGTCACAACCTTTTAAGCCGTTAAGTCACATTTCGAAAAAATGCCATTTTTATGTGTTGATCTTGAAATAAAATTCATTGACCTTAAAAATTTTAGTTATTAATTTTGGTAATACATATCTTGTATGAGAAACTCACGAACAAAAAAATCCAAAATTGGACAAATTATTTAAATTTTATAGCTTACCAATCATGCTAATGTCATTGCATTAAATGTTTTATTAGCTTAAAAATTACCACCACACTTTATTTTGAATATCACGCATATTTACAAAAATTATATTTTCTCATACATCCTTTCACCACATTATTACCAAGTTCTTCTATTAGTTCATCCACTTGCAAATTTTAATCAACATCATAAGAGCTGTTTTTGAGATTATTTGATTCTTACTTTATAGTAAAAAGTATATTTTGATCTAATCCTAGGTTTCGATATGTAATATTTTTATAACAATGTTTTTTGTTACTATACCAAAGATGTCAATTCTGTTTTTTACAGAATTATTTAGTATTATATTAAAAATGATAATTAAATATGATTATTTTATTTTGTTTTATTTTATAATAGTTATCAAAAAAATTATTTAAAAAAATATATTTGGGGGGCGCCTAACCTAATTTTGCATCGGGGCGCCAGGTACCCTTGAGCCGGCCCTGTATGAACGTATCTTTATGTGTAAGTCGATACGGAAATAACAATAATTTTATTATATTTACGCGAATTTGGTTATAAGCGATGTTTTCCGGAACGCATCTACCACTTAAATCGAGTGTTATCTGTATATTGACACGTAATTATTTTTTCAGTATGTGTTCCCCAGTGGATGTGAACAATTTTTACGATAGGGCATTTTTTTTCAACCAAATTGCGTCTACTTTTGGTAACACTGTGCAGTATGCTGATGGAAATGCCATACCGAAACTCTGCAATGAACTGAAAACTAATCCACAAGGTGCTGATGATTATACAAAGCTGGCTAGGCTTGTTAAGAAACAAGATAAAGACTGCAGGTCTAATTTCCAAAATTTGGTCAAATATTTATCACAAGTAAATATATCTAAAGATACCGGTAAGTACATTTGATTTATAAATAGGGTTATGCAGAAGTCACTTTGACATTTCCAAATCTTGCCGTGTAGTAACTAATGGTGGGTTTAGTCTACACTTAGCCTTAGTCTTAACGTTAGTTTTAGTTTTAGTGTTAGTTTTAGATTTTGTCTTAAGCGTAATAATTGAGTACGAGTTTATACAATGATTTAGTTTTAAAAAATAACCAATAAAACGCCGAGTTTAACGCACGCGCATATTGTTCGTTTAATGTTGACGAACAAAGCTTATTATAACTCAGTGGTTCCCAAACTTTTTCGGTTCGAAGCACGCTTAATGTATCAAAATTTTTCCGTGGCTCCCAAGTCAATACATCTATCCAAACGATTAGGCGGAACCAACCGGAATTTTCATTTTTGTAAGTTATCATTTTTCTAGTCAGTTCCTATTTTTTTTATATATTGAAGTTGGCTTTTCCTGAACAAAATTATCAAAAGCTTCAATCAATTGGTAATAGTAACTAGAATTGAAAATCTAGTTCCGCCTAAACCAAAGGAACAGACTTTATATCATATTTCAATTTTTCATTTCATTTTATTAGGCAGGTGAAAATATGAAAATACAAGTGATGACCTAAAAAAAGTCTTCATTTCTAAAATACAAAGTGTTGATAAATATTTGAGGGGGCGCACCAATTTTTTATCGTTATAAATATGAATGAAAATTGATGGTTTTCAATTTTGAAAAGATGAAAGCGGACCGTAAGCGTCTCTTTGACCCGCTTCCATATTTCACAATTCGAAATATTCCCATAAAGAACCGTGCACTTAGTTTTATCTAAAACTAGCAGACCCGACAGATGTTGTCCTGTCCAAATTTCAATAATTTGCTTGTGATCGTTTTGTGAATTTGTGAAAAGCTATTTATTGAAATTTGGACAGGACAACGTCTGTCGGGTCCAGTGGGCATGAAATTGTCTCGAGCCACATTTGTTGCGCCAAATGAAGTCTTTTGGAAGCAACTGTTGTATTTCTGGATTTGTGTCAGGAAATGTCTGGAATCTGTTCCTGTTCCAGAGACAAATGAGCACAAATGGCTCTGGTGGCGGAACCAATGGCGCCGATTTGACTTTGCCACTTGGCAACACAATCCAGGGGTTTCATTTCTGTATTTCAATGCCTTACAATGTGGGCACACAACGCTCATCGATCCAACAGCAACGGATTGGTCTGCACTGTAATCAATTGTCACGTTGTAATGGAATGCAGCTCGATGAGTATTCAACGCAATATTTGTTTGTTTTTTTGCACGATTATTCAAATTCACTGTCGCGCGATTGGTTTCTACTGACCGATGTTGTCTCATTCGATACATATCATCTTCGTTCATTTTCTCTTTCTTCTTGTGTACGTGCTGAACGTGTTTGTGATAATCGATTCCGTTCAATTTCATTTCGCTCTTCGAGTTGCTCTGCAGTTCAATTAGATCGAAAATTCGTTCGGTTTGTAGCATTGCGAGTTCTGCGGCCTAAATTGCTCCGTCTTATTGGCGGCATTGCAATGCGATTAAATTGTGTCAATTCAAATCAATTGTGTCGATTGCGACACAATGTGTGATGCGAAGAATCACAATTCAACTGAAAATGGACAATTGATTCCCTTGGTTGTTTCTAACCTAACCGTTTGTCACTTCAAAACTCACCGTATTTCGTAGGTAAATTTGTAAATTTGTTTGAGATAAAACGACTAAACTTAATTCATGTCATGAAACGATTGCGATGAACTTACAACAGAATCACAATTCAACGGAAAATAAACAACTGAATCAATTTTTCGTCACTATTAGCTTGATTCACAATTTGACAATCAGCTGTAGTAGCGTAGAAATCAGCGTGCGCAAACGAAATTTGCGCACGTAGTAGCAATTATCCCTTAGAAGAAAGCACTTGCAGTGTTTCCAGAATTTTCCAATTTTCCGGGCAACATTTCCATTTTTTTTTTCCCTAAAAACCTTATTCAGACTATAACGAACATTAAAAAAAATAGCCAAATCGGTCCAGCCGTTCTCAAGTGATGCGCTTACCTACGAACAGCATTTAATTTTTATTTATATAGATTTAAAATTTTCTCCAAGAATATCTGGGGGGCCAGAATAATTTTAAGCACATCCCCCCGACCCCCGTTGGCGCCGCCACTGGAAAGGAACATATCAACGATTAGAGAAACTTCCCAGGTGTTTCTTGTATGAGGGTTGAGTTTTATATTTCGGGATTTGAGATCAAAAACAATTATTTATCAACAAAAGTAGCTTTATTAGTTTTCAAAATATTCTCCATGAAGATCAATACACTTTCGCATGCGTTTGAACCAATTTTCGAAGCACTTTTTCCACTCCGATTGAGGCTTTTTCCACCGCGATTTTCAAATTGTGTGATCCAACGCGAAAAAATCTTTTTGACGGACAAATTTTCTTGCAATAGTGAATGTATGCTAGTCTAGCCTTAGGGCCGATGGGATATCGAATTAATTTTTGCTTACAAGTATTACCCATACAAATGCCGAAAAAGTTATTTCGGGATTTTGCCCTAATAAACTCCTAAAGGGGTGAACCTACAATAGGGGTGGATTATACATACCGTTGTATTTCGTTACCGTTGTGTTCGTTTAGTTGCAAGATTACTTTTTGGCACATAGGTGTCTTTTTAAAATATCTCGAAATGGTATTGGCAGTTTTTTAAAATTTCACCCCTAAAAGGTGAAAAGGGGTGAATTGTGATTTCAAGGATTTCTTAATATCTCTTAGGACCAATAAGATATTGACTTACTGTTTGCTTGCAAAGATTATCCATACAACTATCGAAAATCTTATTTCAGGAATTTGTCCTAATCAACCCCTAAAGGGGTGGATCTACAATCGGGGAGAGTTATACATTTCGTCGTATTTCCTGTGTTCGTTTAGTTGCAACATAACTTTTTAGTACCGTGGTGTCTTTTTAAAATATCTCGAAAGGGTTTTGATAGTTTTTTAAAATTTCACCCCTAAAGGGTGAAAAGGGGTGAATTGTGATTTCAAGGATTACTTAAATCTCTTAGGGTCAAAAAGATATTGACTCGCTTTTGCTTACAAAGATTACCCATACAAATACCGAAAAACTTATTTCAGGATTTTGATAGTTTTTTAAAATTTCACCCCTAAAGGGTGAAAAGGGGTGAATTGTGATTTCAAGGATTACTTAAATCTCTTAGGGTCAAAAAGATATTGACTCGCTTTTGCTTACAAAGATTACCCATACAAATACCGAAAAACTTATTTCAGGATTTTGTCCTAATCAACCCCTAAAGGGGTGGATCTACAATCGGGGTGAATTATACATCCCGTCATATTTCCTGTGTTTGTTGAGTTTTAACATTCATTTTTGGCACATAGGTGTCTTTATAAGATATCTCGAAATGGTTTTGACAGTTTTATAAAATTTCACCCCTAAAGGATGAAATAGGGTGAATTGTGATTTCAAGGATTCCTTAATATCTCCTAGGATCAATAAGATATCGACTTGGTTTTTGCTTACAAAGACTACCCATGCAAATGCCGAAAAACCTATTTCAGGATTTTATCCTAATTAGCCCTTAAAGGGGTGATTCTACAATTCGGCTGAACTATACATCCCGTCGTTTTTCCTGTGTTCGTTTAGCTGCAACATTACTTTTTGGCTAATAGGTGTCTTTTTAAAATATTTAGAAATGGTTTTGTCAGTTTTTTTTAATTTCACAACTAAAAGGTGAAAAGAGGAGGTGTGATTTCAAGGATTCTTTAATATCTCTTAGGACCAATAAGATATCGACTTAGTTTTTGCTTACAAAGATTACCCATGCAAATATCGAAAAACTTGTTTCAAGATTTTATCCTAATCAATCCGTAAAGGGGTGAATCTATATTCGGGGTGAATTATATATCCCGTCGTATTTCATGTGTATGTTGAGTTATAACATTCCTTTTTGGTAAATAGGTGTCTTTTTAAAATGTCCCGAAATGGTTTTGACATTTTTTTAAAATGCACCCTTAATGGGGTTAATGGATATTTGTATTCGATAGAACGTTCCTTTGACATAGATATATGAAATTCGCAAAGTTGATTCCTTCCATGACGTAAGTACCCACTAAGAAGAGATTCTTCGAAAGTCGACTTCTAAGGGGCTAAAAAATGTAAACATACATACAATAACATACAATAATTTTTAAAAAAATTATGATTTCGTTCCAATTCACTCCAAACGGGATGAATTATAGTACCCGTATTTTTTCCTGTTTGTTGAGATATAACATTCATCTTTGGCATATACGTGCCTTTTTTAAAACACCTTTTTCAAAATCTTTTCAAAAACAATTGTTTTGACAGTTTTTTAAGTTTCATCCCTAAAGGGGTAAATTGGCATTTTTTGTTCGATAGAAACTCCAATGGATATTAAGACATGAAATTCGGAGCTTACATTCCCTCCATGACGTAAGAGACCAGTAAGAAGAGATATTGGCTTGGTTTTTGCTTACAAATGATACCTATAGAAATTTTTAAAAAAGAAATTCACGTGTTTGCCCTAATCAACCCCTAAATGGATGAATATGCATTCGGGGTGAATTATAAAAGCCTTTGTATTTCCTGAGTTATAACACTATATTTTCGTACATATGTTTCTATTTAGAAAGCGTTTGACAGTTTTTTTAAATTTCACCCCTTACGGACTAAATTGGTATTTTTATTCGATAGAGCGTCCCTTGACAAAGATATATGAAATTCGGGAGAAACCCGTTGTATCTCCTGTGCTCCATCAGACCATCAATATACCGTAGCGAAGCACGGGTTTTCAGCTAGTATAAATATAAAATAAAGGCAAATCTAGCTCGCTAATTTAATGAATTATCATGAAATTTTGATGTTCTAGTTTTTAGGAATACAATGAAAATGACTATTAATTTATAAACTCTACTTTTCTGTCGTATTTATAAAAGGAAAAAGTTTGCAGTAATGTATTGTAATTATTTGCGTATTGTAGTTTTTTTTTTTTTTTTTTTTTCTAGTTTTGTCAAAAAGTTTTCCAATAAAACCTGTTTCCAGAGTTTTGTAAAATGTTTGCTCTTCCATTTAAAACCAAAATTAGCTGTTTCCATTTCTCGGGGCCACCCTATATATTGTGTATGGTTGATGTTAATATATTGGGTTCCGTAATTTTTTTAACACAGAGGGTTCCGCGACAAAATAATTTTGGGAACCACTGTCATATAGGCGAGATAAAACCACTATTAGTTGCCTGAACAAAAACCTACAGCGCTGCAGTCTAGAAACAGTATTATTATTATTATTAATATAGTTTAAAATTATATAAGTAAGGAAAATTAATCAATAACATGAAAAAAAAAAAATCGAGAAAACATCGATACATCGACATAGAAAACTTGGTGGCGATGTCTCAAAATATTGATACATCGATGTTTTAATTTATTTTGCCTTCCCTAAGTAGGCTATATAGAAAAACATATTACATATTTCATTTGAACTATTAGGTTTGTTCCAACATAAAATTCACAGTAGTTCAGAACGTGAATCAAAACTGCTTAGAATCTATGCGCGAACTTTTAATTCTAGAATCATCTTAACTAGTGTTGGAATGAGTTAGAACTTTTCAGAATTTGGTTTGTTTATCCTAACCTATAAAATCACGAAATCGAAACAACATCTGTTGAAAAAGATTGTTCCTTGTATTTTTAAACTGAAGAAATGGAACCAATGGAAGCATTGGATTACATTTGGAAATCCTTTTTGCCGAAAATGTCTTTCAATACCGACCTTTTCCTCGCTGTTTGGTCATTTTATTATGTTGTTAGACTTGTTGCTCAAGAAATATGTAATTCGGACTATTATTCTCTTCTAACTACTTTCGGAAATATCAAACCTATCTACTACATCTCGGAAACTTGCAGTTTAATGGCCAATATACCAGAAAAATATAAGAAGTTGATCCTGAGCACTAATTTTACCATTTTGGCCAGAATGGTACTAATAATATTCACTTGCTTTTCAAACTTGCTGCTAGTGGTTCAATAACATTTCTACTAAATCGAAAATGTTCCAAAAAAAACCTGATCACTATATTGAGGCACTATCATCTGAAAGTAATTTTCATTGTTTTGTCTTATTTCAACAATAACATCATTTAAGAATTCTCCATCATTATCCCTTTCGCTTGAAAATCCTGACACATCAGAAGTATCACTGTCTTCTTCCATTATTACTATTAATTTAGGCCCAGTATTTCGAACATTAGATAATATTGACTATCTATGGGATAAGTTGTTATCAAGGGAATAAACGATTTTTCGCGTATTTCCAATTATTTATCTATAGAGTAACTAAGTTATCTATAGGATAAGATATTCACAACGTGTAGGTAGGTACTGATAAATATTATCCATTGGATAAAAATGACAGATCTTGACAGATAGGTGTCAAAAAACATTTTATTGATAAATATATGTACATAATATAAGCATATATACGTAAAATATATATATTATAACAGGTACTATGTACATATTAGACATGCCTACACTTTATATACATATTACATACACCTGTTTGCATTATGTGTTCTATTTTATTGTGTGATTACCTATATTAAAATAAATTCAAAATAATTTAGTAATCTACTTTAATTTATATTGAAATAAAAAAATATTGTCGATTATTTTTAGATAATTTACATTTATTTTTAAAGAAAGAAATCATGGATGCTGATTTAGAAGATTTGCACGCAGACGATAATGAAGAAATTGTAGAGTATTTAGAACGTCCATATATAGTTCGTGTTAGACCAAATCATATGAACCATTGGGATGAGAAATAAATGGTCGTATTTAATTTTCAGTGTTTTTGCATTTCTATTCTGTATGCAGGATGCATTAAACATAATACAATTTTTTATTCCAGGCCCCTTGTTTATTTTTTAGATTTACAGCGTCAGTAGCTTTCTTTTCTATAACATTTTTACATTTTAACACAAGATTTACAAGTTGCCTTGTTTCGGAAATATTGAAATTTGCGCTTTTTGGGCGTTTATCGCACATTTTTATGTACAAAATTTTGACAGTTGTATCTATCTCTCTTTTATTCGTGCGAGTCGCGTATATGTCTCTCTTTGTTTAAGATAGCGCTACTAATAACAACATAAAAAAACATTCGAAAATATTATTATCAACCAGAATAGGTACAGTCTGTCCCAAACGGTTAAGCGGAACCAAATGGGAATTTTGTTCTTTTAGGTTGTCACGAGAAGGGACCTTGCTTGGGTTATTTGATTTTTCACGTTGGGATGTCAAAATTTAAAATCCCAACAATGAAACCATGGAAACGAATGACATATGTCAAAATTAAATATTTTTTTTAGATATTTTAATGACAAAAAAAATAAATAAATGGGAAATTTGTATTAAGAATGACACAAAAAATCAAAATATAAAGAAAATGACATTTTAAAATGATATTAACTTTAACCAAAAAATGTTTATGGTAAGTATGATTTACAAAGCTTAAACAAAACGGCCGAAAGGCACGATTTAAACGATGAAAGTAACTAGATTGCAAAATCTAGTTCCGCTTAACCGGTTGGAACAGACTGTATCTACGGGATAACTTGAGTTGGAAATACAGAAAACAATTTATCCTAGCGACTATCAAATGGATAATATTATCCCATTGATAGTTATTCTTATAGATAACAGTAAGGTGGAAATACCGGGCCTTAATCAAATAAACAAAAACAAATAAGTGAGGTTAGATAACACGTTAAACTGATTCAGAATTAAAAATTCTTGTAAAATCATGGATCTTTAAGAACGATTCCGAATCAATTCGGAACACAATTCACTCGTTCTTGGAACACTGCACTATAAGTTCTGAAATTTCAAATCGACTTAGCTATCGTCGTAGCTAATTGCCAAAGTAGCAAAAACCAAATAAAAAATATAAAAATATTAAAATAACTATTGTTTTGCCGGTCGCTGTGGCGTAATAGTCAGCTCATTTGACTGCTAATCATGGGAGATCGAGTTCGAATCCCGGTGATGGAATGGATGTTTGTATTTTTCATGAAATTACTTAAGTTTTTTTCTTGTACCGAACACTTCGGATCATGTTCCCTATAAATTATTTTATCATTGTCTCTATTTTAGATATCTATTTTGAACGCCAATGGACTTTCCAAACTTGCAATGAATATGGATACTTCATAACTTCTAATTCCACTAAACAACCATTTGGATACGAGTTTCCAGTACAGCTGTTCTACGAGATGTGTGCTGCCGTCTTTGGGTCACAGTAAGTACCATTAACTATCAGCTTTTTATAAAATACTAGTAGTAGACCCGGCTTCGCTAAAGGAAAAAACTGTCGTAGTCACCGTCAACCTCGTTTATAGTTTCATAACTTAATCCATTGCAGATCCATAGGATAGGACAAAGGGTTTCAATCTTTTGAACATCTGTTTTTAATATACAGAACACAGAAAGTACTGTGAAAGTACTAATGTTATGGATATGTTACTGTTTAATTTTTTTAAATTTTTTATTATTATTAAAAACACATACATATATAAATATACAATAATTTATACATTATTTCTACATGTTCATACAAACATATTATTATTTAAGAAATAACTATAATATACATTACACCGAGTTATTAATAATAACATAGCCCTTTCGGACTAGACCCACAAAGAACAAAGTTCAGCGTGTGGTAACATTATTTAATTTAATAAAGAGGTTAAGGCAATTAAATATTATGAAATTGTATCAAAAAATGAAAAATCATGCATTCTGTAGAATTGTAGAATGTAAATGAGCAGGAGGAAAAAAAATGAAGAAAAAATTAATCCAAAGTTTGTGTCCAAAGAAGTTGGCAACAAGAAATCAAAAATACATCATTATTGAAAAAGGCTGTCGAGTTCAGAATCTGTTAATGAAAAAATCCATTTCTTTATTATTATTTTGTTATTCCTGATGGTCAAAGTTAATATTATTGATATTTAAGATAGCGCTACTAATACCAACATAAAAAAACATTCGACAATATTATTATCAATCAGAATAGGTACAGTCTGTCCCAAATGGTTAAGCGGAACCAAATGGGAATTTTGTTCTTTTAAAAATAAAAAAATAAAAATAAAAATAAATTTAAAAATAAAATATATTTGAATTTATGTAATTAAAAAACATATTATGAACACGATGTAACAGATATCGGTAGTTACATTCCGATTTATGTTTTTTATGTTTAGATGGGATTGCTAGTTGTTTACTGTTACACCTAGTGGAATATTTATGATTCGGAAATTTGATAATATTTGGATGGTTAATAGTGTATGTTGCTATTGCCATTATATACAACTGATCAAATTTAAGTAAGAGTGTATCGGAAAATATTAAATTGGATGGATATAATATAGGTTTAAAGGTCATAATTTTTAATATAGATTTTTGTAAAATATGAATATTCTTTATGTAATTTTTTGTTGCTCCACCCCAACTTAATATACCATACTGTAAGACAGACTGAACAAGACCATAGTAAAACATTTTTAATTTATTAATTGGCAGTATTACTCTTAACTTTTTAAAAATATAAAAAGATTTTCGAAGACTACGACAAATTTTATCTATATGATGATTCCATCTAAGAAAACAGTCAATAGTAACTCCCAAATATTTTATGTGTTCCACTTTTGTTAATCTGTCACAGTCACAATTAGTCTGGGCGCATTGATCATCATGAACAGAAATAAAGTCAAAATCAGACTGGTTATTACTAATGCAAGAGAAAGACATGAAATGCGACTTGTGAACATTCAGCGTTAGTTTGTAGACATTTAGATATTCTCTTATAATTGTCATATCTTCCTCCGTCATTTTTCTAACTTCGTCCCATGAGTTGCCTTTACAAAATAATGCCGTGTCATCTGCGTAAGTAATAATTTTAGAATGTAGTTTAAGTTGCATAAGATCATTAATATAAAGGATAAAAAATAAAGGACCTAGCACTGTGCCTTGAGGAACGCCTCTTTTCAAAATCATTTCCGAGCTGGTATTATTTAATATTTTGGTTTTTTATTTTCTATCAGAAAAATAACTTTTTACTAGGTTAAGTGCTAGGCCTCTTATCCCATATAATTCCAGTTTATGGAATAACAACTCATGGTCGACAGTATCGTAGGCCTTAGCCAAATCTAAAAAGGTGACGAGACATGGAAGGGAGTCATCTAAGGCCTCGTAGATATTGTCTGTTAACTTTGAAATTGCGTCACTGGTTGATTTTCCTGGACGGAATCCAAACTGATTTTCAGACAATAGAGAATTTAGCCTTATGAATGACAATAATTTTTTGTATATTACTTTTTCAAATATTTTACTGAAGTTACTTACGACAGAGATCGGTCTGTAATTATTTAAGCTTTCCATATATCCGTTTTTATAAATAGGAGTGACTATTGATTCTTTAAAAAGTTTCTGAAAATAACCATTCGATAAACATAGGTTAAATATATCACACAAAGTAGGGATAATGTATATTGAAATAAATTTAATTAATTTAAAGTTAATTTTGTCATTACCACGCGTTTTATTGTTTGAGAAACCTTGTATAATTACAAATAATTCACTTTCCACAACCGGAGTTAAGAATAAAGGTTTATCATTTCTTGATACATTTCCTACTAAAGATGAGAGTTAACATGTTTTTTTATGCTATTAGACAACTCTTCCCCAATATTAATAAAATATTTGTTAAACTCGTTACTTAACTGATTTGTATCTGTTATTAATTGTCCATTAATTTTAATATTTTTTACATTATTTTTATTTTTTGTTTCCTTTTTAAGATATTCGTTAGCTACGTTCCATAAGTTTTTGGGTTTAGAGTTATTATTAATTTTTTTACTGAAATAGTTATTTTTAGCTTTATTAATTAGAATGGGTATTTGTTTTCTGTAATGATCATATAATTGTTTAATTTTTGAATCACAGGGGTCAATTTTCATAGCTAAATATAATTTATCTCTAATATTTATGGATTTAACCAAACCTTTACTTATCCAAGAAGCACGCTTACGGGTTTTACTGTTAAAATGGCGATTTGTGGTAGAGTTGTCTATAGCATCTTTAACTGTGGCTATTAAACTTTTTACATATTTATCTACATTAGTGTTTTTTACTATATTCCAATCTATATTTTTCATTCTGACAGCAAGCTGATCATAATTGATTATAGGACAATCGAAATTTTTTCTATTAGTTTCATTAGTTTCATCGACTTTATCTCCTATGTTAAATAATAGTAAAATTGGATCATGATCAGTAATTTTTGATTTAAATATTATCGGATAAATTTTATTATTATCTAAATATGTTCGAACAAAAAAGTGATCAATACAACTTTTGCTATCATTGTAAGTTCTTGTGTATTTATTAATGTAGGGATTAAAGCCATGAAAAGATAATAGATTAAGATATTTGAACTTTATGTCACTATAATTATTAGATAAACTTAGGATGTCTATATTTATATCACCACAGAATATTTCTGTCCTTTTTCTACAAAAAGATTGTAAATAAGTATTTAAATTAACAATAAACTCAGCATTATTATATGCGGGGGATTTATATACAGGTGTAATAGCAAATAATTCATTGTTGATGTTACACTCAATTCTTAAAAAGTGAAAATTATTTATAATATGGATGTCGACGGTATGTTTATTTTTTTATTAATACATACTAATACTCCATCATTTTGATTATATTTGCTATTATTAAAATATGTATCATAATCCTCCATATTATGGTATATAAATCTGTATCATTAATAAATCTAGTTTCGGTACAAATAATAATATCAAAATTGCAATTAAGTTGTGATAAGAGTATTTTGAGGGCATCTAGATTTTTGTCTAAACTTCTTATATTGGTGTGAAAAACATTAAATGTTTTAATTTTATAAAAGTTATTTGAATAATTATCATTAAATTCATTTATATTATTAATTATATCAGTATTAAATTCGGTTTCTTCCAATTCACTTACGAATTCAAAATCCATTAAGAAAATAAAAGAAAATATTGAAATACAAAGTAATAGATAAAAATAAATTTTACAACAGTGGCGTACCTGAGAAGTTTAAGTTTAAAGGACCTCAAACCTCAAAAGATTGTTTACTTTCTATATTAGTTTTCATATGTTTTATGATGTCTTCTTCGCTCTGTATCCTCAGGACCGGACTGTTGTTATTTTTTCTTGTAAGAAGTTTATTATCCTTGAACCCGACAAATTGGAAGTTTGAATTTTTTGATTCGATTTTAGCTAAACGGTATAAATTTCTGTAGTAAGGCGACATATTTTCGTTAAAATATACAATTGTTCCTAAAGAGCTGCCAGAAAAGGAATTATCTGTAACGCAGCATCTCTTCTTCTCTATAAACATGTTTCTTGCAGTTCTAGAAGCAAATTGGGCAATAATTTCACGAGGTTTATCATTTTGTTTAGTTCCTAAACGGTGTACAACATCGGTATCAGCGTTTGCCACAGGAAGTTGCATCTTTTCTGATAATTTAAGAACCATATTCTTGCAATCTTCATTTTCTACTTCATGAAGTCCGTGTATCTCAAGGTTGTTGTTTCGCGAATACTGTTCGGTAAAGTGAAAATTTTCCGTTAAGTTTTGTATCTTTTTTTCGTGATTTATGTTGGTAATTTTTAAATTTGTGACTTCTTTGTTCAGTTCTTTGATATGTGATTTTTGTGCCTCCGATATTGCGATAATCGCGTCATATTGTGAAGAAATGAATTTCACACTTTTTTCTAACTCAACAATTGTTTCACTTACATTCGGTAAAAGTTGAAGTTTTTTGTTGATATCTTCTAAGTGTTTTTTTATGTCCTTCATTTCTTGTTGACATGAACATTTAGTTGGTGTTGAATCTGAGTTAGACTTCGACGAGCCGCTCCTGGTGTCTGGTTTCTTCCGTACTTGATCGTTTTGCATTGCGTCACTGGTTTAGGTTCGCTTGGACACGTTTGTGTTCTAATTATCGAGATATAGAACAAATTTGATTTTTTTAAAATGTTTTAATTTTCATGTTTATTTAAAAATATCAGTTATAGGCCGCACTTTTAACCAGAAAAACAATTCACTGTATGAAGAAAAAAATTAGTATTCGCTCGATGTAAATTTCGATTGAACTTATTTTACTTTCACATTTATTTTCGACAAAAACTACAGAGCAAAATTAACACGTGCCACACCTCTTTATGAGAAAAAAATGTATCGTGTTAAAGCGTGTAATCCTTTATTATATATAATAACTAGTTATGTTATGAACGGTTTATTTCAGTTAAAACGTGAAATATAAATCTCATTTCGCACTTTAACTAGCTATTTCATGTAATATCGGTTTCGACTTTTATAAAGTGTATAATACAAAAATCCAATCCAGCAGTTTTTCTAATTTTTGTAATAAAAATTGTTTCTATGGACATACTTGTTTTATTCAACGCAAAACTTTTTGAAACATCACATTTTGAAAAAAAAAGTTGCCTGGCCTTTTTTCGGAAATGATATCTATAAGTCATAGTAGCTCTCTAAAAGACAAGGTATTTTTTTAAAAATATTATCGAGGTATTTTCAATATCAATGTGAATTTTGATACTGAATATCTCAAAACTGAAAAATGTCTTTTAGTTTTCCTCTAAGATTGTCATTTAATTCATGCTTTATTGCCCGGTTTCATAAAGGAATGCTAAATCCTGTGTTAGCTAACACGATGCTAAAATAACACGCTGTTAAAATTTAACTACGTTTCATAAAGAAATAGCATCGGTTTTAACATCGTGTTAAGGCGCCTACAGACGGTGTGCCAGCGTTCATGCAGCGCTGGCGGGCATTTGTACTTGTGTACCCTACAAACGAAGCGTCCGTGCTGGCCAAGTACAAAAATAGCGAACATAGGCCAGCGCTTGTAAAATGGCGTCTGACAGTGAAAGTGAGTTTATGGTCGCAGCTTCGACCTTGCTTTTGTTATTTAAATTATATTAAAAGTACAAAGAGATACTTTTTACTATAAGTAGACTTCATAATTACGCAAAACTGGTTATAATTTTCCCTCTGAGCACAACGCTCTCGACTGATGTGATGACAAGTGTGTGCGCGTGGTGTGTACGGTGCTAACATGAATATACAAGTCTGCACCGATGCTGGTCAAACTCCTTTGACTTGTGATAGAATACCGCCTCGGAAGCGAACGTCGGCCAGTGGCAAGCCCAGCCTACGCTGGCTGTGACTTGTGATTTGTTGCCCCTACACACGATCCGCGGAGCTAGACAAGTATAAATATTGGCCGTGACTTGCCACGCCGTCTGTAGGCACCTTCGCCTTTAAAGGTCACACTAGAACGCTATCCAAGTATTATTTTTGTAGGTTTTTTTTTCAGGATCCAAGTCTTCAGGTCTTGACATATCACACGGTATTTGAATATTAGTTAAGACTTGGAAATTGTTTGTTTACCCATGCGCACATCGTGAAATTATGACAGTTGACAGTTATATTTTGAAAGGTTATTTTAAAATTGGTTTTTAAAGTTTTTTTTATAATGAATGAGGAATAAATAGTAATTTTGTCGGCGTCAATAATAATATTTAATATATTTTATATTTTTTGGGTTTCCTTTAACAAAATTTATCAACTCTTCTTCTAATATCATTTTTTTTAAATAAAAAACTTTTCAAAAATACCAATTTAACAACACTAGACGTATACAAAAGACAAAGACGCGTCAGCTGAGAGCGAGATAAAACCAGTTGGCGCACGCGCATTTTGTAAGGCCTGGGTAAAGAGATCGAGAAATTGTATCCTGTTTCATTTGCCTGGTCTTCAAAACCTAGGTTTTTTCTTCATACTATCACACGCACAAGACTTCGATTCGAATGCAAAGACTTTAATTTTCCAAGTTTAGACTTGAATAATAACTAGTGTGATAAGGTCTTTAAGCAATTTTAGTGCTGTGTTCAGTTTAGGGATTTTATTGAGTAGATTGGTATGAATATCAACTTCACAGTTGTCTTAAACGTCAAACAGGCTTATTATAACCTTAGTAACACTTCGAATTATTTACTGTCATGTATTATTTTTCAATAAAAATAAATCAATTTCTATATTATTTCGTGAACATTTTTTAATGTAGGAAAAAGATGTAACATATGATTTTATGAGGAAAATAATTTAAAACATTATTTATTTCTTTATGTATTGAATGTAATAAAAAATACGGAGTGATTATTTAATGGCGAGACGACGTCACTGGAAGTTTTAATAATTTGCCGTTTCATACACATCATAGCAGGCGATTAAGCGCGCATGCGCATAATCTTTTTTTCTTCATAATCAAATTTTCTTCAAGGTTATTATAGTCATAGTATTCTGCTAGGAGGCACGTAAAATTCGGTGACGTCGTCTCGCCATTAAATAATCACTCTGTAGATATATTACAAAAAAGAAAATAAAACCATTTTTCTCTTAAAACCTAGTAAAAACGGTGTTATTAGTCGCAGTTTTTGCAGCAGTATTTTTTAGTAAATTTCTGTTTGGTCCAAGCGGAACTGCATCAGAAGCGTCTCCAAGTATCTTAATTACTTCTACAATAGATGCAGTTTCGTCTTTAAATAATATTGTCATATTATGTAAAACATAACATGCAATTATTACTGCAGGACTCGTGTCAATTTTTTCTCCTAATCCCATAGACAAATAGGGAATTCGTCGGAAAAAGACTCGGAAAAAGACTCGGAAAAGACTGTGAACGATCTTTCTATGGCATTTCTTGTCAATATATGTGCTGCGTTGTAGTTCTATTCACGGTTAGTGTATGGATGAAGTAAGAGTTAATAACCAACTGCAGGGATATCAAATTAAAGGATAGTCATTTAATATACGCGGACGAGAAATCAAGTGCACAGCAATGTCTAAAAATTCATCTGATGACTCGACAAATAATTTGCTGGAAAAGAAAAACAATTTAAAGAGGTTATAATCTATGATATTATTAAATATTAATAAAACTTATACACACGTCATCCAATATCTGAAATTTTGTATATAAAAATATTTATTATAACTTACCTTTTCTATTTTCTTTATATTCAATTTATTTATTTGTTATAAAAATTAGTAAAACTATGGTAACAGTGCAATGTTAAATATTTAACACAGCCTCAGACCCATGTTAAAATATCAGAGGGTTTAATTCTTTGCTAAATTTAATACTGCTTTATGGAACGCAAAACTGTACTTAACAAAATTAAAATTTAACAACGTTGCTAAAATTTAGCATTGCTTTATGAAACCGGCCATATGTTTTGTAATTCCATTATTACATGTAAAAACCAGATTACATGAAATAAATAGTTAAGGTGTGAAATAATATTTCTATTTCACGTTTTAACTGAAATGAATCGTTGTTTTATGAAATAACTAGTTATTATATGTAATAACGGCATTATACACTTTAACGGTAACAGATACATAGCATATCTATTATAAACTAGGCTCAGATAGGGATTATCGGAATGGGTTCAAGTCCAGCTGAGTGTGAATAATTTTAAGAAGGTCCAAGTATATTTTTTTGTCTATCGTTGTAATAATATGTGCTTTTTACAAAAATAATTAGGGGCTTCTTTCTAAACGACACTAGTAGTGAAGTCACTTGGTGACAAGTGTCATGCTGTACTATTCTGGTAAATAGAGTTCAGCAGCACCAAATTAGTAAGAAACAAGACTTAGATATAAGTCAGTAAAAATTGTGTTGACCAGTGTAATTTAAACTGCTAAAAACAAAAGCGTATTATAGAGATTTAGTAGGCTGCGCGGAGCGGAAGTCCTTAGTAGTTCGGGTTATAAACCTTAACATTCTTTAAGATTTGGCTCAAATATAACTAATGTGGGAACGACACCTTGATCTTTAATTTCGGTTACTCTTGAAAGAACAATATTATCAATATTGTAATCATAATTCAAAATATATCTGTTGCGCGAAAATAAAATGACATGACATGTATCACAATTGATACAAATTTATTTTCAAGACAATATGGAGCAAATGTAGATAACTTCGCCTGCTTTTTATAGATCCTCAAATCATCGGCGAAGAGCTTGAACTGAACATCTTGATAAATAATTGATAAATAATAAAGAAAAATTGTAATAAATTCTTTCTGTTGTCTAGATATTATTTATCAATGAAAAGCTTAGTTTAGTTAGCCTTAATTTTATTTGCAGAATTTTCAGAAAATTTGGTCAAAATAGTATAAATAGGACTCAAAACCGGGACAGTCCCGGTCATACCGGGATGTACGGTAACCTTTCTTATATTAGATGATTTAATGAAATCAACATTATTTCAGATACAACTCAACTTGGATTAATAGAGCCGTAGAAAATACAAATGCGAACTATGGTGCTAAAAGACCTGTTGTGACCCGGGTCGTCTCCGTTCATGGCGAAGTTGACCCGTGGCACCCACTGGGACTCTCCGAGGATGTGAACCCAAGAGCGCCTGTAATAGTTGTGCCAGGTAAATATAATTTTATCTTACATTAAGCAAAAATCTCACCCTTCTAAAGTAACGCGAAAGTATGTGTTTCCATACCTAGGTTGATAAAAACATATAAACGCATATATGCAAAAAAAAGTGGAGGGAACGCATCGACCTCCAAGTTATTAAATCAAGGATGTGTTGCAGACTGACAATGGCTCGAATCACTATCAATGAAACGACCCGAGCTAGTGAAACACCATTTTTAGGGTTTTGTAGGTATGACCACCAAAAAACCCTTATAACGTCACTCATGTCTGTCTATCTGTACGGTAGAAATTGTAGCCAAACAGCTGGATATAGAAAGTTGAAATTTGGCATACTTGTACAACTTTTTGTCCCACATATAAGAAAACTATAGAGAGTTCAAAAAAATACATCGCGGGATAAATATAAACAAATATGTATTTAATGGAAAAATAAATATGTTTTTAAAATTTTGAGTGGGGTATCAAACGAAATCTTTTAATACGTGGATGCACAAACAAATTTTTATTTTTGAAAATCTTTTTTTATGGGGTTTTTGGCAATATAATGGCAAAAAACTTTTGTCCCCCACCCTATCTCCCAGAGGGGTTGAACTAAAAATCTGAAAAAAATCTCAATAATGTACATTGATGGGAACCGGAACAATTAAACAGGAAATTTTGATCAGATTGCTTTTTCACAAAGTATTAACTTTTTTGTTTTGTCGAAAAAAAAAATAATTTAAAAAAAAAATTATTGTGTGGTATCAAAAGAAAGCTATTAAGAGGTAAATGAAGGAACGGGAAGTAGTTTTTTATTTTAATACGATTTATTCCAAAAAAGTACTAAAAAATCAGTATCCCGCACCTTTTAACCCTAAGGGGTCAAATTAAAAATCTGAAAAAATTCTAAATAATGTATATTGCTATGAACCGGAAACGTACGTTTTTTTTATCCGATTTCGTTTTTGGAAAATATTACAGTTTTTAGGTTATTAAGATATAATTTTTTTTAATTTAAATGTTATTGTGAGGATATTAAATGGAGGTTCTTTAAGTGCAGATTAAGGAGCAGTAATTGATTTTTGAAATACATTTCATTTTGATTAAGTTTTGCCAAGTATTAAGATTTTCGTTTAATATCTTAGCTAAAATTAAAAAAAAATATTTGTGTATACATGGATACATTTTGTTATGGGTAGAGAAGAGGTACTTAAATTTATTTTGCAAATATCGACTAGGAAAATAAATAAATAACTGGCTGGTTGCTGGGATTCCAGTTCTAGTAGAGAATCTCTTAGTTTTTGATATAGTCGCAATGTTAACAATGTCTCTGTAGGCGTTATGCTCTTACATGACAAAAGATCACCCGCTGTATTGTCAGGTCTGGATTTGAATGATAATTTAGCAATCATAAAAAAAAAAAAAAACGTTAAAATATATATTATGGTATTATTGAAGATATTTGATACACAGTAGAAAAAATCTAACTGCAACCTTCTTTTCGTGCCTATTGATTGAAAGGATTTAAAACCAACACTTCTAATTGTGTTATGTAGTGACAGGCATTCATTGTTTGGCCTTCTTATAATCATCATTCACTGACTAAATTACCTACAAAACCCTGAAATGTGTGAAAATTTACACTTCATGTCAATTTTTATACTTAAGTTTTTAACGTAGAATAGGTCTATGTCCGCAGCTGATATGGAGTGTCATTCGTGCGTAACTAATTTAGAATAGATATCATACGCTTACTGTTACGCGTGCAATAGTTGGTGCCACTGGTTCAAGTTCAAGTTCAAGTTCAAAAATCATTTATTCATTTCAAGCGTTCATATACATAGCTCAGTTCAAGTTTGCTTACATTATCTTAGACAATTAGTTAACTGTGCGCCGCACCAAGTACTAAAAAGCACGCGCGGAGTGAGCGCATCAGTTTCTAACAATTTTTACTTATAATATTATATATTTTATCTTACAGGTAGACACATGCTGACATAATTTCTTGTGGTGCAAAATTAAAAAACTTACTTAATATAACAATAAGAATACAACAATAAGTAAATATAAAAATATAAAAATATACATACAGCGAGTAGTTTACGGCTGGCGCCGTTTCTCGCTTCCTTTTCGCCAGGCGACTCTGTCCATCCAGTCGCCATCTTGGAGACCGCTTGCCTCCATCGCCTCCCGCACATCCTGAGCCCAGGTCCTTGCTGGTCGCCCTGGTCTTCGTCTGCGCGCAGGAATCCACTCCCAAATCTTCTTGGGCCATCGGTCATCAGACATACGCTGGAGGTGCCCATAACATAAGAGTCGTTTGTTTTCTATCGATTCTATGATGGAGTTTTCAACGTTCATAGTTGCTCTTATGGTATCATTGCGAACGTGCTCGAGTTTGGAGACACCGCAACTCGTTCTCCAAAAGTCCATTTCCACGGCGCTCAGTCGGGCTTTATTTCTTTGTGTGAGCTCCCATGTTTCTGAACCATAGGTACAGATACTTTCGACAATAGTTTTGTAGATAACCGTTTTCGTCCTTTTGGTTATATTGTCGTTCCACAATACCGGGTTTAGTTGCCTTATTACACACTTCCCTTGCCCTATTTTATTATTAATATCATCTCCACTCTTCCCTCTATTTGATAGGGTAATACCTCGGTATTTAAATGACTGGCAGTTTCTGATGATTTCGTCATCTATTTTGAGGTCTCTTCCCTTCTCACCAACAACGAGGTATTCAGTTTTCTGTGCATTTATTTCGAAACCCCATTTCTTATATTCCTCCTTTAGTTTCCTCACCATATAGCTGGAATCATCTTTGTCTTCAGCTATCAGAACTTGGTCATCTGCAAATAATAGGGTATACAGTGGATTGCCTCCAATATCTATACCCATATTACTGTATTTGCGCCTCCATGCCTTCAAGGCCCCTTCAATATATATCTTGAAGAGGGTGGGAGCTAGAGTGCAGCCTTGTCTGAATCCTTTCGTTACAGGGAACTCGGGAGAGAGTTTCTTCCCTCGCTTGACACAGTTAGAACATTTTTCATAGAGGTTACGAACAGCATTCACATAAAATTATAAAGATATAAAAATATAAAGATATAAAAATATAAAAATATAAAAATATAAAAATATAAAAATATAAAAATATAAAAATATAAAAATATAAAAATATAAAAATATAAAAATATAAAAATATAAAAATATAAAAATATAAAAATATAAAAATATAAAAATATAAAAATATAAAAATATAAAAATATAAAAATATAAAAATATAAAAATATAAAAATATAAAAATATAAAAATATAAAAATATAAAAATATAAAAATATAAAAATATAAAAATATCAATATATGAAAATATGAAAATATGAAAATATGAAAATATGAAAATATGAAAATATGAAAATATGAAAATATGAAAATATGAAAATATGAAAATATGAAAATATCAAAATATCAAAATATCAAAATATCAAAATTTCAATATATCAAAATATCAAAATATCAAAATATCAAAATATCAAAATATCAAAATATGAAAATATGAAAATATGAAAATATGAAAATATGAAAATATGAAAATATGAAAATATGAAAATATGAAAATATGAAAATATGAAAATATGAAAATATGAAAATATCAAAATATCAAAATATCAAAATATCAAAATATCAAAATATCAAAATATCAAAATATCAAAATTTCAATATATCTGTGGCGCCCGCTCCTGGCCTAGGTAGGGTAGGAGTCCAGGACGACACACAAGGATTGACTTAAAATGTCAAAAATATAATTGTGAGAATTTAATATAATAAAATAAGGTCAGGTTCTTGTTGCATAAGCGTTGCCAGGAATGATAACCAAAAGAGAGAAAAAAAATTATTATCAAAAAAAATAGTTGAAAAAAAACTTAGTCAAAAAAAATAATTTGTACAAAAACAAAATTAAATAATTTTAATTGTTGCGGACTGCAACAATTGATAGCGGTAAGCGCGGCTGGGAATACGACGAATTACTCTAAATTAATCCCAAAAATAAATTATAAAAAATCTTGATTTTAAATTTATAGAAAAAAAAAATGAATATTAAAATTTACAAAAAAAATGAATTTAAATGATTTCTCAAATAAATTTATAATAAATATGTTGGGCTAAATTAAACAAATAAATAATTATTATTTAAACAGAACGAACAAGTGGAAACGGTCAACCACGCGTTCTGAGTTGCATCGACTATATGACGTCACACAACCAAATGAAATTTTTTAATTTAATGTTAATATGACAACTTTAATGAATAAATTTTAGAGATTATTAATAAACCCTTCTCTCTTGGTCTGACAAAAATGCAGTAATTTACAAATTACTGCCACAAAACCGAGTTTAACCACACCAAGAAATCGGGAGGGAAAAACTTTAGAATAAATTACTATAACAAATTAATTTAATAATTAATATATCCTTAGTATATTAATTAACCCTTAATACCAAGTGTAGTTAAATTTAACTGAATTCAAAACTCTTTCACAATTATAAAATCAAAAAAACACGTCTACTCACTTTGATCGGAAAAATATTAATGTATAAAAATGGATTAATTTGGCTGGAAGGTGTCTTACCAGCGGCTCTAAACAAGTTTTATTTAAGAAAACAAATGGTTATATTTAAATAAATTAAAATTAGGTTTTTAAATTAATACAATAATAAAATATTATAGAATTATATAATTATTATATAAAATATTATTGTATCGGGTAAAATATGGTAATATATTTGTAATTTGGAAATAAAATATAGTGAGGTTCTAAACATGTTTTGTCTATGAAATGAATATTTATTTAAATTAAGTAAAAATGATAATTAAACGGAAATAAATTAAAATTTGCAATATAAAATGAAAAATACAAAGTGGTACGCCCTAAGCGGGCGCTTCATTCCGCCGGCCAAAACGAATGTTTTAAAACCAACGATGAAAACAACAAACAAATAAATGGTCAACACTCGGTAATGGGGTCGACCGGTAAGGGAACCAAAATTCCTCATAGGTGAGGATTTTTTCTTCCATGACTCGAGCTAGGTGGAATTTTACCAGCTTAATGGCTGCGTCCCAGAGTCCCCCAAAGTAAGGGCTAGACGGTAGGTTTATGTGCCACTGGGTGCCTTCCGAGGACAACTTAAGGTTGAACCAGTCATGATAGTCGGTTAAAGTTGCGCTGATAAAATTGGTTGCAACCACATTATTGGCTATAAAGGTATACCAACCGTGGTAAGGAGACTGAATCCGCGCAAATATGACGGTGGAGTCAGTCCGGTAATCATTACACCCAATGTGTAATAATTCAAAATTTACCCGTTTGTAAGACGGGCAAACAGACAAAATTGTCGGCGAGCAAGTCGATGGTTTGCGGTGGCGCTCATACTAGGACTGCGGTAGTATCAGCGAATGCTGATGGTAAAAACTCACACTAAAAGTGTGTAGTAAATCAAAGTTTCCCCGTTTGTAAGACGAGAAAACAAACAAAACTGTCGGCGAGTAAGTCACCGGTTTTCGGTAAAATGCATGCTATAGATGCGGTAATATTAGCGGGAGCTGATGGTAAGATATTACACCAAACATGTGTAACAACTTTAAGTTCACCCGTTGGTAAACCGGGTTGACATAAAAAACTGTCAGTGAGAGAGTCGGATGATCGCGGTGTAAGTCATACATTAAGTGTGATTGTATCTGTGGTAATATCAGCGGGTACTGATGGCAATATATCACACTATAATTATGCAATAAATCAACTTACGCCCGTTTGTAAGGCGGGAAAATGAAGAAAACTGTGGATGAGCGAGTCGATGGGTTGTATGTAAACTCATACATTAACTCTGGTAAGATCAGCGGATACTGATCGAAAGGAATTACACTAGAATTCTGTGATAATTCAAAATTCACCCGTTTGTAAGACGGGCAAACCAAAAAAACTGTGGGCAAGCGAAGCGTCGCTTCCCGGTAAGCTTCACAATGATGAGGTATAGAATACCCGACATCTCTAGCGAGAAATGTGTAGTCTATTTTGGAAACATGTCTGTTTTCTGTATAGTCACACATAAAGGTGACATATTCTTGACAGAGGGTAAGGTTGTTGTTGAACCTGGTACGTAGGGAACGATAATAGGTTAACGCGGGTCCGAATGATCCGCTAAGCGCAACAACATCGGTTTTAAATAGTAGTGGAACGACACAACGACTATCAGTGGTGCGTATATGTTGTTCGGTAGATGTATGCTCAGCCTTGAGTTCCTTTTCTGAATGGTAAGGTTTATGAGGAAACTTTTCTAGTTTACAAGAACTAGGCAAGGCTGACTCTAACGTTTCCTCCACGGAAATGTGGAAAGAATTTAAGTTGATAGTAGATCCGAAGGTTGGACCAGAGATGACTACACCTAAGGCGGTCTCAACAGCATAGGGGCCATCTGGTAATTTGGTGGTTTTTCCTGTAACCAGGGAAAAATAAATGTCAGCACCCAATAGCATATCTATTGGGCCTGGCACGTAGTAGGTAGGGTCCGCTAGCCTTAATCCCTTTAGATCTGGTAACTGAACAAAGTCCAACTTCTGACTAGGAAGGTTAGCGGCAATATGGTTCACGACCAATGCCGTGACAGAATATTTATGGCGATTGGTTCGTGGCCTGAAGCAACAATTAACAACGCCTTTTATGGTGTGTATCTCAACGTTAGATACACCTGAGATAGTTAAGTTTGTTGGCGTCAAATTTAGGTCCAATTTACGCCTACAACTTTCGGTGATAAGGCTGGTTTCACTACCGCTGTCTAACAAGACTCTTACTTCCTGCCAATTGTTTGCAGAATCTCGCATCTTAATTAGAGCCGTGCTCAATAGCACACATGAGGACTTAGGTGAGCAGTTCGTCTTCACATTGGTAGCGACTAAAACTTTGGATGTGCCAGCATCATTAGAGGGTGAGCTAGTTCCGGAAGGAACTGGTTCACAGGTTTGACCAGTCGGATGACTGGTGGTTGCCCCTATTGCGGAGTTAAATTTATCAAAGTGTAAAAGGGTATGATGTCGAAGTTGACAAGTTCTACAACTTGTTTTTGATCTGCACTCCGTAGGTTTATGGCGTGGCGCAAGACAATTGTAGCAATGGTTATTGTCTTTGATCAGATTAAACCTCTGCCGGATGGTGAGGTTTTTAAAAGTAGAACAAGAGTGCATGGGGTGCGCAGCATTGCAAGCCAAACACACCATTTGCTGGTTTGAGGTAGTGAGGAAGGTCTTTTTCTGAGCATGATTATAGTTTGATGCGGTACGTTCAAAGCTATTCGTGTTTGATTTAGAGTAAGTTGGCTTGCTTTTCTCCAAAGTTTTCCATTGCTGGGAAGTAATGAAACGCTCCAAAAAATTCAAGAGAACGTCTAGTTCTGGTAGATGGTCCCTGTCCAACTTAGCTTCAAATTTATCACGGATGGTCTCGTGAAGCTTGCTGGTGAGAAAGAGCGTAATGAATTTTCCCCACTGGTCTACGGGTTCGCCTAAGGCACGAAGCGCGGCTAAATGCTCCTTGATGGTTGCCAAGAAAGCATTTACGCTATTGTACGAACTATCCTTGAGAGGAGCGATGTTGATGATCGCCATACCATGGAAGGTCGTAATAAGCCTATTACGCTGATAACTATCCTTCAACATGTCTAAAGCGATCTCGTAATTGGCGTCCGTTAACTTTAGATTGCGGATAAGCGAGAGCGGTTGACCTCTAAGTGAAGTCCGTAGATACTGTAGCTTTTGAACGGGGGGTAACATCTCGTTGTCGTGAATTGAACTGGTAAAGAGGTCAAAAAAGGATTGCCAATTTTCAATTTCTCCGCTGAATGGAGGAATATTTAGCTTTGGTAGCCGAGCGTAGCTTGCAGCAGTTGAGGGCGTGCCGGTAAAATTAAAGGCCGTGTTATGGGCAGTTGACGCATTCAAAGACTCTGGTTCTACAAAGGGAGGTTCTTGACAGAGTCCTTTGACTTTATATACGTCGTCCCTAAATATTTGGTACTCGGCTAACAAATCATCCTTCTTGTTAGCGTTGGTGTCATGCGCCATCATCGCCAACAGACATGTCTCGTACTCCGAGACTTGGGTAGATAACTCTTGCAACCTCAACTTAATCTCCTTTATCTTACCTGGGAGAGGGTTGAGTTGAGTGTCTTCCACCAATTCCCAAAGGGTATCTAAATCGCGACGGCGTAGTTCCCTTTTTAGGGTGGCCAGAGCAATGTCGGCCATTTTGAATTTAATTAAAATCAAAACACCAAAAAATTGAAGAAATAGGTCCCGCCCTGAGGTAATACGGGGCAAGTAACAAAGTTCTAGTGATATTAAGCTGACAAAAAAAAAACTGTTGTATGAAGCGGTTGTAAATTATTGTTGAAAATTACGTAAAAAATTTTGGCACACGTCAAAAATTAGGTGATTTTTGACCCGCCAAATCCGCCACTCGAAGGACCATTAAATGTGGCGCCCGCTCCTGGCCTAGGTAGGGTAGGAGTCCAGGACGACACACAAGGATTGACTTAAAATGTCAAAAATATAATTGTGAGAATTTAATATAATAAAATAAGGTCAGGTTCTTGTTGCATAAGCGTTGCCAGGAATGATAACCAAAAGAGAGAAAAAAAATTATTATCAAAAAAAATAGTTGAAAAAAAACTTAGTCAAAAAAAATAATTTGTACAAAAACAAAATTAAATAATTTTAATTGTTGCGGACTGCAACAATTGATAGCGGTAAGCGCGGCTGGGAATACGACGAATTACTCTAAATTAATCCCAAAAATAAATTATAAAAAATCTTGATTTTAAATTTATAGAAAAAAAAAATGAATATTAAAATTTACAAAAAAAATGAATTTAAATGATTTCTCAAATAAATTTATAATAAATATGTTGGGCTAAATTAAACAAATAAATAATTATTATTTAAACAGAACGAACAAGTGGAAACGGTCAACCACGCGTTCTGAGTTGCATCGACTATATGACGTCACACAACCAAATGAAATTTTTTAATTTAATGTTAATATGACAACTTTAATGAATAAATTTTAGAGATTATTAATAAACCCTTCTCTCTTGGTCTGACAAAAATGCAGTAATTTACAAATTACTGCCACAAAACCGAGTTTAACCACACCAAGAAATCGGGAGGGAAAAACTTTAGAATAAATTACTATAACAAATTAATTTAATAATTAATATATCCTTAGTATATTAATTAACCCTTAATACCAAGTGTAGTTAAATTTAACTGAATTCAAAACTCTTTCACAATTATAAAATCAAAAAAACACGTCTACTCACTTTGATCGGAAAAATATTAATGTATAAAAATGGATTAATTTGGCTGGAAGGTGTCTTACCAGCGGCTCTAAACAAGTTTTATTTAAGAAAACAAATGGTTATATTTAAATAAATTAAAATTAGGTTTTTAAATTAATACAATAATAAAATATTATAGAATTATATAATTATTATATAAAATATTATTGTATCGGGTAAAATATGGTAATATATTTGTAATTTGGAAATAAAATATAGTGAGGTTCTAAACATGTTTTGTCTATGAAATGAATATTTATTTAAATTAAGTAAAAATGATAATTAAACGGAAATAAATTAAAATTTGCAATATAAAATGAAAAATACAAAGTGGTACGCCCTAAGCGGGCGCTTCAATATCAAAATATCAAAATTTGAAAATATGAAAATATGAAAATATGAAAAGATGAAAATATGAAAATATGAAAATATGAAAATATGAAAATATGAAAATATGAAAATATAAAAAAAATACATATAAAAATATAAAAATTCAGTTATGAAATAACATAAATAAAATATAAAACCTTTTAACTTGTATTGTATTTTGCTCATCTAGCTGTAAGTCTTTTAACATCTTTTTAAACGGTCCAACTGGTGTTTGAAGATCAATTTTACTGACGTAATCATTTATAATTGTGGGAGCGTTGCAACAGGACTGATTTCTACTTGTGGTCTTCCTCAGGTTAGGAAGTGCTAGACGGAATTGCTGAGAAAATCTCGTATGTGTATTAAAAGTTCTAACTTGAATACTCGACGAGAATTTCTTTACAAAACATATTATTGCATATTTATATAGGTTATTTAGATTCATGACATTCATTTTTCGAAATAAAGGTGCTGATCTGTCAGATCTGCTCACTCGACATATAGTACGTAACGTTAATTTTTGACATATTGCAATATTTTTTAATTATGACGGATAAGTGCCTCCCCAATGAATTATACCATACCTGAGCGTTGCTTCATACCATGAAATATATAAAAAATTTAAATCGTCAGGTAATAGATAATCCCTCAAATACTATAACTTATAACTTATTTGTTTTAATTTCTTGTCCATATTATTTAAATGAACGTCCCATTTTAACCCGTTATCAATCGTAATGCCTAAATATTTGATCGAGTTTACAAATTGAATCGGCTCACAAGTACAGCTATAAATACAGGAATGTTTGTGACAAAATAATACATAGTTCTGTACAAAATGCTGTAAAGTAGTCGATTTGTAGGAAACAACATACACTTAGTTTTATTGACGTTAATTATTAGATGATTCCTAATCAACCATCTCGAGAGCATATCCAAATCATTATTTAATAATTGATTTAATACTTGATCATCATCTGCAGAGCAAACTAATGAAGTGTCATCTGCATAAGCTATAACTTTCGATGAAAATGGTTGTTGTAGGTCATTTATAAATATTACAAATAATAACGGACCTAGCACTCCACCCTGAGGGACTACATAGTTTATTAATCTTTGTTCACTACATGATTGACCTATTTTCACGAATTGAGTTCTATTTTTTAAATAAGACTCAAACCATCTATATGTGATCTCAAAGAAACCGAAACTTTTTCAAAGCCGTCAAAGGCTTTTCTGAGATCTACATATAGTGCAATTGTTTTCTTCCCTTTATCAGCAGTAGTTATAATTTCATCAATATGTCTTTTAATCGCGATATCAGTCCCCAATCCTGGTAGGAATCCATATTGATTAAGTGACAATAAATTGTTTTCCTCAAGAAACGCAAGTATTTTCTTGTGCATACAGCTTTCAAAGATTTTAGAAAATGTATTGAGAACTGAGATTGGCCTATAATTATCAAAACTATATTTATCACCAGATTTAAATACGGGAGTAACACAAGCAATCTTAAGTTTTGATGGAAATTCACCTGTTTTGAGAGACTGATGTATCATATATACCAGAACGGGCAGGAATATGTCTATGTTGTTTTTAACTGTGATAATACACGAATCATATTTCATCTGGTGAGAAATCTAATATTGTGAACAGATTTTTACAATCAGGCGATGAATATGTCAAAAACAAATCTCTGTCATATTCTGAATTCAATAATTGGCCTGGAATTTCATTAAAAAAATCATTAAATTTATTTGCAATAATATTAGTATCTTTAATTACTATTTCATCTACTTTCATTTAGTCTATTTTTGGTTTATCCTCTTTTAGTATACTATTAACTACATTCAAATACCCTTTACTATCCCCCTTAACTGATTTAATTTTTTTTAGAATAATATTTAGTTTTTTCTTTTCTAATCAATTTTGTAATTTCTTACTATTAAGCTATATTAGCATTACCTCTATCTTTTTTATAAATTTGAAAAATATTGTTTTTGTTATTAATCTTTTTTATTAATTTATTTGAAATCCATGGATTTCTTTTACACATTTTTTTACTAGTCGACTTAATGTATGAGGCAGATTCAACAGCATCACTATAAAGTTTATAAAAATAGTGGTTTATTAACATTAGTTTCAATATAGACGCCCGACCAGTCTTTCGCAAGTAGCGACTTTATCAACCCTATATAATCGGTTTTTCGAAAAAATTCTAGGCCCTTTACTTGCAGAGGCTTAACAAAACAGTTAAGATTAACAGTATAATGATCAGTAATGCCTAAGTGCATTATTTTTGACATAAAATTTAGATTCCGAGAATTTTTTACTCTGTGAAAATGTGATCAACACAGGTAGCATCTTTCGCAGTAGTATCTTTCGTGACCCTAGTGGGAGCTTCTATATATGCTCGGTATCCATAAGCAGCAAGCAAAGTAGTATATAATACTGATTCTGATGTTTGATTTAAAATATCAATATTTATATCTCCAATTAATATAGCTGGGTCATATAATTTTTTTAATATATTATCAAAGTCATAGGAAACATTTTTAAAATTACAGTGGCAATTAATATAAATACCAAAGGTAGACAGAGTTTCTGGTTTACCTGACACATTGATCTTACAAGAAAGATTAATACCTTCTGCAAAATTTGAGCTAAAATACTCGTACGTGTAATCTAAAATTTTTGAAATGTACATAAGTGTTCCACCAAAACAGTTACTTGTTCTCTGTTGAATCAAAATGTCGTATCCTGGAATTGAGTATCTAGAAATTTCATTTTCATAAATCCATACTTCAGTTAACACTATAATCTGATATTGAACATTACTACTCTGAAGAAATAATAAAAATTCATCATAGTGTTTTCTCAAACTACGTATGTTTATATGAAATACTTTCAGAGATATTGCAGCCATTTCTAAGATTAATTAATTATAAGCGGGAATAAATAAATAAATAAAATAAATGAAATAAATAAATACTCAATTAAGGCTTGTCAGGCACGCAAGAGGTGTGATGCGTGTGACTGGTGCATTATCATTTTTTTTGACATATATTTTCGAATTTGTTACCGACACATATATATAATTTTTTTCACTTTTTAGGTTTTTAGATTCGAACAGAAGTTTCTTATAATAAGGTGTTAAGTGTTCATTTATATAAACCGCACTAACTGGAACATTATGGAAAAAATCATCAGTTTTGACTCTTTTGGCTTTAAATTTTGCAAGCACGTTTTTGTCTGTTTGTAAACTGGACAATAATTGGTTTGGGCCTCGATGGATTTTTAGAAGGAATTCTATGAGCTGCCTGAATGTCATAATTCAGCACAATTGGCTCATCAATTGCTATCGCTAGTTTATTCACAACTTCCATGATATTTTCATCTTTTACTTCGGGTATTCCGTCTAAGAAAATGTTGCGGTTTCTACTGTATTGTTGAGATTCTTCCATTTGCAGTTTCAGTGTGTCAATCTCTGTCTGCAGGTGTTGATTTTTTGTAGATTGGGCTGTATCAGTACTTTCAACATCGACTAATTGTTTCTTCAAGTTACGATTTTCCTCAATAATTTCATCGTATTTAGAGGCGATGAAGTTTATACATTTTTATCGTATTCTCAATTATTTTTTCAATTTTTAAGAGTCGTTGGTCAGATTGCAGCTCCACTTCATTTGGATACGATATAGAGATTCCCTCAGTTCGACATAACAAACATTTGTAAGTTTCTCTCCGAGTTTTTCCCATTTCGACATAAGTTTTTTTCGCAATATTTGCGCATTCATAGTGGAGTTTGCAGTCATTCACAGAGCACTTCACATAATCGTTCTATGGCAGAGTTTTGGAACACACTGTACATGACATTTTGAATTTAAAGTGTATTAATATTACTTAGTTCAAAATTCTTTTTAATTCAAATTTCTATGTCCTCCTCTGTATCAATCACAGTAAAAATTCACACTTTATTAATTGTGCTGAGTCTGGATCTAGTTTGTATTTTTTGTAAGACAACTAGTAAAAATTGGTATAACTTGGAAAGTAAATGTATGGTATGGTAATAGTATAGTGGTGCCATAAATGTCGGACTACCGACGGGGGACCCCCCCCCAAAACCGCTTAAAAAACTTTTATCGACAATCATACCTTTATTATAAGAAAATTGCAGTCTTTTAAAACGTTAATCAAAAAAAATTTGGAAGACAAAAAAAAAAACAATTAAAAAAGAGATTGCTAATAGGTATTCCAAGAGCAAAACGTTGGGATCAATGGTGAATCATTTTGGAACACTTAGTTCGACTGGAAAAATTTGATGTGTTTTTGTGTATGCGTTTGTACCAAATCTAAAATAATATAATATAAATTAATGGGCGATTCAATTTAATAAAACCAAATAGAGCCTTACCTTCCATTCTTCTCTTGCCTTCACTCTCCCTCTTCCCTGACTTCAGTGACTTCATTAACATAGCTCATTTTGGCCCAATCATACTTTTCCGATGTTTTCGTTTTTTTGAGCAGCTCTTTTCCTCTTTTATATAATTATAGAATTCAATGCATGACATTTTATAATTTAAAACACATTGAATAATGATTTTCACTGTGTCAATAGAAAGCGAATTGCGCGCATCTGACCATGTTTATGTATGTAGAATACTATCGGAAAATAATGTTTTAATATGCGTAATATTTAAATCGACCGGAACAAACGATTTTTGGACAGGGACACTGGGACACAGACCTCAAAACCGGGATATGCCCCGGTGTACCGGGACGTATGGCAGCCCTATAATAGTATCAAGTGATAGACCAGTGATTCCCAAACTTTTTCGGTTCCCGGCGCCCTTAATGTATCAGATTTTTTTGCAGCGCCCAAGGTCAAATTATTGGTCTTACTAACACAGTTGGAGGAATATCGGAATATTTTCGCGGCGCTCCTGTAAGCCAGCCGAGACGCCCCACGGCGCCGCGGCGCACAGTTTGAGAATCGCTGTGGTAGACCATAGATGTGCGCGTGATACCTACTGCCACTTATCACGACCATGCACTTGACATGACGTCAGCATGTAAAAGCACATAAGAGACATGACGACTTTTGGCGCCAATGGCGAGTTAGGAAAACTGCGCTGTATCTGAAGTAAAAATTATCATTCTTAAAGTGTATGATAACCTATGACTAATTTAGAAAATAATTTAAATAAATTTCAATAAAAACTAATATACACTTAAATTATTGCACACGTTTTATTTTTCATATTAGGTATGTTCGATTTGCACCTTCGCGTTATACTGCTAAACGCTAGCAGTAAAACGTTGCAGTTAGCAGTTTACTACTAAAAACTGGTAACATACAGCCAGTTTAATTTTCTGTTCGATTTGTTTATACGTAAAGAATAAGAAGTACGTCTGACGTAAATGTTAAATGTCTTTCCAAATCTTTTTACGATTTGGTTCGGAGATTATCTTGGGTGTCGAATAGGGTGACCAGACGTATTCGTTTTAAGAGTATTATACTCTTTTTTGAGTAATATTTTCTATACTCTTACTTTTTATAAAAAAAAAACCCTGAATATACTCTTTTTTGATGGTCACTTGTTTTTATTATTTTTAGTTTAGAAGTGAGGACCTTTTTTTTTCCTCATCACTTCTATTTTGGAAGTGAAGACCTTTTTTTTTTGCTCGTCACTAGTATTTTTGAATGAGGACCTCTGTTTTTTGCTCATTATTTGAATTTTTGGAGTGTAACCTTTTTTTTGTATACTCTTTTTTTGTGAAAAAAATCTGGTCAGCCTAGTGTCGAAAGGGTGAAAAATATTAGATATATTTAATGGATCTTGAAATATTATCAAATCCAGAATCATCTGATTCAGATTTAGATTTTTCGAGTTCGGATGATGAAGTTATGAACTGTATTTGCGAGGTTTACAAAATGCCCCAGGATAGGAACACTGAAAAATTTTGTAGAAACTATTGTCCCAGGATATTAAAAAAAAAAGAATTTTTAAGACATTAGCCATCAAAGAATATAGTATAAATATCAAAACAAATATGCTAGCCATATTCCTGTCAAAAAGTCAAAAACAAAGTACCAACCATTTATTCTTTATCTATGGTACCAACTTAAAAAGGTAAATAAACACAGCCGTAACAAATAATCCGCAAGAGAAGCAGTTGTAACTTTTTCGCAGTAGCGTCATAAACTGGCAGTAAATGAACTGACGACAAATCGAACAGATTTGCAGTTACTGCGAAACAAAACGAACAGATTTTTTTAACGCGAAAGTAAGCAGTAACTGCAAATGTGCAAATCGAACACACCTATTATAAACAATTAAGAATTAATTTTTACTAACAGATTATGAATTTGGTATCATTTATATTTAGAATATGTGTATTATTATACTCTTTCTAATGACATTTTTGACCATCAACCCTCGACTTTTCCTATCTAAAACTGTTTTTGCATGTAAATTTGCTATGAGCACATTTGGAACGAACACCGGGTATAATATAATTTAATTCGCGTGCGCAATATTGCTTTTAGTGTTCCAGGATGAAGTAGTTACTGTTTCTGACAGGATGTTATTTATTTGCGTTAAACTTCAGACAATTACGTAACCTGTTCATAGCAAGTCAATCGTGTTTGTAAATTACAGCAAACTCCAAGTCAGAACATGCGCTTTGTTAATTTCGTTGAATTTAGTCCATAAACTGAGTTCTCTCACTTAAATTTACTACACCGTGATTGCAATCTTATCAAATTTAGCATTTGCGGTCACAAGAATATCTAACATGTTCCAAGTCGGACATGCGCATTAAATCTGTTCACGAATTTATTCCTTAACTGTTGGTGCCTTATTAGAAACCTCATCCGCGAACGTATATTTTAAATAAATAAATAGATAAGAGATACTCATTTCCATAACTACAGAGATGTCGAAAATTGGGTTGATGAATGGATTGGCTCAAAAGACAGTCCATTCTTTCGTCGCGGAATTCAACTTCTGACAGAAAATTGGCAAAAAGTCCTAGCTTCCGAGGACAAATACTTTGATTAATGTACTTATATTCACGCATTTTGTTATTGAAATAAATACTCAAAAAATTGAAGTGAAGTGTGAGTTTTCACACATTTCAGGGTTTTGCAGGTATTTAATGGGTGTAAGAAGCCAACATAATACTTGATGTCAAAATCTGGATCAAAATCTGGATCAAAATCAACAATTTTTTTGATAGTTACTTTTTTTCATCATTTGAGAACTAAGAGCTTCCATTTAATTTTTTTAAACAAATTTAAATAATTTGCCAAATATCCCAGCGATTTTTTCTGCATTTGCTTCGTAATCAAGTCTTCATTGGATTAATAAGAAATATTTTACAGTATAGAGTGTAGTGTGGTGCGGTGTGAGTAATTCAGTTCACAACTGTTAAAAAATATATTATTTTTTTAATATTTTTAATTCCAAAAAAATACACGCACTATCTTAGCAATAAATACAAAAAATCCATAACATTATTAGCCATAATTTAACCATGAATTAAAAAAAATAGTAGTATTATTTTTTTCAAAAACACCATCTGATCAAAAATTCCTCTCGTACGTTTCCGGCTCAGATCAATATACATTACCTATAATTTTTGGTTTAACCCTTTTTGGTAAAAGGTTGCGGGACAAGAACTTTTGCACATTTTTGGCTAAATTCGTATTAAAAGAAACGAATTTAAAAAAACTATCTATCGTTCTGTAATTTACGTTTTAAGAGCTTTCTTTTGATACCGCACAGTAAATTTTAAAAAAATATATTTTTTTTATCAACGACACAAAAAAATTAACATTTTTCGAAAAATTTATCTGATCAAAAATTCCTGTTGAACTATTTCGGTTCCCATCAATGTTCATTACGGAGATTTTTTTTAGATTTTTAGCTCAATCCCTTTGGGAGATAGGGTGGGGGACAAAAGTTTTTTGAAACATTTTTGGCAAAAATCCAATAAAAAAAAATGATTTTTCAAAAATAAAAATTCTTATTCCCATTGCTAAAATTCACATGCTACAATATCCATTATCTGTTATTTGGCCAATTTTAAGGAATTTGTTCTTTATTATATGCCACTCTTGTAATATTTCAGCTTTGTAATAGAACAGTCACTCAGCTGTATATTTGTATTTCATAATGGTTAAAACTTTTTCAGTGACCAGTTGAACTATTGAGATTCGAGTGCCTTTATTAACATTTATTGGGGACAATAAAATATTATTGTACTGGCTTTTGTTATCTTCAGTAGCGTATCATTTTTGAGTGAAACATTTGTTTTGAAAAAAAAAAAAAAACAAACACTATTTTCACATCTGATCACATTTATTTTATTTACTTTTCTGTATAATCTACTCGCGAGACACGCACCGCGGAGCACAGTTTGGGAAACCCTGGGTTAGACAAATAAACCAAATATAATATGCTTCGTCATTTTTATCAAATTAAAATTTCAACTAAAAACTTTATGTATAAAGTGAACGGCACGCATAAGTCTAATATACGATATATACCAATTTCATAATTTCGTGAATAAGTGCCATTTACATTTAGTCGGTGCTGGAGTTGATACATTTTTGCCAACACCAAATCCGACTCTCGTAAAACAAACTTGCTATCAACTCCGACTCCAAAGCCTTGTTTCTAATAGTATTTAAATAATTTATTCCATTACATCAGATAAGTTTGTTTTTATTTTCTCCGTAAATAATAATTTATATTCGTCCGATTTTAGGCATTTACTGTAAATTTTTACATGGATTTTGTCAAAGCTTTTTAAATAAATAAAAAAACAAACGGATAATAATAACACAATTTTAAGTTAAATTTTAAGATACATACAGGAAACAAGAATTTGGGTTCCCACTTCGATGTCTTTTCCGTATCAAAAACTTTGTCGAAGACGACAAATACAAATTAATATAAACTTTAAATAATCGGCGAAAAAATTATTTGTTCATCACGACATGAATTCAGTTTTACTACCTTGGCTGACTGAATCATCATGAATCAACAGCCGGCGTAGTAAAACTAACTTGATTGCCTAGTTAAACAAATAACTATTGTTCATTTTGGAAAGTTGGATAGTGATTAATATATATTTTTTTTTCTAGGGGCTTCACATTGCGCGGATTTAAACAGTATTTTGTTAACTGACAATCAGGAGTTGAAAAAGGCCCAACGACGGGTACAGAAACTAGTCAAGCAATGGTTGGCGGAACATTAAACAAACTTGTTGCATATCAGCATTATTTAATCTGATAAGTCATAAATCTGTTTATTTTAAGTTGAAAATTATTGTTTATAATTAATTTATTAGAACTGTATTATTGAAAATTATAATTTTGAATTTAGCATATGTTTTTGTATTATTCCTATTTTTGACAGTATATAGATACTACAAGCATTATGTGAAGATAGGATCCGCGAAATTATCGGCTCATTAATTGCCTCAATATGCTCTGTAAAATAAACTAATGCATTAAATGAACCAATCCTGAGCTCTATCTGCCCCGGCTGTATCCAGGTACATGGTGGTCTAACTCATAAAATACTTTTGATAAATTATTATTTTTCTCCTGAGCATCGCCGAGTAAATCTGCTAATTATATATAGTAAATCTGCTAGATATAATGATGAAGTTCGAGCGGACCAGTCAGTACAAATTTGGGCACTATTCTACTTTAGCAAACCCACCGGGCAGTGTTGCCAACTATAGTAAAATTTAAACAAGTAAATTAAAGTTAACAAACGGGCTTGTTTATATAATTTCGCTAATGTTAATAAAAAAAATTTAAAAAATAGAAGAACAAAGAAATAAAATTAAAAAATATCCATACAATGGAATCTAACTACAATAAAAATAAATAAATAAATAAAAATGAATTATCTGATATTAAATTTCAGTTACATACATTTATATATTAAAACAATCACAGTAGAAATTAAATTAATATTGCCTATTTTCTATAAATAAATTAATGAAGATCGGGCTAACTTCTTCTGGAGAACTGAAGGTGAAAAAACATGCAGAACATGCGGGGAAACCACCGAGACGATAGAACACCTACTGTCCTGCAGTGGAATAGGAGAAGAACGAAGGGATATACACAGAGTGTTGGACGAGGCAGGTAGTGGCTATCTGTGGATGAAGGAGGTTACCCAAAGAAGAGAAGTATTAAAAGAGAAAAACAAGAAAATACTAGGAAGCGCAGCCCAATGAGCCAGAACACGTATTTGTTTTGAATATTAGAATTTTTGTTTAATTTTGATGTAATCATTGTTATTTTGTTAGAAATTTATTATTATTTATATTATTATTATTATATTATTGAATGTGATATCACACAAACAGTATTTTGGGAAAATTAATGTATTAATTCAAGGCCGAAAGGCATGAATAAACTATTATCTATCTATCTATCTATCTATAAATAAATTAGTTTACTAAAATTATATTAAATTTAAACTATTAAAACTAGAATCACAGAAAAATTAAAATTGATTAATTCTTATTTAAACACACTATCTTTGCACGGGATATTGTTCACATATCTGTGCCCAAAAATTATAAAATATTGTTTCTTTATTATTAAATACTCCACGCCACATTCTTGCAAGTAGCTTTGCACATTATTGTTGTTCATCCCATACCGTGCCCTCATCTTGGTTTTAAATTTTTGCCAAGTACTCTCAATTGTTTGAGTATGGGCACCGGTTATGGGATCAACAAAATTTATCTGATGGTTGACCGTTAAATGGTCATATCCTGCCGGCAAATGTCCAATTCTGCGGTATGCACCCCACAAATCCGACATAATAATCGTACCAGGTAGTATAAATTGTTGAATTATTGGAAGCAGCGTATCGGCATCTCTCCTGTCTACAAATACTAAGAAAGATCTGCGCGTACCGCGCTCCACCCCTCCAAACATCCACTGATTCTGCCGAACCAATCGTCCTCTGTTATATTTTCTTCTTGCGATGTAAGTTTCATCAATCTCTACAACCTGTCCTGGACCGCCGATCCTCTGGGGGTGAGCCAAGAAATATTCCGCATAAACATTTCGAAAAAATTCATATCATAATACAATGGACGAATGGCTGATACCCGTTTCTCTTTCCACCGTTTTAATGGTGCCTAGTTCGTGGCACCAAAAGTAAGAGAGTAAAAAAATATCTTCATATTTTAAATGGGTACCTTCATAAAATGTGCCCACATGGTACCCAATTTGGGGTTTTCGGTTCCCCAATCGGCACTGCCTCTTATGGCAAATAAATGTTTTTGCCCTGTTTCCAGCAGCTCTCCAAACTGACAATGGCTCTCTACACTGACTGCAAAATTGTCGAGAGTGTAACAGTCCGACTGTGGTTAACCAATTTTCCAATTCTTCATTGGGCAAGGCAATTTGTTGATATACATATTTTAACTTATACCGTATCAAAACTTCCATGATAGCACCGAAACTTATTGTATGTTACACTTTTTTTTTTAAATCTGTGACGATCACATAAACAACCTAAATTATTGTAATTGGCGGGAAATAAATTTCTCGGTTAATGTTCTATATGTTCCCGTCAGATCCAACTGGTAAGAGAAAAGCGAAACTAGTTAGAATGAGATATGGCCTTGGCGAAGCGTGTACCGTTTCTTTCAAAACTTAACATTTATTCAAAACTGAAATGTAAATAAGTATTCATTCTGAAATGTGAGTGATTAAAAAAAGTGTTTGAGAATTGTGGGAGAAAAATAAAGTAATGTGCACCTATAAACAGAGCCGGCGCTAGGGTCTGCGGCGCCCGTAGGCAAGATTTAATTGAGCGCCCCTAAGTAGGGCGCAATTAGTTTTTTTCGAGATCTTCCCTTCTATATTTGAAGTGAAGAAGTGAAGATCTAAAACAAAAAAGGTCATCACTTTTACATTTTAAGTGAAGACCTAAAAAAAAAGGTCCTCACTTCTAAAATTACATTTACCCTACTTTACTTTTATATTCATTTGGCCATTTAGCGCCCTTTCAAATCTCACGTCAGCGCCCGCCTCGCCCGCATGCCCGTCAGTGCCGGCTCTGCCCATAAACTAGATAATTAGGTTCGGTTTATTTAGCACAAATTTAAGACAGAAAAGATCGAAACTTAATAGACGTATATAAACGGGTACCCATAAGGAATTTTTACCTGTTTTCAATGAGATTTATACATATATCATATGCATATAAGTATACATATTTTGAAAAACATTAACTTCATAAAAAGAGAGTCTCAAAAAATATCAGTTATACTCCGACTTATATGAGAAAATATATGAATGGCTTGTTAGAAATATGTGTTTCTCTGTCAACTACAAATGCATGAATGATTCCTATTCGTTCCCTACTCTTACGGTCACGTCTTCTCATTGTTAACCGTTATGATATACTCTATTCAAACATACAGCGTAGTTCTAATTTAAACTGGCGGGATCGTACAGAATATTTACTAATTTCTCTATAAATATCCTAAATTATTGAAATTGGCGGGAAATAAATTTCTCTACTACTGGCAACATTGCAAGCATGCGCAGTAAGGTGGGTTTGCTAAAGTAGAATAGTACCCAAATTTGTTGGGATATACCCAACAAATTTGTACTGACTGGTATAGCATTAGGTTGGGTATATAACCCAATCTAATACTATAATTAGTTCACTTGCCCGGCCACGAGTTCGCTATAGTCTAGAAATTTAATTTTAAATTTGTTTCACTTACTCCTGTTTCTCCTTTCCCTTATCTATTGATATACACCTGTTCATCTTCCTGAAATATAGCCTATTTTAAAAGGTTGTTAAAGAAAATACTAGGTAACATTGTACTGACTGGTCCGCTCGAACTTCGTCATTATATCAGGTCGTCAAGGATGAAATTTGTAGTTAATAATATTGCTAACTTTAAGAGCTTATTATTTGATATTGGCTTAATATTTTACCGTTCGTTTTTTTTTTTCTGTTGGAAAGTTACACATCGCATGTTTAAAGAAATCATTGTATGCTCTAAAAAATATCAAAAACTTCTTTAAAAAATTAATTTTGTTGAAAATGGAACTGTCGGAAATTTGCACTATTATGAAATATGAGTTCTTACGTGGAACTACGGCATCGCAGACCGCGCGAAACATTAATAGTGTATTTGGGTCTAGTGTTACTACGCAGAAGAAAATATCAAATTGGTTCTCCAAATTTCAGACAGGTAAAATAAAAACCAAACAAAAAAAAGAACAAAAAAAACCTGGCTCATCGATTACAGCAGAAATATACTGCAACCAATAGGACGAAATGATGCAAAAACTTAAAAAAAAAAAACAGCCTAGATTGGTCAACAGATCGACTCCTAACTTATTGCATGATAACGCTACACCACACACTGCACAAATGACTGTGGCAAAACTACAGGAATTGGAGTTGGAAAGTCTTCATCATCCTCCATACTCACCAGACCTAGCCCCCACTGACTACCACTTCTTCCGCAATTTGGAAAACTTTTTAATAGGAAAACAGTTTAATTCCGACAATGCTGTAAAACTGGCCTTCCAGGAATTTATTGAATCTCGTCCGCCAGAGTTTTATACCACCGGCCTGAACAACCTGCCGCTTAACTGGCAAAAGTGTATAGAAATATGGGTACATACCTTGATGAATAAAATAATTCCTTTTATTTGTTATTCCTTAAGTTAGGGTGATCAATGCGGGACAAAGCAAAAAAAAGGTCGTTACTTACCAAATATAAGTGAAGAGCAAAAAAAAAGTCCACCATCTCCTCAAAGCCAAAAACATCCTCTCCTCAAGTCAGGACGACTACAATCGGGACGAGAGTAGAATGCGGGACTTTTGCGGGACGTGTCTGAAAGCGGGACGAACAATCAAAATGCGGGACGAATGGTCACCCTACCTTAAGTTATCAACCAACTTTGCCTTTTTTTACAAATTTCATCCTTGACCACCTAATCTACAAGGTGAGTGGGGAGGATGGGCCAAACTTCAGGAATGCATTGCACATGTAAAAATAAGTAAAAAAAGAAATGTGGATGTTATAGTTCTAGGGATGGTGCGGGTGAAAGAAATATTAAGGTAAGTAAGGAGTGGTATTTATAAATGTTTTTGCTACAATCTATATACAGACGATTCCGCTTAAATGGGCCACCGCTTAATTGGGGCAGCCGCTTATTTGGGCCAAATCTCAAAGAACAGAAACCAAACCAAGAAACCAACAGTAAATTTACATGTTTAATTGGGACAACATTCCGCTTAATTGGGACAGTAAATTTAAGATCACAGTACATATTATGTTACACATATTCTCAAGAAAAAATATGTAAAAAAGAATTTAATATTACAGCGTTATTTTATGCAGGAAGGAAATGAAGGGAGCCCTACATCCGCGCTGAATACCTGTGCTGATTTTGTAGAAGTGAATTGTTACAAAAACAAAAGACAGACACACTTGACGAATTTTTGCATTGAATTAAATTGTATGTGCCTACTTATTATTTTATTTTGGAATTTATTTTTATTTTTTCTTAAAAGTTTATATTTTTTGGTTATATGTAATTTATAGAGTTGTCCAAGAGTTTATAAAACAAAATCATTGAAAGAAAAATATGCATTGTTTAATTTTATGGGAAATTCGCTTAATTGGGGCAGCCGCTTAATTGGGCCAAAATGCCTAAGTCCCGATGTGTCCCAATTAAGCGGAATCGACTGTATATGATAAACGCTTTATAGTGTTTGTAATAATGTCAATTAAAGCACACAAAGCCAAACACAAATAAGCATTTATTACTACGTCTATTTATTGATATTTATTAACATATTACAAACAACGTCCAAGAACTAGTTCTGCTCTTAACACGGCTGTCCTGATCTTGCCGCGTCCTCGCGGCATCATTTAAATTTAACTGAAAAATAAAACAACTTGTTATTCTTACACGGCCGTCCCGCTCCTGCCACGTCCTCGCGGCATCTTCAAAATTTAATAACTGCAAAATAAAACAGAGGAAACGAAAACATAATGTTAGTTTTGAGGTTCCTTGAGGTTCCTGACCATCCAGAGTTTCATTGAATTTCTTGAGATCCCAGAACATTCAGCGTTAAACAAAACAAACACAACTCCTTAAGGTCCATCACCGTCCAGATTTCCTCTGAACTCCTTGAGGTCCCTGACCTTTCAGAGTCAAACAAAACTAACACAACTCCTTGAGGTCCCTGACCATCTAGAGTTCCCCTGAACTCCTCGATGTCGCTGACCATCCAGAATCAAATCTCATTAGTCAAACACGATCATTTTAGGCTTAACAACTCCTTGAGGTCCCTGACCATCCAGATTTTCTCTGAACCCCTTGAGATCCCTGACCATCCAGAGTCAAATCATTCATTACGCCTAACACGTGCCATATCATTAGCATTGTACAGTGTGTCTTGCGGTACTCAACAAACGATTACATAAGGGTTGGCTATTGAAAATAAAAGTAATGTCAAATGTAATGTAATTTTGCTTGCAGTAAACATTTTTTTCCATAGCTAACCCTTATGTAATTTCTTTTTGAACTCATGGTATAAACATATATGCATTTAATGAAAAAATAAATATATTTTTTTTAATTTTGAGAGGGTTATTAAATGAAAAATCTTGATGGGTGGATAACCGAATAAATTTTTATTTTTGAAAAATATTTTTTTCATGGTATTTGCGCCTAAAATATCTCAAATAACTTTTGTCCCACGCCCCATCTCCCAAAGGGGCTGAACCGAAATATCTGTTGAACCGAAATAGTTCAACAGAAATTTTTGATTAGAGTAGTCGAAAAATGTCAATTTTTTTTGTTAATAAAAAAAATATATTTTTTAAAAATGTATTTTGTGGTATCAAAAAAAATATTTTAAAACATAGACGAAGGAACGAAAAGTAGTTTTTTAAAATTCGTTTCTTTTAACACGATTTTAGCCAAAACAGTGCTAAAAAAGTTCTTGTTCCGCACCCTTAACCCAAAGGGGTTAAATTAAAAATCTGAAAAAATTCTGAAGTAATGTAGATAAATCTCTGTAACGTTCGAAAGGAATTTTTGATCAATTTCGTTTTTGGAAATTATTGTGTTTTTGACAAAATTATTTATTTTTTTAATAAATGTCTAAATTATGGCCAATAATGTTATGGATTTTTTGTATTTATGGCTAACGTAGTGTGTGTCTTTTTTTGAAATTAAATATATAATAAACATTTTTAACTGCTGAGAACTCAGTTTGTATGTGTAGACTCTACGCATATGAAGACCACACTACACTCACACTGTAGAGTGTAGTGTGTAGTATTCTGTTATTTTATTATATTACTAGCTGGCGTACCCGTATTTCGTACGGTTTTTGTAAGGTACTTTTTGCTGTAACGTAAATGATAAGTGAGATATTTCAGTTTCAAGTTGAACAAAATAATCGTTTCTATATTCTAAACAACTCTTTTGTATAAATTTTCAATGTTAAGTAAATAATAAGCGAGATACTTCGTTAATAGGTAGTTCCTCCCATAACTCCCTAAATATAGACTAATAAATTCCTCATACATATTCTTGATGTAAAGTAAATGAGATTGAGATATGTCAAGATTTTAGTTTTAGAGTGAGTCCCCGTAACTCCAAAAATATTCATCCAATCGAAAAAGTATGTACAAAAAAATCTGTTTTTTTTATTATAAACAGTTTTTATCATATACATTTTTACTGCTACATCAATAATAAGGGAGATATTTCAAAAGTTTAGCTTTAGGGTGTCACCCCGTAACTCTCAAAATATGCATCTTATTGAAAATATGCATTGAACAATAAAGATTAATTTTATTATTATAAACAATTATTATAACGAAATTTTGTTCTATTAGAATTTACCTTATTAGAATAATATGGATTTTTTTTAATATACATACCCTCAAAACACCTTCCTAGAATAAAAATTATGGAATGCCTTATAGCCTATGTTTGAATCCTGGCTCTACTCAATTATCACACCAAATTATGCGAAAATATGCCCAGCCGTTTTTGCGTGAATCTCGGACAGATAGACAGACAGCAATTGTCTTATAATCATCTGAAGTATGTAGAAACCAAATTTCAGACAGAAAAATTAAAAAAAAAAAAAGATATACAGATCAATTCTGTAAAAAGTTACTGTGTAATAACGTTACTACAACATAAAATATTATAAAAAGTATAATGCCTTTCATTCATGATAGTAACTGGCCTTACTCATAGTGACGAATTTAGTTACAATTATCATAGTAACAGAGTTACAGAATTGGTCTGATAGCCTCCAATTTTATTAATATAGACTATATGTTGTGATTCAACCTATTGTTTGAATTACTTTCGTTTTTTGTTTTTAAGGTATCAAAGAGGAAAAAATAATTTACAGTAATACACATGATACACTTATTTAGTGAAATGGTGTATATTTGTATATATAAGTTTATTTATAATATATATTATACAATTTATGTTTCACTAAATATAAAAAACCAAAATATAAATTGACATTTGACAGTTAATTAATTTCCAATTTTTCTGTGCCGTTGCTAGGCAAAAATGTCCAGTTCATAAAACTCAAATATCAAGTAGTCGCCATAGCACCCCCTTGCCAGTGATAAACGTTATTCGAAAATATATCACGAAATAAAACGTATCCTGCGACTAGAACGTTTTTTCGAGATGTCTTCGTCATTTTTAACGTCGACTGTCTTTGATGGCTGGCTTCTGACTTCTGATGTGTCGCTTATGAGGTTTTCAGCAAGAACATATGCGGGTTTCAGACGGTCGATTGAAACTGCGACTTCTTTTCCATGCAAATTTATAATGAAAGTCGTTCCGTTTTATAACTTTGTACGGACCGTTGTAATAAGGTTGCAGTGGAGTTCTGACTGCATCAATTCGCACAAAAACGTGTGACGTAGTAGCCAAATTTTTAAAAACAAAAATTGATTTTTCTCCATGTCGGCTTGCTGGCTTCGGTCGAATTTCACGGAGATGCTGGCGTAATTGTGAGATAAAATCGCTGTTGGGCGCTGCTTCTGCATGTAATTGACGAACAAGGAACTCGCCAGGAAGTCGAATATTTTCTCCGTAAACAAGTTCAGCCGATGTCGCTTGGAGATCGTCTTTCCAGGCTGCGCGTATTCCCAAAAGGACATTAGGCAAATTCTTCGCCCAGTCGTTGCTGGCGTGGCAACGTAGAGCGGCCTTGAACTGCCTATGAAAACGCTCCACCATGGAGTTTGCTTCGGGATGATATGCCGTGGTCTTGTAATGTTGTGTCCCGAGCAACAAGTTCAACTCTTTAAAAAGTTGAGACGTGAACTGTCGTCCTTGGTCTGAGGTGATACGAGCAGGAACACCAAACCTGGTTACCCAATGTGTCACTAGAGCGGTTGCTACCGTAGTTGCTTCCATATTTTCAAGTGGGATGGCTTCGGGCCACCTGGTGAAACGGTCCACTATGGTAAAACAATAACGGAAACCTGAAGAAAGTGGAAGCGGACCGACGAGATCAATGTGTATATGTTCAAATCTCGAGCTGGGTAGCTGGAACGTACCAAGTGGGGCACGGGTGTGCCTCGTGACTTTGTTGCGTTGGCATTCGATGCAACTGCGAGCCCATTCTCGAGAATCCTTCCTCATGGAAGGCCATACAAATCTTTCCGCTACCATTTTGACAGTTGTGTTAACACCAGGATGAGCGACGTCATGAATGGATTTAAAAGCCTGACGCTGGAACTGCTGTGTCACGAAAGGCCGTGCATTCGTTGTTGTGATGTCACAGTACAATTCTTCTGTAGAACCAGGCACCTTAATTTTCCTTAACTGCTGTCCGGATGTAGAAGATTTTAAACAGTTTCGGAGATCAGCGTCGTCTTTTTGAGCCTGGGCCAGCGCGTTGTAATCAATCGTCTGCGAAAGCGAACAGATCCTGGATAGAGCATCGGCTACGACGTTATCCTGGCCGGATATGTGCCTGATATCAGTAGTAAACTGAGCTATGAAATCCAGGTGGCGGAACTGTCTGGGTGAGCACTTGTCTAGCTTTTGACGAAAGGCAAATGTCAGAGGCTTGTGATCCGTGTATCCGCAAAAACTGGCGGCCCTCAACCATATGTCGAAAGTGCTTTATTGACTGGTATATTGCCAGTAATTCTCGATCGAATGCACTGTATTTCTTTTGTGCTGGATTGAACTTTTTCGAGTAAAAAGCTAACGGTTGCCAGCCTTGCGATGCTTTCTGTTGTAGAGTAGCACCTACGGTAGTTTCGGACGCATCAGAAAATATCGCCAAAGGTAAAATTGGATTTGGATGTGCAAGTAAGGTGGCTTGTGCAAGTCCTTGCTTACAGGCTGTGAATGCTTGAGTAGCAGCTGGCGTCCATTCCAGAACTTGCTTACCTCTGCGGTTTCGGCCTTCTAAAAACTTATTCAGTGGAGCTTGTGACGTTGCTGCTTTCGGAATAAAACGTCGATAAAAATTCACCATGCCGAGAAAACTACGAAGCTGTTGTATTGTCTCGGGTTGCGGGTAGTCGATAATATCCTGAACTTTTTCTTTTCGCGGTGTAATTCCGGCAGATATGACGGTGTACCCAAGGAATGTCACCTCTGGTGCACCGATTACACACTTTGATGGGTTGATCAAAACACCATACTCGTCAAGGCGAGTGAAAAGTCGATGGAGGTGCTGTTGGTGTTCTTCCTCCGACGTAGACGCGACTAGGATGTCATCAATATACGCGTATGTGAAATCTAAGTCCCTAAGAGCTTGGTCGATGAATCTTTGGAACGTTTGAGCTGCGTTTCTTAGTCCAAACGACATAAACGGAAACTCAAATAAACCAAATGGGGTCGTTATAGCTGTCTTTGGAATGTCACCTGAGTGTACTGGAATCTGGTGATACGCTCGCACTAGATCGATAGTTGAGAAAATCTTTTTGCCGGACAATCCGTGGGAGAAATCCTCAATATGTGATTCCTCAATATGTGTAGGCTCTGTAATCGCCGCACGGACGCCACTGGTCCTTACCTTTTTTGGGTACCATGTGTAGGGGTGAGGCCCATGGGCTGTCGGATGGTCGTGCAATCCCCATATTTACCATGGTCTCGAACTCAAGACGAGCTACTTTAAGTCGGTCTGGTGCAAGTCTCCGGGGTTTTGCAGATACTGGAGGTCCAGGAGTCGTCCGGATGTGATGCAATGTGGAATGCTTCGGCTGTGGTTGACAAATTCCATTGGGCTTTGTGATGTTGGGAAATTTGTCGAGTAAACATCCAAATTTTCCTGCTGCAGTAACCGTCTTGACCTGGTTCGGCTCCATTTTGGAAAGTTGACCGGGTGCAGATAACGTTGTCTCGCTGTCGATAAGTCGCTTATTTTTCATATCAACCAGTAGCCCGTAGTGTGTCAAAAAATCAGCACCAATGATGGGTTTTGACACGTCAGCAACGATGAACTGCCATGAGAAATCACGACGTAGGCCAATATTAAGCCGGAGTAAAATAAATCCATATGGGGCGATTTTGGTCCCATTTGCTGCTGCCAATTCGTATGTTGTTTTCATTCGGCGGCCACTAGTCGCAAACCGTGGAAAACGCATACATCAGCGCCGGTGTCAATCAGGAATCGACGATTCGTCAGTCGATCGGTTACAAGAAGTCGGCGTGAAATAGGTGGGCCGTTGTCACTGTCCGCCGCGTTCAATGACTGGCCGGGGCGTTTCCCGATGTATATGAGCAAGGAGCTGTACATTTTTGTGCCTTGTCACCGAATGTGTGATGGTACCAGCATATTCGCCCATTAGAACGCTCACGGGAATGATATCGTGATCGTGATCGTGAGGGTGCTGGTGAACGTCGCCTAGAAGAACGCTGAAGTTCGGCCACTTGATTTTGCAGTGCTTCCATACGTTGCATCAGCTCGGTTACCATATTCGAAGCACTCGATGTTGCTACTGTTGCTACGTCCGTTCGAGTCGAGACTTCCATAATCTTGTCAGCCAGTCTAGCGATGTCATCCAGAGACGATTCTGATTGTGTTGCCAAAATGGCCTGTAAATGGCTCGGCAAACGACCAATCCACAACGTGCGTAACAGGTTATCTGTAATAATGTTGCCGCCAAGGTCTTTCAAGCGTCGAAGGTATTGGGACGGCTTACGATCTCCCAAATCCTCACTTTCGAGCAACTGTCTTGTTTTTTGTTCTTGACTTGTTGATAACCGAGTGATCAGCTCGGTTTTAATTTTGTCGTATTTATTATTTGTGGGTGGTGAGATGATGATATCTTTCACTTCGGCTGCATACTTAACCTCTAGATGTCCAATAACGTAGCCGTATCGTGTTATGTCGCTTGTTATTCCATTGATGAGGAACTGGCCCTCTAGTTGAGCAAACCAGAGTGCTGGATCAGTGGGCCAAAACGGGGGCACGCGTAATGCAACGCGGTTAACACTGCCCGATTCTTCATTGAGAGACATTACAGTTTAAAATTGCACTTACTGAGTGTTTTCTTTTATCGGGGTCACCACTTTAGTGAAATGGTGTATATTTGTATATATAAGTTTATTTATAATATATATTATACAATTTATGTTTCACTAAATATAAAAAACCAAAATATAAATTGACATTTGACAGTTAATTAATTTCCAATTTTTCTGTGCCGTTGCTAGGCAAAAATGTCCAGTTCATAAAACTCAAATATCAAGTAGTCGCCATACTTATAAATCTAAAAACACATTGTTAATAGTGAGAGATACGTTTCTGAAATTTAAAAATCAGCTGTTGCAACCACAGGACCGACCACCATCACAAAGTACTGGTTTAATTTATGCTGCTTTATCAAGAAATGTCTCATATAAAAGTTGTTAGTTATTGCTTTTGTTGCAACTTTTGTTATTTTTATTTTTTTTTTTCGAAATATTTCTCTTTTGTGAAATATTCGCAAAAATCTTAAAACCGACATGAATAAATTCCCATTTCTAACCAACCGATTTTTACCAAAAGTTGATCAACTCGTGCCATTGATGTCAAAAACTTAAATATGAAGTTTCATAAAAATCCTTTTAGCCGAATTTGCTCTACACGTGTACACGGACCGACAGACAGACAGACCGACAGACATTATGCTAAAAATAGTCAAAACGTTATGTAGGGACCTCAATTCGTGGAGATCCATCGAAATCTCTAAATGTCAAAATCGGTATGATCACAATACCTCCCTTATATACAGGTGTTTGTTTGAAACGGGGCACCTCGAAAAACTCCTTTATTTGTAAAGATACAAAAAATCTTCAGAACAAAAGTTAAACTAGACAAAAAGGCCCATTTAAAGGTTACTATAAGAATTCTGAGGCACTATCGGTTTCACTGGAAATGATGTCAACTTTTGATCTAGCATAGGGAATTGATACTTTTATATTTTTTTCCTAAAAGTACATTAAATTAGCTTTACAATGACACCAAAAAATCATATTTTTATCTTAACCATTTCAAAATGGCGACCTTTTATTTACAAAATAATAATCAACAAAAGTTTTACAAAGTTGAACGTAGCAAGCTTTGAAAACAATAAAAAAAGAATAAAAATATCTCTAAAATAAACTGTTATAACTAGTTATTCAGAATGAGAAAATGTGTGGACAATAATGGTGGTTTGATCGAACATTTGTAATTTTTTTTTTTGTAAAATAATTGTAAAACGGAATAGTTTTTTTTTCTAAATAGTCAAATAGTTTATTTTAGAGATATTTTGTTTCTTTTTTTTATTGTTTTCAAAGCTTGCTACGTTCAACTTTGTAAAACTTATGTTGATTATTATTTTGTAATTAAATGGTCGCCATTTTGAAATGGTTAACATAAAAATATGATTTTTTGGTGTCATTGTAAAGCTAATTTAATGTACTTTTAGGAAAAAAAAATATTATCGATTCCCTATGCTAGATCAAAAGTTGACATCATTTCTGGTGAAACCGGAAGTGCCTCAGAATTCTTATAGTAACCTTTAGATGGGCCTTTTTATCTAGTTTAACTTTTGTTCTGAAGATTTTTTGTATCTTTACAAATAAAGGAGATTTTCGGGGTCCCCGTTTCAAACAAACACCCTGTATATGTTGGTGGTCGGTAAAAATTGAAGCCATTTATTAGAGTAATATATTTCTTATTAATCTAATGGCGACTTGAATACATACCAAATGCAGAAAAAACGCTGACATTTTTGACAAATTATTGAAATTTTGCTCTTAGTACTCAAATAACGAATAAAAATGATTATCAAAAAACTGTTGATTTTGATGTTTTTATAGAATCATATTTTTATATTTTTTAAATACCTACAAAACCCTGAAGTTTGTGAAAATTTACAGTTCACATATATATTTTTTTATTAATGTCACACTCATATTCAATGAAGATATTATTTTGCCAGTTAGCATATTTTTGATATATTATTTCTGTAACATCACACGCGTTGGTAAAATGGGACTCAGCATATTTTATGCCATACCTGGCACTTTTGTAAAAATTTTGCAACACGCGCCCGAACTACTGTAATTTAAAGAACTATATTATTTACTTTGTTTTTCATTACGAACTTTTTCCGTTTTAATACAGTGACGCACGTATTTAATTTTGAAAATACATATTTTTTTGTAATTGGGAGAAAACTCGCAATGTAAATTCATAATTTTATAACAACTGAGTCTTATTTTTATGAATTGCTTGATTCACATCTCTTAAAAAAAAATGTTCGAAAATATTCATACAGCGGTCTTCATAGGGTCAAGAAAAATGTACATCTAAATTAAATTCGGAAAAAAATGATGTAGCCTCCGGAATATAATTATAAACTTTATAAATAAATTAGACTCATATTTAATGAAATGTCAAAATATTTATTTAAAAAACAAAACTTACATTTTTTATCCTTAACTACTAAAATTACCTGGGATACCATGATAATCACTACTCTATGGTATCCTATGTGATCGCTACACTTACAAATGCATCACATTTGGAATGATACCAACAAATAGTTTCCCTGGTCGGACTTCTTCTACCCCGAGATACAGGCCGACGAGGTTTCCTCTCCGAATTCTGAAGGTAGTTTATTTGTCGAGAAAATTCTTCAATTTGCTTGTTGATCTGCTTTAACGATTCCTCTGTGGTACATTCCATCTGTGATGCATTTGTAAGTGCCGTTGAAGAGATAGCATTACCCGCGTCGGTAACATCTTGAATTTGGTCTGGCACGACTACCAGTTTCTCCAATGAATCACTACTCGCTGTGAGAGTAGTTTTCATTTGTGTAGGTAGGCGCTGAATCCATAATAATTTTAAAATTTCTTCACTGAATTTTACAGCAGATAACTCCTTCATCTCGCGTAAGGGCTGAGACGGTTTTTTGTCACCCAAATCCAAATTTTTTAAAAGCCGTTGTATTTGCTTCTCGTCAGATTCAATAAAGCAGTCTTTTCTTTAAAATAGTGTACTTGTGTTCAGAAGGTGGGTTTAAAATAATGTCACTGACCTGCTGAAGCACATAACTTTCGATCGCTGCGACAATGTAATGAAATTTAGTATCCTCCGTGCCGATACCTGCAGTGACAAACTTCGATTCCACTTGACAAAACCATAATTTGGGGTTTAATTTCCAGAATAGGGGTATTTTAACAGAAACCCGCATGACTTCCATCGAACCACCTTGTTGAGTCGTCATGCTAAATATTCTTAGTCGGGGTCACCAATTGTAGCCTCCGGAATATAATTATAAACTTTATAAATAAATTAGACTCATATTTAATGAAATGTCCAAATATTTATTGAAAAAAACAAAACTTACATTTTTTATTCTTAACTACTAAAATTACTTAAGATACCATGATAATCACTACTCTTTAGTATCCTAGGTGATCGTTACAATGTAATGTGTGATTTTCACACAATTCAGGATTTTGTCGATATTTAAAAAGTAAGAAGCCAACATAATACTGGACGTCTAGGAATATTTGTTCTATAATCACATCAAAATCAACAGTTTTTTGATAATTACTTTTATTCGTTATTTGAGTATTCAATTAGATTAATAAGAAATATATTGATAAATGGCTTCATTTTTTCAATTTCAGAAACGTATTCTCACTATTAACAATGTGTTAATTGTTTTATAAGTATTTCATTACTATAAATGATTTATTCCTCTCTGATACCTTAACAACAAATATCTAAAGTAATTAAAAACATAGCTTAATTCACAGCGTGTAATAGTATAATAAAATTACTGAACACTCCTGCATCCTGTGTATAACATGTATAACTCGGTTCGCAACTATTTAAAAACATTACATATTTTTTTAATATCTCTAATTGAAAAAAAATACACGCACTCTCTTAGCTATAAATACAAAAAATCCATAACATTATTAGCCATAATGTAGCCATGAATTAAAAAAATAATTAATTTAGTCAAAAATATAAAAACTGCCATATTTTTCTTAAACGCAATCTGATAAAAAATTCCTGTTGCACGTTTCCGATTTAGATCAATGTACATTATCTATAATTTTTTCAGATGTTTAGTTTAACTCTTTTGGGTAAAAGGGGGCGGGACAAGAACTTTTTTAGCACAATTTTGGCTCAAATCGTGTTAAAAAAACGAATTTAAAAAAACTACTTATATATATATTGTGTGGTACCAAAGGAAAACTTTTAGAACGTAGATTAATGAACAAAAAGTAGTTTTTTTAAATTCGTTTTTTTAACACGATTTGAGCCAAAATTGTACTAAAAAAGTTCTTGTCCCGCCCCTTTATATATATATATATAAAGTATAGGTTTCTTGACGATTGGTATATAAATAAAACAATATTCTCTTGGTATTCGTCAGTTTATATTGTCAATAAAATAAAATAAAATGAAACGTTTCGTGTACATCCAATTTACACATCATCAGTCAATTTCTTAAAAAATAAATGCTAATTGCATATGTCATGTTAATAAAATGAAACACATGATATATATATATATATATATATATATATATATATATATATATATATATATATATAAAGTATAGGTTTCTTGACGATTGGTATATAAATAAAACAATATTCTCTTGGTATTCGTCAGTTTATATTGTCAATAAAATAAAATAAAATGAAACGTTTCGTGTACATCCAATTTACACATCATCAGTCAATTTCTTAAAAAATAAATGCTAATTGCATATGTCATGTTAATAAAATGAAACACATGATTCCTCTACGATGGTTTGTACAGGTATGGTTATATATATATATATATATTACAACACATAAATATCAATATTTTTCGAAAAACTAATCTGATCAAAAATTCCTGTTGAACTATTTCGTTTCCTATCAATATTCATTATGGGGATTATTTTCAAATTTTTAGATTAACCCCTCGGAGAGATGGGGGCAGCAAAAGTTTTTTGACATTTTAGTCAAAAATTCCATAAAAAAAATGATTTTTCAAAAATAAAAATTTGCATTTTGATCACACCATTAAGGGCCGGTTTCTGAAAGCTTAGTAAACTATAAGCAAATGGTCAACTAAGGTCGCAATATAACAATCCCATAAGTAACCATAGCAACCATTTTCTAACTATTTGGTTATATTTAACTAAGCTTTCAGAAACCGGCCCTAAGAGGTTTCATTTGGTATGCTAATGAAAATTTAAAAAAAAATATTTATTTTTTTATTAAATACGTAATTGTTTATATTTATCTCAGGGTGTGTTTTTTTGAACTTTCAGTATTTTTCCTAAATGTGGGTCAAAGAGTTGTATAAACATGCCGAATTTCAACTTTCTTCAAACCATTTGGCTACAATTTCTACCGTACAGACAGACAGACAGACACATGAGTGACGGTATAAGGGTTTTTTGGTGGTCATACCTACAAAACCCTAAAAACGTATTTCTCATTATTAACAATGTGTTATTTGATTATAAGTTTTCACTACTAAAAATGATTTATTCTTGTTTTATACCTTTATATCAAAAAACTAAAAGAATTCAAATTATAGGTTGAATCATGGTTTATAACAGTAGGCTCTTTAGACACATGATCTCGATTTTCAGTTGTTAATTACCGACCGCCAACATATAAAATCAGTTGTGGCCACCACAGGACCGACCGCCATCACAAAGTACTTGTATAAAATACATTATAGCGGCAGAGTAGAAATAACTTGGCCCAATATTTTCTAACAGAGATATTATTTATCATGACCATAGAAACTTTACATATAAGTATGAAAAATTAGATACTAAGAAAAAATTTCGAAAATTTTTTCAAAACTTTTTCGTTTTATCAAAAAATGTCTCAAATAAAAGTTTTAGTTATTGCTTTTATAACATTTTCTGTTCAATACATTTTTTCGAAATATTTTTCTGTTACGAAATATTCCCAAAAATCTTAAAATCGACACGAGTAAACTCTCATTTCTAGTCAACCGATTTCTACCAAAAGTTGATCAACTCGTACCATTGATGTCAAAAGCTTAAATATGAAGTTTTAATAAAAATTCTAAAAATCCTTTTAGCCCAATTTGCTCTGCACGTGTACACAGACCGACAGACAGACCGACAGACAGACCGACAGACAGACAGACAGACAGACATCATGCTTAAAATAGCCAAAACGTTATGTAGGGACTTCAATTCGTGGAGATCCATTGAAATCTCAAAATGTCAAAATCGGTATGATCACAATACCTCCCTTATATATGCTGGCGGACGGTAAAAATGATAAGACAACACATAAAAAACAATATTTTTTGAAAAACCAATCTGATAAAAAAATTCCTATTGAACTATTTCGGTTATCATCAATGTTCATTTTTTTTTTCAGAATTTTAGGTCAACCCCTCTGGGAAATAGGGTGAGGGACAAAAGTTTTTTGACATTTAAGCAAAAATGCCATAAAAAAAAAGATTTTTCAAAAATAAGAATTTGTTTGTTGATTCATGCACTAAGAGGTTTCATTTGGTATGCCACATAAAATTTTCAAAAAATATTTATTTTTTTTACTAAATACATAATTTTTAATATTTATTTCGGGATATATTTTTCCTATATGTGGACCAAAGAGTTGTATAAGCATGCCAAATTTGAACTTTCTATGTTAAGTCGTTTGGCTACAATTTCTACCGTACATACAGACAGACAGACATACAGACAGACACATGAGTTAAATTATAAGAGATTTTTGGTGGTCATACCTACAAAATACTAAAAATAATCGCTATGGGTAACCCAGTTACTATAACCATGCCCTAGTTGTAATCTTTTTATAAATTTCCCGCTGAACAATCCTGTGTAAATGGTACTCGGTTGGTAGCACTAACTACTCCTTTCTTATTTGAAACAGAATATAGTCGAAAATATCGATCATGTTTGAGTGTAGAACTTTTGATCTATTCACTCAAGATCAGCGGCGGTGAAAGGCAGGGGCGACAGGGGGATAGGCCCAGGGCGCCAGCTTTTAGGGGCGCCAAAACAAATGCTTAAATATACATATTCTTAGTTTTTATTAAGCTTAACTATTTTTATTTAGATCGAAATATTTAGATTCATTTCCATATCAATCTTATTACATATTAGAGGTCTGCACGGGCTCGGGCTTGGCCCGTGGGCCCAGGCCCGACCCGGCCCGAGGGCTGGGTTCGGGCCGACTGACACATATTATATTCGGGCTCGGGCCGGGTAAGAACAATAATACCTTTAAATAATATATTTTTAAACCTTCGTTAAAAAATATATTTTCTTTTTAAATATCTAGTTTTATAATTATTACAAATTGTAAGCAATTTTTGTATCATAATATTTTTTTAACGAAGCGGTTTATTCGGGCGGAATTTAAAAATTTTTCGGGTTCGGGCCGGGTACATGCAATAATTGTATTAATATTTTCGGGCTCGGGCCGGGCCGGGTAAAGTTAGTCCAAAATAGGCCCGTGCAGACCTCTATTACATATACATATAAAATATTTATACATATTAAATATAAAATTGAGTTTAAAGATTTACGCATTTATTAATTATATAATAATATTCAGTCTTCTTTTGGACTGTATTAACTTTCTTACACATCTGAAAACATTTATAATTGATTTTGGTGGCACATTTAGATATACAATTGTTGCCGTAGCAAGCCTCGCCGTTATAAGTCACTTCACGCGTCACTCTCGAGTTTTACCTGTTATATTGTACACCGCTAGGTTCCGTGAGATTTCAGCAATTTCTTGATAACCGCGAATCTAAATAATTCGCGATACAATAATATTTATCAATATTCTTAGTTTTTAATCAATCCCAACCAATCACAAACAACCCTAGAGTCATAAACCACATTCCGTCACCAAAAACCATATAAAAAAAGGGTCATTTTTACAATTATACACAGTTCAAATTCAGCCTTCGACCATCAAAATACTCTCTACGAAATAAATATATCTCCGTTAAAAACAAATCCAAAATATTAAGTTCGCTTTATTGAAAAACACACGCTTTCTGTTGTGTGTTTTTCAATCATAACTTCGCACTGAAATCACGCTTTCTGCGGTGGTTTTCAGCCGTCAGTTCCACTGCGAAACCCACGCTTTCTGTTGTGCGTTTCGTCAGTGGTTCTCAACCTTCGCATCAGTTCCATTGCGAAACATACGCTTTCTGCTGTGTGTTTCGTCAGTGGTTCTCAACCGTCGCGTCACCACGAAACCCACGCTTTCTGCGGTGTGTTTCGTCGGTGGTTTTCAACCGCGCCGGCATCGCGAAACACACGCTTTCTGCTGTGTGTTTCGCCGGTGGTTTTCAACCATCCCGTCAGTTCCACTGCGAAACCCACGCTTTCTGTTGTGCGTTTCGTCAGTGGTTCTCAACCCCCGCATCAGTTCCATTGCGAAACATACGCTTTCTGCTGTGTGTTTCGTCAGTGGTTCTCAACCGTCGCGTCACCACGAAACCCACGCTTTCTGCGGTGTGTTTCGTCGGTGGTTTTCAACCGCGCCGGCATCGCGAAACACACGCTTTCTGCTGTGTGTTTCGCCGGTGGATTTCAACCATCCCACCATCGCGGAACCCACGCTCGTTGCTCTGCGTGCAACCGGTGCGTATCATTCACCACGTACCGCAACTAATCGCGCGCTTACAGTCCGCCGCCCCCAAACATCGCCGCCGCCGCCTAGTAACATCACGGCTGAACACTGGCGCGTAAACGGGGCAAGAAAGCCTACGCGCGGTACGTTGCGAGAGCCACCTACGGACACCGCCTCCGACTGGTGGAGACTTCAACACCGTACGTCGCCGTCCCCCGGTCTGTACAACTCCATCTGTATCGTACCAACGACCCCAGGGCACGTCTCTTCGCGCCGCCGCCGACACCGAAGCAACCAACACCGCCACCAGAGCCGCTGACGGTACTTCCTGAAGTCCGCCGCCCCTCAGCCGCCCCCAGCAACAAAAGTCACACGCGTGACACAGTCTCACGACGCGCTGCTCGTAAGACCACCGCCGACATCAGCCGACCGCCCCCAGGACCGTTGACTGCTGCCGCCCCCACTCGCAAAAGCCGTATTCGGGCTCGTTTTACTGAGCTTTTCGGTCCCGATACGCCACCGTCAACCCCCTCAACATCACGCCGCCCCTCTATATTTTCACCGCCCCCAACTCCCGGAAAATCAACAGAAGGACAGGAACAACCTAGAAACTCGCACGCTACACCGCCCTATTCTCCATTAGCGTTTCACTACTGCAAAACAAACACGCACTCGCCGACTGAGAAGACCCTACAAGATCTGCGCCGTCAGATCATTCTATTATTGGGAGAGACTATAACAAATACTCCGCTCTCGTCTCCGACGCGCACTATCGCCACACCGACGACAGCGTGGCCATCTCCCCCAATTTATAAACCTCTCCTAACACATTCCTCTTCTTCCTGTCCGCTTCAGAGTCCACACCCCGAGATTCCTCCTCGCTTCACGAGGAGACATCTGGACTTCTGAAAGCTCCAGTGTAAACCATATATATATTTGTATTGTTGTCTTGTCTGATATTTTCCATTGTTGTGTCTCATTATGTTTGTTCAATTCTTGTATTTGTTTTATTTCCGCCTGTTTAACTGTGATCGTAAATGTCTTGTAAATTTCCTGTTATTAATAAATAATTAACTTTATTCGCTCTTTCATTTATAAAATCATCATCATCATCTCCCATCACTACTTTCATTTTCAGAGACGCTTTAGTTACGTCGCGGCTCTTCAAGCCGAGTATAGGCCGAACGACCCCGCTCCTGAGCTAGTTCGTGGTCAGTGTGAGGTTGGGACCTAAGGACCTCTTCCGAGGGCCCCTTCCGCAACACAATGGCACATTGACTTACAATCTTAATTTGTTCCTGATCGCGGTTCTTATCTTAAAATGTATATATCTAGAAACCTAATTTTCCATTATATCTTATGGGAAATCAATTAATCCGTTCCCAGATTAAAAAATCATAAAGAAAATCAAAAAAATTAAAAATAAACTATTCTCAAATAAATGAAGAAAATGCAAAGTTATGGAGAATGAGTGAGAAGGAACATTTTTTCACTATAAATATGTATTTTGTATACCATTAAATATTAATTTTTATTTATAAAATTTTCTGTTTTACATGTTTAGTATGAAAATCATCTTCCTTTAAATTGTAAAAAAGTACAATTTTCTTGTGTCTGGTTTTGTGACTCAGGAGTTTTCGATTTGTTGCCTGAAGTAGTTAGTAGTTTCTAGTACTAGGGAAAAAGGTTTAAAAATGTATAATGTAAACAGGCTTTAATTCATTTGAAAAGAAAAACATCTCGGTACGTATCTAGACGTCAAAATAGGATATGAAAATAGTTTCTATCTCGAAAAGTTCGTATATCGAGAGATTTGTAAGTCGAGGTACCACTGTATTAGCAAATTTACTTAGCCATAACTAGTATGCGCTTAAAATGTTAAAATATTTAAACTGCAACCATCTAAATCAAAAGAATATGTTTGAAATAAGATAGCGAGCACCTAAACTCCCCTCTTCGGTACGCCAGTTCATGTTCTAAAAAACGGCGCAGTTTGGCGGGTTTGCCCCGGGTGCCAAAAGAGCTAGTGCTGGCTCTGCTCACGATGCCCAATCTAAAAATTCAGCCGACGCCTATGTGTTTGTTTTTCTTGAATTAGAATTTGCTTATCATAATGCTTGAGTCATCAACTTGCACATTGCCAACTGTCAACTGCCATAAGTTGTCAAAGAGTGTTGGTGTAAGGTTTATTTTATAAAGTAATGAACATAATATTCATAAGATATGTTCCAAGTAATTTAAAAATAATTATCCTGTTGGAAGCAGATTTTTTATATATTTCTGTAATCTATTGGTGTAATATATTTTTTATTTCCTTAATTGCGTAAGTAGTATAAATTTGAATTAAACTTTTTGTGTTTGCCACGAAATAAATTTCTGTTTACTTGACATTATTTCACATTTTGATACTTGTTATAGTTAAATATTTATTTAAAAAATCATGTGTGGTTACCATATAACAGACCGTCACCACAAAGTACTTAAACAATATACTTTCTAACAGATAAATAATTATTGAACAAAATAATAATAGGTTATAGTTAGTTGAAATTTTTGGCGCAAGCAACGGTAGCTATTTGCGCTTAACACAGCTCATCTAAATGACTAGAATATATATTTACAAGAATAAATAAAACAATAGATTGGTAAATTAAAACTCATAGAACAAAATACTTCCTTCTCAAGGAAGATATGAAGAAATTTTAACTTTTTAATTTTTACAAAATATATTTTCAATAAATTATTTTATTATTATATTATAATTATAAACCAACATAAAAATAAATTAATAATAATAATGGGTTCCCAGCGCCTAGAGGGCGTATAAGGATAGAGAAGGTAAGTTCTCCGCTTCTAGACCTCCGGCATAGATATTAAATCAGTGTGACGTTTCTATCGGTCTTATTTTTCCTGCATAAACAGGTACTCATGTTAGGTATTAACCTTTTACATAAATGAATAAATTTTTGCATAAAACTTTTAGTCTGGTGATTATTAACAAGCTTAAGAAAACGAGAAATTGGTTATCATCACCTATTTTTACTTGATATTGAGAATTTAGATGGGATGTAAATGTCCCAACAATATATTTTTTTAGGATATATGTGTCCCAGTAGCACTTCTTAGTGACAAGTTAATTTTTTTTTATGGATTAAAATATGCTCAAAAAATGTTTGTTAGTAAATTGCTTACAAACAAACTACAATATTTTATTTTCGATATAAAAGATTAGGAATGTTTAGGTGTAAAACAATCGACATATATGGTAATTGATATTAAATATATATATTTTTTTTTTTGGAGGCACACTTTCGTTTAATTTCACCCTTTAAATGTAGATGATCTCCAACTCTGACCATTGTTTTCAATATTTTTGTTGGTCGTCCTTTTGACATTCTTCATTTCCCACTGATTATTTTGTTACCTTTCGAGTGGCTACATCAACCAAAAATTCAATATACGGAACATTTTTCGTACTTCGATGCAAATGATATAGGCATTGAATATTTTCACGTTGAACGTTCTAAATAATACTTATTCGTATAATATAAAATAACGAAGTTATTAAAACTTGTAAACTTGGTACTTTGTCTGAGTTGTACGTATGAGAACTTCACTGAAACATATTCCAGTAGTCTTGAAAGGATTAAATACTAGTTGTATTAAATACATTAGAAAATAATTGTGGCTGGGTTGACCCCAGAGCTGATTGCACAAATATTATTTATGTGTGGTGGAATATATAAATAATAAATATTTTCTATTCTATCAACAAGTTTTTCAAACGTAGTAAATAAAAAAATTCGTGACACACTTGGAGCTACAATAAACACTTGTTTAAGCACAGTGGTGCAACAAGGAATCTTAGTTAAGATTAAAAGTTTTAATTAAAAATTTAATGGCAACGCTTTATGTAAATATATAAGAGCATGTGAATCAGGGTCGCCCCAGGATCTTTTGCAATGCTTCTCTATTCAACATCATGACGGTGGCGGGCACATATAGGACGTCGATGCCGCTTGCGGAGCACGTCTGCGGGTGTTTGGAGGTCCAAGTAATTTCACCAGCTGAATCGTCAAAGCAGTAGTTCATGCTTTAGTGACATATCGCGCCTGACCTTAGTATGATCTTGTTCTCTTTAACATCTACTGTTGAGGAATCGTATAGTTTGATCGTTAGAGCTGCCAATACAATAACATCTTCGTACGTTACGGCATTAACTGTATAACAGATGTCCTGCCATTTTTCTTTGGTGTCGACGTACCCTTCTAAAGTGGCTGTAATCTTTGTGGTTCCGTTCAGCGTCAGCACAGAAACAACTCCAACTCCAAGCGCTGTTAAGTCCAGATGGCGGAAACGGTGCACTTCCAGACAGTTGTCTGCATATACGTGATGCTCGAATTTTCCAAATCCACAGGCAACGGAGCTGACGTGGGAGTGCATCCCGCAGCACTGAACCATTTGTTGGGCGGCTACGAGACAGGAGTACACGTGCGTCCCTGTATAATAGCGTTGCTGAACGAGTTGAATACGACGAGTGACAGTGTTGGTCGTGTTTCTCGGGTCTATACATGGCTGTATCTTTGTTAGTGACACAGTTGGCAATTCTGTGCCTTTATCCTGGCAATCGTAAGCTATCAGGTCGGGTCGGCTCCAGGGTAGAACCAGCCATAGTAAAATGAATACATGGAACAGCTCCATCTAAAAATACACAAACAGAATTAAAATATTTATACAACTTACGTAACTTAATATTTTAACAGTATTATTATATTTTTAAACGATACAATTTCAACTGTTATAAGCGATACAATAATATATCGATATAATAATTTAATAATAATAATAACAATAATAATTTAGCATGTAATGCTCAATATTCATATCCGGAACTCAACGTTTGGTTCTAGGTCGAGTGGCGGACCGCGACTTCGAGTGTGGTATCTTGGAAGTTCCGGTTCTAACTCTACCGGCTCTTCCGGTACCGCGATATCTTCGGGTATTTCCAACCGATCGGCCTGACTTTCCGCGGTTTCGATTGGTTCATGGGGTGCCGTGGAAAAAATCTGAAACTCTATGTGGTAAAGGGTTATATACATTCGGCGGTGGTATATCTAAAGTCGGTTCTTGTATTACGTTTTGTTCGTCTTGAACGGGTTTACCTTGATTTACCGGTTCGGGCAGCGTTAAAACAAGGTTGCAGTCTATTTACGAGTACTTTTTGTTGCCTTCGTCCAAATACTTCTTTGATAGTCGCATAAGCGCCAGATAGGTCTAAGATTCGATAAGGACCGTGACATTTTTTTTTTTTTTTTTGTTTAATTAGAACTGCTACCTTGTTTAACTACCGGTTCGAGCAAATAGACTTCTATTCACCTATTTTATACTCCGATATAGTATTCCGGGGTAGTATTTTTATTAAAATTACTTTGTACACTATCTCTCAATTTTCTCAAATGTTCTAAAGCGTTCTTATGAGCAATCTTCATATGTTGCATAAATTCGTTAACGTAATTTGAGTCTACATCGTATTTTACTTTTAACGGTAGGAACAACTCGTCATACGGAAGCCCAAAGTCCCGTCCGAAAATCAGAAAGAAAGGACTCTGTCCGGTAGCTGAATGGTGAGGACTACAATAGGCTGATACAGCGAATGGCAACCATTCGTCCCAGCCACTATGACATTTATTTATATAATGTGACAACAAATCTTTTAATGTACGGTGAGTTCGTTCTAAAATTCCGTTTGTGGTCTATACGCGATAGTTTTTAAATGCTCAATTTGCAAAATTTTACAAACTTTTTTCATAAGTCCTGACAAGAAGTTTGTCCCTAAGTCAGTTGACGTGGTACACTATGCCTCAAAATTACACCGGTAATAAAGTGTTTTGCAACACTGGCTGCAGATTGGTCCCTGATAGAGAAAGCCTCTAAATACCGCGAAAAACTATCTTGTACAGTAAGAACATATTTATTTCCGGAGACAGACGTCGGCAAGGGACTTACTATGTCCATGGCAATTCTCTGAAAAGGCTTATCGGGGAATTCGATCTTAACTAACGATGCCGGTTTCAGCTGGGGTGAGGTTTTTCGTTGGCTGCAGCTTACACATGCGTTTACGTATTCCTTCACGTCTGCCAACATGCCTTCCCAATGACAACGTTTCTTAACGTTTTCATAAGTTTTATCGACACCTGTATGACCGGACATAGGTAAATCAAAATATTTGTTTTTAATTTTTTAGGAATTAATAATTTATCGTTCGAGTTCGGCACAGTCGCTTTCAAGTAAACTAAATTGTCTGCATCTAAATAGTATGTATCGCTATCTACATTTCCAATTTCATTTATTATGACTTTAATTTTGTCATCTTCGTATTGTGCCTTTTTAATAATGTGGCGGTCCCAAAATACAGGTTCATAATTGTAATATATCAAAGTATGGATCGGTTTAATTCTCGACAATGCATCTGCATTTGAATGTTTCTTTCGCGGTCTGTAAATTTTCTCAAAATCATAGTCTGACAAAGCTAATGACTTACTCTATTTTGAAACATGACTTTGTGTGTGACCAACACAAGTTTTTTACACACTTACTTTTCTTTGTTTCTTTTAATTGCTCTTTATAAAATTTAAAAAACCCGAAATTTGCTTCTATTTTATGAAAACTCCCTGCATTTAACGATTTCTTTTTTATTGTTTTATTTATTAATCTTATTATTTTGTTTACATGTTTTATCCATGTATTCACTTCATTCGGAATAGCAACACATTTTAATACTTTTCGAACATTTCTTATAATATTGTCAAGGGGTGGATTCAAGAACGGACATTTTTTCTACAAAATTTATTATATTATAATAATTTTACAATACAATACAATTAATTGTCAGAATGGCTGCTGGTGTTGACTGTTAGTGGCTGATGTCAGTCCCGTTCTTGCCCCGGCTTCTCCAGGATCGGTCGAACCACCCCATGTATCCGCACGAGGCGGACACGTGGAGAAGCCCTGTAGACGGCACTCACATCTCGGGTTGGTGACTTGAACAGCTGGGCTGGTCCTCGGGTAGCGTGCTCACAAAAATGGTCGAATGAATAACTAACTGACTCAATGAATCACTGACTAACAACTCTATTCCCTAAGACCATTTTATAACTGTTAACCAGGACACTATGACGTCAAGTCCTACCTCAATTGTTTTGGAAACATTATTCATTTGTATAATTGTTGGCAGCAACACATTTATCAACACATCAGAAAGTAGTTCAAAACTTATGTTGACAAACACGCAACACTTTGCAGATTCTTTAATTCCCAAAACCGCAAGTTAGCAACCGCGACCAACATGGCCTAAAGGCCGCTCAAGGAATTGGGACATTAGCATACAATTATATCATAATTGTGACAATATTATCACTTATTTCACTTACGTTTGACATTTTTTTTAACATTTTTTAAATGTTTTTAAAAAGTTTGTTAAAAATGTTTTATGTTCGTCTCGTGGAAATCACCGATGTACAAGTGACTAACAAACGATATATATTTTCCTGTTTATATAGGAAAATTTTCCGAGCAAGTTGCGTGTTAACAGTGTTTTACACAGGAAAAGTATTCCATAAAATATTATTAGTGGAAACGAATAATCGTTTTATCACGATTGGTCAACACCCTAATTGCTATGTCACACACAATTGGATTCCTCAACACCTCCTTGATATGTGGGATACATGAGAGAATTATAGCTGGTGGAATGGTGGATTCCCAAACAATGTCCGATATCATGGCCTAAAACAGTTAAAAAATGATCTTTAAGCGGGGCACATTTGTCCACGCTAAAACCCCATTGACGATCTTCATAAAATGAATTTCAGTATCATTTAAATCATGATTCGGAAATCATGTGTGCCAAACAGTTTCTGAAATATTATTATTGCATATACGATGTCGTAAATATCTTTTGTGAAAAAAATGTTGACTCAACGATGACTCAAAAGAAATTAGAATATCCGGATCAACAATACGACGCGAAAACACTAGGTCTGTTGCGTCCTCCCAAATTTTGAAAGCCATATGTCCTAATGATACTAGAGAATTTGAATTTTGATTTGCGTAATACCAAGTAATAATTTTTTTTTCCCCCACCTAGTGTAATGTGTTTTGAATTCTAGTAAATTATCTGTAACGCCACATCGCGGTTCTTTCATTATAAATAGGGTGGTATTGTCCAGCACAAGATTGAGAGTGTCAATTTTGCAAAATTTTTGAAAAACAGACTAGGCTGAAATAAATTCTGTGCTGTTCTCCGCAACAATTAATTGCGGTGCATTATTTTTCGTGTCATAATAACCGTATTTAACAAAATATTCTACCGCGAATTTATCGTCTTCAAGAGTCAAACAGTTTGTGGTTGGGAAAAAGAAGAAGGAGAAGAGGAGGAAAGAGAACGTAAAGAAATTCATGATAAACGATTTTTGGAAGTTTGAGGAAGTAACAACAATAACACACTTGAAGATGTACAACTATAAAAATAAAAAATAGATAAATAAATAAAAACCAAATATATATATAAAATAAATTTGGATAACATATAATTTGTTTTTTTTTTTGTCATGGAGGGTATGTAAGCTCCAAATTTCATAACCTTAATGTCCATTGGATTTTCAATCGAATAAAAAATACCAGTTTACCCCTTTAGGGACGAAACTTGAAAAAACTGTCAAAATACTTGTTTTTGAAAAGGTTTTGAAAAAGGCACGTATATTCCAAAAATGAATGTTATAACTCAAAAACGTACGAAAAACTACGGGTACTATAATTCATGCCTTTTGGAGTGGATTAGGACGAAATCATGCATTTAAAAAAAAAATATTGTATGGGTGAAATCATATTTGTTCCCCTTAATATACTTTTCCAATTTCATTTCTATGTCAAAGGAACATTCTATCGAATGAAAAATATCCATTTACGCCCATAAGGACGAATTTTAAAAAACTCTCAAATCCAGTAGTGGTTGAGATTTTAAAACAACAGGATGTTTTGAATAAACGGAGAAGGTTAAAATAAAATATTAATAGCATATTATAATTCATCATTTATTATCATTTCATAACTATGAGTACATGTGGTTGTGCAGGTATAATTTTTTTTTTTTTTTTTGGTATTTGTCGTTTTTTTGGTTTTGTTGTTCTTGTTGGTGTTGTTGTGGTGGACGGATCCGTTGTTAGCGTTGTCAATCTACACTGTTGCGCGACCGATGTTGCTGTCGGAGGTGAGAACGGAAAACACGGGTTTGGAGGTTGTGCTGTTTGTGGTATTGGGGTTGTTGGAATTGGGTGTGGTTTTGGATGTTGGGAAGAGAGTTGGAGTTGGAAGTGCTGGGGGTAGTGATGGCGTTTGTGTCGTTGTTGTTATTATGGGAACGCCATACAGAGGTTGGATGGCTTCTATGTCATCCTGTAATAGAACAGAATAAACGCCACCCGGAGAGGTGGGAAACATCATAGAATTTCTATGGTTTGAATGAAAAATGCCCAGGGTGTGTCCGATTTCATGTATTAAGGTAGATAAAAAATGTTCATATTGCATTACAAACATTTGTTCTAATATCTCATTTAAAATGTCTATTAAAATGAATTTCCAAAGTTGACTGGTCTTCATTTGGAAATTCCGCGTGATCTAAAGTTGTCGTATCAAAAATTTTGCATTTTTCATGCCGTCTGTTATGTTTCGAAGGATAATGAGACAGAGCATGAAATGAAATTAAAATGTCCGTTTTTGTGGTTTTTTGGTTGTTTTTGTTGGCGTTGTGGACGAATCCGTTGTAGATGATGTTGACTTAGACGGATCCGTTGATGTTGCTGTTGGAGGTGAGAACGGGAAACGTGGGTTTGGAGGTTGTGCTGGGGGTTGTGTTGTTGGGGTTGTTAAATTTGGGTGTGGTTTTGGAGGTTGGTAAGACGGTTGTGGTGCTGGGAGTAGTGTTGACGGTTGTGTTGCTGGGGGTAGTGTTGACGGTTGTGTTGCTGGGGGTAGTGTTGGCGGTTATGGTGCTGGGGGTTGTGTTGGCAGTTGTGTTCTTGTTTTTATGGGAACGCCATACAGGGATTGAATGGCGTCTATGTCGTCCTGGAATAGAATAGAATAAACGCCACCCGGAGAGGTGGGAAACATCATAGAATTTCTATGGTTTGAATGAAAAATGCCCAGGGTGTGTCCGATTTCATGTATTAAGGTAGTTAAAAAATGTTCATATCCCGGATCACAAACATTTGTTCTAAAATCCCATTTAAAATGTCTATTAAAATGAATTTCCAAAGTTGAGTACTCTTCATTTGGATATTCCGCGTGGACTTAAGTTGTCGTATCAAAAATTTTGCATTTTTCATGCCGTCTGTTATGTTTCGAAGGATAATGAGACAGAGCATGAAATGAAATTAAAATGTCCGGATTGTGAATTGATCGCGTAAACACTAGGTTTGTTTCGTTCGCCCAAATTTGAAAAACCCTCTCGGGCGCGGCGCGACGATGCGATGATCGCGCGGTTCGCACCGGCTCGCCCGGCCTCTCGGCCGGAGCGCGCCGGTCGTTCCGCTGCTGTTTGTTAAACTGTTCGCGGCCGATCGCGTTCTCGCCTCGGCGAGGAGCGCCGTCAGCCCGGCGACTAACAGCTCCCTGGTTGATCCTGCCAGTAGTCATATGCTTGTCTCAAAGATTAAGCCATGCATGTCTCAGTACAAGTCACATTAAGGTGAAACCGCGAAAGGCTCATTAAATCAGTTATGGTTCCTGAGATCGTACCCACATTTACTTGGATAACTGTGGTAGTGTTGGCGGTTGTGGTGCTGGAGGTAGTGTTGGCGGTTATGTTGCTGGGGGTAGTGTTGGCGGTTGTGTTGTTCTTGTTTTTATGGGAACGCCATACAGGGATTGAATGGCGTCTATGTCGTCCTGGATTAGAACAGAATAAAGGCCACCCGGAGAGGTGGGAAACATCATAGAATTTCTATGGTTTGAATGAAAAATGCCCAGGGTGTGACCGATTTCATGTATTAAGGTAGATAAAAAATGTTCATATCCCGGATCACAAACATTTGTTCTAAAATCCCATTTAAAATGTCTATTAAAATGAATTTCCAAAGTTGACTACTCTTCATTTGGATATTCCGCGTGGGCTTAAGTTGTCGTATCAAAAATTTTGCATTTTTCATGCCGTCTGTTAGGTTTCGAAGGATAATGAGACTGAGCATGAAATGAAATTAAAATGTCCGGATTGTGAATTGATCGCGTAAACACTAGGTTTTTTTCGTTCGCCCAAATTTGGAAAACCCTCTCAGCCAAATCTATCAAATGTTCTATAGTCTGATCTGCGTAATTCCAAGAAATTGTATTTTTTCCCACCTAGTGTTATGTGTATTAAAATTTATTAAATGATCTGTAACACCACATCGTGGTTTTTGCATTACAGATAAAGTGGCATTGTCCAGCACAAGATTGGGAAAGTCAATTTGGAAAAAAATTTGAAATACAAAGCCGAAATATATTCTGTGCTGTTGTTTGTGATTAAAATTTGAGAATGGCTTTCTGTCTCGACATAGCCATATTTTATAAAATAATTCAACGCAAATTTTGAGCAAAGGTGAGTTTAATGAACAAAAAGGAGAATAAAACTAGGAAATTCATTATTAAAATGGTAAATGGATTTTCTAAAAAAACAAAATATTATATACAATATTTTGCCATAGGAATTTTTATATGAACCGTGATTCGTTTTTCGGCTATTAAACAATCAGAAATAGGAACTTTGTAATATTGCGATAACTGGGGTACGGAAATGGCTAGGTTTAAACCCAAGGTAAAAAGTTTGGTTTGGAGTTGGTCAAGATCGGCCTTGAGGACTTGGGGTGATACTATTGGAATGAGGATATGCCTGGCTCGACAAGCGCTGAGGACTCTGTCTGTCTGATGGTTTTCAAGATCTGGATTCCATGCAGGACCTGTCTTTGTTGTTTCGTGAGGACTCCTTGTGTGATATGGATCTCTGCGGCATCTCCATGAGAAAGCTCTGCAGTGACTTTCTTGATTTGTGACATCCGTTGACTGATCTCACCGAAACTATTTTTCACTTGTCTGTCATAATCGGCGAAATGGTCTGAGATGATTGTTAAATGTAGGAAGTCCTCATGTTATCCTGCGCTGGGCTGTTTCACCCTCGCTTCCAATTGGTGTTCCCGTACAACATATGCGTCGACCTTTTCCTGCATTGCAACCCCGCAACACAGGTTGAATGCCCCGCCTATGAAGTCCAGTGCCGTCTTGGTTCTTCTAACCGTGCCGTTTGGAGAAGTTACAGGTGGTTGCTCTATCCTTAGGAACTCTCTAGTTTCTACTGCCTCTTGATACTGATCCAATGCCGTGGCGAAACTTTGTATTAGTCCCTCTATTTCTGCAGCTAGAAGACACGTTGACTTGAATTGGTCCGACGCGTCATGTAATGAAGTTGAATAAATAATATTTTTGCTTCTTTTATATTGAAATTTTGAAAACATTTGTTGGCTAACTTTGGATTAATTAAACTACGCGAACTTCCAGTATCAATGAGGAATTTAGCACTGATCTCAGGAATCAGGATATAAGGTAGGTTGGACTTATTAAGGTTGAGGTTTATAATATCACGTGGTGTATGCCAATTTCTTCTAGAAAATTTACACTATTGTTGAAATCATATAAGTCATTATAAAGACGTGTATTGTCATTCGTTAAGGTTTGGGATAGCATTCTCGCAATTATCAAAATAATTTTGCAGAATTGGGTGTAACTGTCCCAGAACCCCCTTATTAAGGAGTAAGGTACCGTCTTTTTAGGTCATTATAAATAATGATCGATGGGCTTTTTACTACGTCTTTAGTTACACTACGTGTTTAGATCAAACATCAAAACTATCATACTTACTAAAAATATCTCCTAATTACAAATTACAACTAATATATGTTATTGCAATATGTAAACAATTAATAAACGCAATATCCTACCTCTGCTTAAAATTAGCAATCGTAGCGTATTACGTATAACATGCATTAATACATTACAATTAGCAATACATTACACCTTCCTAGCGGGTAAAAATAAAAAGGAAGGTTTTCTTTTTATTTTCTTCAATACTTTAATTTGTCTTGAAACTACCGCAATTTTGCAGTCTGTATTAACTTTGTTTTACAGCCTCTTACCATCACCCTGACTCTGTTCAAATTTTCGAACAGACTTTTTTATCTTATTTATTTGTGTTTGTCTGTGCAAGATTTCTTTTATTGAGTATGCGTAATTTTATTGGTTTTATCTATTTATTGATTGTTTAATTTATTGTTTTTAATATGTAATGTAGTCATTTAAATGGGCTGCGTTAGGCGCAAATAACCTTTGTTGCTGTGCGCCAAAAATTTTAACTAACTAACTGGCTAACAAATCATAGTTAATAGTTTTTTCCCGTTATTATTAAGTAAATTATAGTATAATTCAATAGCATCTATTAGTTGCGGTTAACAGATTCGTTCATCATTGGAAGCAAAGAAAATGTTATTTTTAAATCAAATTTATCCATTTCTAATTTTATTTTATTTCCTAAATCATCAATATTATTTTTTACTGCTTGAACCCTTTCTAATCTACCTTCTAACGTACTTCTAAATTTTCTACAGCGAGCTCATATTCTCGAATTTAATCATTTTCCGATCTTCCTCACCTTGTTCGTTTATCTTCATTTTTTGTCTAACCTCACTAAATTCATTATTATTATATATTATCTAAATTTAACCAAATTTTTTATTTATTATTCTCAAATCTAACCCACGTTCATTATTTTTATTCTTTAAATTTCTATAAAATACAGTTAATTCTTCATAAACATATTTTAGTGACTCGACATTATTTAACATCTCCAATAAAAATAAACTTTAAAGGACCATACTATTTTTTAAATAAGTATTTTTTCATTTTTTTTTTACCATTTCCCTCAGGTTTACACACAATGCCGACTTCTGAAAATCTCTCTTCTTGTTTTCCTCTCTAACAGTTGATTTAACTTAACTCCAATTCGAATTAAGAGTCCGATTATACCAGCAACAAATGCAACCAAACCCAGGATATCTGGCACGTTAAGTCACTAACACTCACACCACCACTTATGTGCGATGGTGATATTTTGTTTTGATTTAATTAAAGTTCAATGTTGTTCTTTGGACTTTTTAAAAAGTAAATTTAATTTATTAATTTAACGGTTGTTAAATTTTACAACATTATTTACTGTTTGAATGTTTAAACTAATCTTGTATAAAAAACATATTTATTACATTTCCTAATTAAAATTGTTGATCTGTCTTTATCTAGTATTTCGTGTACGAATGATAATGTTGTGTTGTTTTGCAATGTGAAAAATGTGTAGTCAGTAAATAAATGGTACGAGTGCAAGTGTTGTGTTACAATATAGTTTAATGACGTGACATACTAACTAACGTAAATCACGACTAGATTAAGAAAAAGAAGTATTTTATTTTATTAAGAAAAGTTATTACATGCAATTCAAATTCTTAACTAAGTTAAAACTACTCAACTAAGTTAATATAACCTTTATCATTTTACATATGTTACACAAGATTGTAAGATGATTGGTCAGCAAAGGGTTTCGCGTGACATCTTATCTTGCGAAATTCCCCTTTTGGCATCAAGGTAACTCCTCCCCTGTTAGAAAGAGGCTCCCCCTGGAAGTTTGATTTCTTCGGTGAATCTTTCTTGTTTTATCGATGGTGTGATATACTTGTTCTTGTTCGTTTTATGGATTTGAGGTATGGTGTTTCATAAAGGAAAAAAAATTTATAAAACATAACATATTTATTGTTAGTTCTTACTTTTCATATTGATAAATTACAGTTACTCTATATAAAAACAATTAAAAAACTATATTATACTACTCTTAACCTACTTACCACAAATATCTACAACTTAAGCATTCTTATAACTATAATAACAGTTTCCTAATATAACATTCATCAGCTTTTATGGAAGTGACGTATTGCATCGAACAGAGTTCGATGGCCCGTACAATGGCATCGAGCTAAAAATTTTGATTGGTAATTTAGTGACAAGGTGAATGATAATTGTGGATGAACTGACTCAAAGGAATATTAGCTCAGATGAGTCAGATATCCGTAGCTCAGTGAGAGACATATATTGTCTTCTTTTATCATTGATGGTTTTATCACCACTTCTTTTAGCTTCAAAATTTTGATTTGTGCGTATAGGTTATCACTTAGATTTAGGGAATTCACCTTAAGTCCAGATATCAATATTGGAATTCCATAAGTTTTATCGAAAAACGATAGTTTTCGTTCTTCGAAATATATGTCGCACGCACCATTATGAATTAAATAAACTCCTGTGATTGACTTAAAATCTGTGTGTTTTGGGCGATTTATTTTTATAGTTTCAGCACTGGAGAAAATTCCAACATATTGATTGATTTCTGGAACAATCTCAACATGGTTAGTTTTAATGTTAACTTTGGTATAACGGCAGTGGTGAAGGTTCCTCTGAAGTAGGACATCTTCTTCGCATGAGGTGCTGAGATGGACATGAAGATGGTTTTGGCACTGATAAATTTTACCATGAGCGCATATGACACCCAGAGGTTTATTGTCTAATGATTTTAGGCAATGTCTAACATCAGATTTGATTATCGTGTATTCGGGCTCATACATCGTGGGCATCGAATATAATTAGAATAGTTCATAATCTTTTTTGAAATTTATAAGAATTAATATAATAAATATAATTTTTGATGTAAAACAAATAAACAAAATTATCTTAGAGAAAATAATAAGGAGGACGCCACTGGTGTCCATCCAAAACACGCGGTGGGTAAAATCAACTAGTGTCAAACGACTAGGAACACGAAATTAATAATAATTATTCTAGGCAAGAAATATATTAATGAAAAACTAAATTTGCAAACATCAAATGTTAAAATAAAAAAAACTAAAACCAGGAAAACTATAAAGTGTAGCAAAAGCACACACTTGTCCTTAGGAATTGGAAGATTCTAAATCGCAAATAAAAGCTATTCTTTGTTCAAAACACGTGCTTTTGGAAACAAAGGAAATTATAACAAAAGTGAAAAATAATGTGGGTTTCTACTTACTGGATATATGGTATTCTGCGTACTCTGCATTCCTGAGGTCTTCGGGGACGCTTGATGTTCTATATAAAAGACTTCATGTCGAACCGGCGCTTCATGGTGCGGGCCAGCAAAACTGTATGTGTCCATTTTAGTAGAAAAGGGGTGTCCATCCCAATCCTACACTCACACTAAATGGAGCACAGTTACCCTTTACCGATAATGCCAGATTTCTGGGTCCCGCGTTTGACACTCGGCTTACTTGCGGGCACATTTTTTGTCTGTCAAGAAAAAATGCCAAAAGTCGCTCAATTTGTTGCGGGTCCTCAGTCACAAGACATGTGGTGCAGACCGCACTGTCATGTTGCGTTTATATCGTTCTCTAGTGCGCTCTAAGCTGGACTATGGATGTCTAGCTTATTGGTGAGCCAAACACCACGAGATAAGAATTCTTTACACTGTAGTTAGATCACACTAGGGTTAGATTGGCCACAGGTGCATTTAGCACCAGCCCAATACCAAGCCTGTTATGTGAAGCAGGCGACCCGTCACTATACAATCGTCGTAAGATTCTATCCCTGAGATATTTGGCTGCACTCAGTGCCATGCCAAATCATCCCGCGTATGACCCTATTCTACAAAATAGTCATACAGAGATTTATGACAGAAAACCAAGAGCCAATAGGCCTTTTGGTCTGAGGACTTTCGACATTTTGAGTGACATTGATTTTAATATACCCGAAATGGCAAGTTTCGTTTTGTGTGCTTAGTTACAAATAAGATAAAAAAAGGGATACTTAGGTGATCCCTGGTGGAGCCGGTATTCCCTAGGGATGCTGTGGTCCAGGAAGAATCTGGAACTGGTCCGAAATTTCTCTGGTTGCTGGCAGATAGCCAGATAATCGCACGGATTATTTGAAGTCAGAGATCCGCAAATTTTCTGACTTGATTTGGCGCTAATGGCCCACAACGTTCGATTGTAGAGCGTAAAAAATCGCAAAACAATAATTTTAGGTGTGTACACTGACAAGTATGCTGCTTTTTATGCGAAACAAATCGCAGCATTAGCGGTGACTAAACGATCTAAACCTACAATTCAGATGCCACAACTGAAATATAAAAATAATATACCGGGAGTCTGGAAAATAGCGCACAATATTTTCCACCCATGTAATAATATTTTTGTTTGCGCTCCACATCCGCAACACCATTGTTCATTGTATTTTGTCAACCTGTTGACATGGACAGTGTCGTACTTGTTGTTTTTTTTATCTAAGCATATTTTATAGTTCACTTCGCTTACCCTGTCTGTTACCTGATATGGTCCTATCCGTCGCATCAACAAGTTGTCGCTTTTTCCGCCTTGTCGTCTTGGGACGTAAACTTTGATCCAGTCTCCTATTTCATATCTTACTGGACGATAGTTTCCGTCGTATTTTTCTTTGTATTTTGTTGTTGCACCGCTCAACATCTTTCGCCGTTACCGCTTAACAGCAGATCATCTGGTCAGGCTAGAGACAGCTATCAGGAATGCTTTTGTTGAAAACAAAACCTGGTAGCTGTGTTTTTCGATATTGAGAAGGCCTATGACACTGCTTGGATATATGGTATTCTCCGTACTCTGCATTCCTGGGGTTTTCGGGGACGCTTGATGTTCTATATAAAAGACTTCATGTCGAACCGCCGCTTCATGGTGCGGATCGGATCGAATACCGTGTCAAAAATGTTCGCACAGGACAATGGGATCCTACAGGACTCCACACTGATCGTTCCGTTATTTTTGATTGCCATTAACGGTGCAGCTTCATGTATTCGATTGCCTGTACAGAGTTCGATTCGACATTTGTCGACGACATTGGTATCTTTGTAGCTGGACAAAAGACTAGTACTATCGAACTTCAGCTTGAGCTGCCTATCAATCGTCTCGATACATGGGCAACCGAAAATGGCTTCAAAGTCTTGACCAGCAAAACTGTATGTGTCCATTTTAGTAGGAAAAATGGTGTCCATCCCAATCCTACACTCACACTAAATGGAGAACAGTTACCCATTACCGACACTGCCAGATTTCTGGGTCTCGTGTTTGACACTCGGCTTACTTGGCGGGCACATTTTTTGTCTGTCAAGAAAAAATGCCAAAAAATTGCTAAATTTGTTGCGGGTCCTCAGTATCAAGACATGGGGTGCAAACCACACAGTCATGTTGTGTTTATATCGTTCTCTAGTGCGCTCTAAGCTGGACTATGAATGTCTAGCTTATGGGTCAGCTAAACACCACGAGCTTTAGCTAGTAAATTCGTACTGATGAATACAAGGATCAGTTTATTAATGGCGGTGGTCTCTGGAGCATTTGTTAAATATTCGATGTTATCTTTTAGATCATTTAACACATACTCCGCCGTTCTCAGAGTTCAGTCCAAGCTGAGTTTTAAAGCAATTTCTTTATCTATCTTATGTTTTCCGAAATTTAGTCTGTCCAGTTTTTGTGTCAACAATTCTCTGACAGTTTTAATTTTGTCGAAATTCCCATTTATTTGTTTTTGGTTACCAGCAAGATTTTTGATGACTGTCACTTGTACTTCTAACAAATGGGTCATACCCTTGGTCTTACTATCCAAACCATTATTTTTTTTATTTATCTTGGACTAGTCATTAGAATCTGCCCTACCAAAGAGAAATTTCAGGGCACAACCCCCCTGCATTCACCATTCCTCGTTTAACTCCGTCGGCTCCAAAAGGTGCGACTGTATTTACTAGGTCGGTGAGCTTAGCCTTGGCCCTTGCCACATCTTCTCTCAGTATTTCTAATTCTCTACTTACCACACTATTCATTTCTTCGTTACGCGGTCTGTTCATCTCCAGCTCTAAGTTTTTGTTGATCCTGGTGGCGTCTTCCATAAGGCGATCGAAGTCCTTCAGGAACAGCCGGAAATCCGTTAGGGATATGTCGGTGCTGAGTACCCGGTTGTCGCCTGCCATTAAAACTTCGTCCTCCTTGGCGAATACCAGGCCTTTATCCAACGGCTCCACCTTAACTCGATCAGAACTATCAGGATCTTCGCACCAACTCATCAGGATCAGAAAAATGAAACCTGGATCTAAAACATAGGATTTTATTTCCCTTTTTCTTTTGTATCCTTTGGTTCACTGGAGATTAGTAGTTAAACTAAGTCATATTTGTGACACTTTGACCTTGAAACTGCGACCAGCCGATGTTCACTGAAACTGATGTAAACAGATGTGGTGTTTTGAGGCTTGACCGTTGGACTGTATATATATATATATACATATATATATATATATATATATATATATATATATATATATATATATATATATATATATATATATATATATATATATATATATATATATATATATATATATATATATATATATATGCGTTTAATGCACATTTCGTTCAAATAGAATTATTTGCGTTTTATATGAGTTTAATGCATAAAATTTTTTTTTACTTATTGAAACAGTTGAGATTTTAAAACAACAGGATGTTTTGAATAAAAGGAGAAGGTTAAAATAAAATATTAATAACATATTACAGTTCATCATTTATTAATGTTTGAAACGTGGTGATACAAGTGGTTGTGCATTGATACAATTTTTTAAGTTTTTGTGCTTTTCTGGTTGTTCCTGTGGGCGTTGTGGACGGATCCGTTGTAGATGACGTTGACTTAGACGGATCCGTTGATGGTGTTGTCGATCGATGCTGTTGCGTGACCGAAGTTGCTGTTGAAGATAAGAATGGGAAACGTGGGTTTGGAGGTTGTGCTGGGGTTGTTAAAATTGGGTGTGGTTTTGGAGGCTGGTAAGACGGTTGGGTTGATGGGGATAGTGTTGGCGGTTGTGGTGTTCTTGTGGGGATAAGAACGCCATACAGGGATTGAATGGCGTCTTTATCGTCCTGGAATAGAACAGAAAAAACGCCACCCGAAGAGGTGGGAAACATCATATAATTTCTATGGTTGGAATGAAAAATGCCCAGGGTGTGTCCGATTTCGTGAATTAAGGTAGATAAAAAATGTTTATATCCGGGATCACAAACATTTGTTCTAAAATCCCATTTAAAATGTCTATTAAAATGAATTTCCAAAGTTGACTGCTCTTCATTTGGAAATTCCGCGTGGGCTAAAGTTACGTTATCAAAAATTTTGCATTTTTCATGCCGTCTGTTGTGTTTTGAATGATAATGAGACAGAGCTTGAAATGAAATTAAAATGTCCGGATTGTAAATTGACCGCGTGAACACTAGGTTTGTTTCGTTTGCCCAAATTTCGAAAGCCCTCTCAGCCGAATCTATCAAATGTTCTTGAGTCTGATCTGCATAATTCCAAGAAATTGTATTTTTTTCCCACCAAGTGTTATGTGTATTAAAATTTAATAAATGATCTGTAACACCACATCGTGGTTTTCGCATTACAGATAAAGTGGCATTGTCCAGCACAATATTGGGAGAGTCAATTTGGAAAAAATGTTGAAATGCAGATAAAGCCGAAATATATTTTGTGCTGGTGTTTGTGAACAAAATTTGAGAATGGCTATCTGTCTCGACAAGCCGTATTTTATAAAATAATTCAACGCAAATTTTGAATTATCAGACACATCATTCTGAGCAAAGGTGAGTTTAATGAAGAAAAAGGAGAATAAAATAAGGAAATTCATTTTTAAAATAATGGTTGATTGATTTTCTGGAAAACAAAATATTATATATAAAATAAAAATTTTAAAACATATAGAGTTAATTCACTTACGACTTTAAGGGGTAGCAACAATCTGTCACAGCAACAACACGTTGATAATAAGCAACTATAAAAAATATAAAATATATTATTAAAAAAAAAAAAATCACCTTAAGCAGAATTAGCGATTTTGAAATATAGTAATTTTTATCGTTTGAATGCAACTTTGAAACCTGTTATTTTTAACACAATAAATCTAGTTTTATAAAAAAATCTTGGTAAAAATATTATATTGTTACTAATGGTAACTGTATAAATAAAATAAAATGTATTTCAAATTTAAGAATTGAAATTAAAATATTTATATTTTACAATGATTAACCAGCTTTGAAAATAACTTAATAATAACAACACAAATGCAACATAAATTAAAATAAATTACCATTTACTTTCGCTTAAAGTCAAAAAATAAATTACCATTTAGTTCCGCTTAAAGTGAAAAAATAAACTATACCTGTAGGTTATTTTACTCACATTTTTTGCAGAAACTCCAAGCAGACCACAGAGAACACCAACAACAAAATCGAGGATGTACAACTAAAATAAATAAATAAAAACAAAAATATTATATATAAAAATAAAAATTTGGAGAACATATAGTTTGTTTTTTACTTTAAACATAATAATATATTCTAATGTTGCAATAATAATAAATGTCATACATGAATTAACAATTTTTTAAAATATTTAATAATAATTGAATTTAAACATGCAACATTAGAATATATTATTATGTTTAAAATAAAAAATAAACTATACTTTTATGTTGATTTACTTACAATTTTAGAAGGATGTAGTTATTTGCTTGTACCACAAAAACCAAATTAACCAGCAAAAACAGAAATGTACTATAAAAAAAAATAAAAAATAAAAAATAAATAAACGATTAACATAGAAAAAGTTATTAGTTTAAAATATATACGTATACTTACAATTTGTAACACAACCACAGATGTAGGAAATCAACAGTTAATTGATGTATAATAATTTTATTTTTATCGAAACAATTTATATACTCAAATTTTGCATCAACAACAAATTTAAAAATGAACAATTTTGCATCAACAGCAAATTTAAAACAATTTGTTATATATATATATATATATATATATATCAATAGGTCACTTGTGTAATTAAAAATAAACATTGATATAAAAATATGCAAAACATAAATTTAAATTTTTGTTAAAAAATTATTAAATGATAATTTTTTAATTTAAGATTTATTTTATTATTTTTTTTCTTTTATTGTCTTATTAGTTTTTTTAGTTTATTAAACAGTTAGTATTTTTTCAAAATAAAAAAAAACATAATCAAAACATAATAGGTACGACTGTTCGCAAAGATAATCGTTTTATATTGTTTTGATTCTGTAAACGTTTACAGTTAGATAATATCTGTTGTAGATTCAAAAAGTAAAATTAAAATAAATAAATAAATTAAATAAATAAAATGTTAAAAATAACGGGCTATATAATGTGCAGACGTTTTGTTTTATATTTGATTTTCTTAAAAAAATTTATGAAATGAAAATAATTCCGTTAGAAGAATAAACATTGTTTTTGCATTTTTACAATCTAGTAATTAATGTCGTTAGAATGTGATGCATTTCACTATCTAGTTGGAAGTGTCTAGGTTAAAGATTTTTAAAAATAAATAATTTGCTTGTTATTTCTTTGTGATTCATATTTAAAATCTGACCTTTCAAATTATTTTTCAGTAATATCAACATGACATTCAGTTTCAGAGGTGCAAACTGTTGAAAACAAAATTTCCTCTTAGTTTGTTCTTACAAAAGTGTTAATTGTTAACCAACAAGAACAAATCATTGTTCATAGTTCTTATCAACGTTTTTTTTCTGCATTTACTTCGTACTTAAGTCTTTATTAAATTAATAAGAAATATATTGATAAGTTGCTTCATATCTTTTCAATTTCAAAAACTTATTGCTTACTGTGTTATTTGATTTATAAGTATTTCACTACAAACAATGATTTGTTCTTGTTTGATACATTAAAAACAAAAATGGATTGCTAAGAATATTTTGATAACCAAAATAATATTTAAAGGGCTCTAGTAGGGTTTAGGTTCAACCTAACAACTTATTATTTAAGTCAATTAATTAATTTCGGATCGTAAGAGTTTTACTGAAATGGAATAAATTCCATTAAATTTGTGAGACACATCTGGATTCAATTTGGAAAACGTATTGCTCACTATTAACAGTGTGTTATTTTCACTACTAACAATGATTTGTTCTTGTTTGATACCTTAAATACAAGAAATTGATGTCTAAGAATATTTTGATAAAAAGTTTTTGATAATCATATCAATTCGTTATTATGGCATCTATTTTATCATATGTGTTAAATAGTTCCGTTATCTGATATAAAATTGCATATATATATATATATATATATATATATATATATATATATATATATATATATATATATATATATATATATATCTATATTTATTTATTAATAGGATAATGAGACAGAGCATGAAATGAAATTAAAATGTCCGGATTGTGAATTGATCGCATAAACACTAGGTTTGTTTCGTTCGCCCAAATTTGGAAAACCCTCTCACCCAAATCTATCAAATGTTCTATAGTCTGATCTGCGTAATTCCAAGAAATTGTATTTTTTCCCACCTAGTGTTATGTGTATTAAAATTTAATTAATGATCTGTAACACCACATCGTGGTTTTTGCATTACAGATAAAGTGGCATTGTCCAGCACAAGATTTGGAGAGTCAATTTGGAAAAAAAATTGAAATACAGATAAAGCCGAAATATATTCTGTGCTGTTGTTTGTGATTAAAATTTGAGAATGGCTATCTCTCTCGACATAGCCATATTTTATAAAATAATTCAACGCAAATTTTGAATTATCAGACACATTTTGAGCAAAGGTGAGCTTAATGAACAAAAAGGAGAATAAAACAAGGAAATTCATGATTAAAATGGTAAATGGATTTTCTGAAAAAACAAAATATTATATATAATATTTTGCCTCCCTTACCCCCAGCCTCTCCTCAGCCCCTCTCCTACCCCCACCCTAAAAATCGCAGAATGCTTTACCCTTTGCCCCCAACCCCTCCATTGCCGCAAATTCGTAGTAGTCCCTTTGAATAACTACTAAAATTTTAAGTTCCACTGTATGGGAAAAGCGCCAATATAACTTGTTCACCGTCCACGCTCAGCGAACAGTTACACGGTAGACCTAATTGTAATGCGCCAGGCTGATAAAAAAAAAAAGTTTTATTAATTTTGTTTTCCGCTCTCTGACATCTAATAAACATGTCTCGTCTTGGGTGAGAAAGTAAAAAATTGTTATTACTCACCTTTGAGACTACTAATGTTTCCGATTTGTAACAGGAATACGCACAGTGCCGGCTCAGTTCTTCTATTATCGATCCTTGATATAATTTTAGTGCACAGCGTGCACCATAGCTGGCAGCATTCAGATATCGAGGCAAAACACACAACTGATTTTGATAAGGTCTGCACTGGTGGAGAGTGGTGCCTGTTATTGGCTTGACCTCAGCGCCATTTACTGCTGTAAATATAGAATCATAGATTAAAATACATGTTTCGTTGTACTAGACATAGGGGGTGGATATTAATTCTTAAATTGCCAACTGGAATGAAGCTGGACCACAGGAATTTTTATATGAACCGTGATTCGTTTTTCGGCTATTAAACAATCAGAAATAGGAACTTTGTAATATTGCAATAACTGGGGTACGGAAATGGCTAGGTTTAAGCCCAAGGTAAAAAAATTGGTTTGGAGTTGGTCAAGATCGGCCTTGAGGACTTGGAGTGATACTATTGGAATGAGGATATGCCTGGCTCGACAAGCGCTGAGGACTCTGTCTGTCTGATGGTTTTCAAGATCTGGATTCCGTGCATGACCTGTCTTTGTTGTTTCGTGAGGACTCCTTGTGTGATATGGATCTCTGCGGCCTCTCCATGAGAAAGCTTTGCAGTGACTTTCTCGATTTGTGACATCGGTTGACTGAACTCACCGAAAGTATTTTTCACTTGTCTGTCATAATCGGTGAAATGGTCTGAGATGATTGTTAAATGTAGGAAGTCCTCATGTAATCCTGCGCTGGGCTGTTTCACCCTCGCTTGCAATTGGTGTTCCCGTACAACATATGCGTCGACTTTTTCCTGCATTGCAACCCCGCAACACAGGTTGAATGGGGCATTCAATCTGGACTTCATAGCCTATGAAGTCCAGTGCCGTCTTGGTTCTTCTAACCGTGCCGTTTGAAGAAGTTACAGGTGGTTGCTCTATCCTTAGGAACTCTCTAGGATCCACTGCCTCTTGATACTGATCCAATGCCGTGGCGAAACTTTGTATTAGTCCCTCTATTTCTGCAGCTAGAAGACACGTTTACTTGAATTGGTCCGACGCGTCATGTACTCTGCAGAAATTTTCAAATGGATGGCCATTGACCCTCATCTTCTCCGTTGACACCCATGATCTGGGTGTAGGTTACTGGAATAGTTGACTCGTAAATTATCATTCGAGACAAATCTTTCCAGTACGCCCCTGGAGTTTTTTTTACGGAAATTTCCGCTGTCGGCAGCGTTACCAGTAGTAAAATAACTATCATCCTATGAACAAAAAAAAAAATCAAACTTAGCATATTATATGGTTTTATGAATGAAGTAGACTCTACTTTTGCTTACGTAGCAATGACGCAGCATATGGTCCCATCTATCGCATCAACAACTTGTCGCTTTTTCCGACTTGTCATCTTGGGACGTAAATTTTGATCCAGTCTCCTATTTCATATCTTACTGGACGTCGTATCTTTCTTTCCTTGTATTTGTTGCCTTTTTCTTTTGGGCGGACTTCTAACATTTCGTTTTCAGACATTTGTTTTTTCGGTAATTCCACTAGTGGCACTTCTTCTGGTAGTAGTGGATCTTTGCCGTAAATCAATTGGAACGGACAACATTTTTTGAGTCCTGCTCTGCCGTGTTATATGTAAACGTGACGCAAGCTAGAAACTGGCCCCAGTCTGTGCGGTGCTTGTCCACATGCTTATAATAATAATAATAATAATATTTATTTGTAAAATATATATACAAATACAAAGTTCGGTACAATATATTTATATACATAACGCAGAAAAACAATATAAACAAATCATTGTCACAGAAGATACAAAGTATGTTGTGGTTTCATAGTTTATAGGAAGAGTTAATCAGGAGTATCATGTCCGCTTATATTTTGTTGAATCTTGCCGGCAACCCATTGCACTGAGGGTGATATGCCTTTGTGAAGCGCCTCTCGGTTTCTGTTTTTATAGGGATATCGTTTAGTAGATTAGATTGGAAGACCTTACCCCTGTCACTTAATATGACGCTCTGCCAACAATTACCCAGAAACCGACTGGAATGGCGTGTCAGCGTGGTGGAGGATTTTGCGGAAGCTTTTGTCTCGAGATTTTACAAGTGCGATATGAAGCGCACTCTACGAGAGAGGGTCCGAGGGTCAGAGTTTAATTTCCTATTTTTTCTCAATCTTGAGACTGTGCGACGAAATTGGCATAGCAATAGACGAATAAAAACAAATTGAATATGTTTTCTTTAGAATGCTGCCCCACTTCCGAGAAAGGATACTCCAGCATATGCCTAAGGATATTCAACATCTTCAACATCTAGTTGAAATATTCAGCGACGAAGAAGAAAAACGTGAATTTGCTCAGTACGGCCCTGGACCTTCTCGACACAATACTGGAGATAGAGTGCTGGTAAAAGCTATAGAACAAGAAATGTCCTACTCAAAAAACAAACTAAATAGATGCGGCGAAAACCACCAATCGTACCCTAGGGGTGGTCAAAATTCAAGCAGCAGGACCAAAGGTGGAAGACCGGTTTGTTTTGAGAGTGGACGAACAGGTCATCACGGCATGACATGCCCTGAAAAGGAGCTGAAAGGCCAAGAACTCATGGTACTCATGGTACCTGGCGCCTCCACTATACTTGTCATGGGATGAAGTCAAGAACAGAATCTTTTCTACAAAATTTATAATACATGATTAATTTACATTAGATTATGTACAATTGTTGGTAAAATGGCTGCTGGTGTTGTCCGTATAGAAGCTGATGTTAGTCTCGTTCTTGCCCCGGCTCCTCCAGGATCGGTCGAACCACCCAAGGTATCCACACGAGGCGAACACGCGGAGTAGACCTATAGACAACACTCACTTTTACATGCAAATACATTTACATGTTCTAACATACAATATCTTTTCCGTTATACAAGCATAATCAAAACTATTCATATAGTCACAGAAACACTGAAATTCGTTTGTACTACACACCTTTATTTTGGAGGTAGGAACTTGTGCGTTGTTATTTACTTGGATTATTACTACAATGTGACTCGTTACATCAAGTTTTAGACAATACTGCGAAATCTTTTATAACTTACATTAAATAGATCAATAAATCTATCTACAGACAAAAGTTGATTGTAAAGAGCCGCCATTTTATGCAGCTTATTTAATAGTGCTCCGTGTTGGCCCTTTTACAAACAAATAGTGTCTCTAATTCTGAAATCCCGAGAAAGCACTCTGACGTATATTCTAGACAAGATATTAATGTTGTCGATAAAATTATTTAGTGTCTTATATAGAAACATAAGCGACATTACAACGCCGCCAAAGTCTTGACATCAAATGCGTAGTAATCAGCTGTTGATTTCGGTGGAAAGAAAACACTGGATTTATAAATAGTTTTAGTATTATCATACAGTTTGATCATTACATACTCGAGAGAGGTTACCTGTTTAGTTATGTTCACAGACTTCCAACGTGAATAGACAGCAACCAAAGCGCCTCCGTCCTTCTTGCCGACTTGTCTGTTTGAGCGATGGCAGACATCTCTATTGTCAAATAGTTCTCTTGTATTTATGTTTTCGTTTAATCACGTCTCGGTAGAAACAATAACATCATAATTACTAGTCAAGACGGCAGAATTAAACGTATGTGTTTTGGTTCTTAGTCCACGTACATTCTGGTAATACACCAATATTTCTTTACACATGTACACTAGACTAAAGAACAAGAAACTCATTGCTTTAGCCTTACACCACTTCTCGATCTTACAAATGTCATTCTCATTCTGAACATTTACTACCGGAGCCTTTTCATTTTCGCGCACAAATATTTTACCGTTTCTTGTCCATACAGATATAACATTGCAGGAAGAAGGAAGTTTCCGCGCAGCTGACAGCAACAATCGCCAACGTTGGGTCAGGTTCTCGTTGATGTAGATGTTACTGGGTACTCCTTGCGAACCTAGATCCTTGGTGTTGAGATTCCTTTTCACTTTCCTACATTTCAGGAAATTAGTTTTATCAAAGTTTCTGACAAACTTAACTAGTATCCGTCTTGTAACAGGAGATGTGCGGTTGCTGCGTCCAATTAGATGGCAGTTGTCAATCAGTTCCGGCCGTACATCCATTCCAATGGCTTGTCTCACTTTAATGACTTCTTCAATTGTATTTTCACCATTGCTGTCTGGCAGATCATGTATTTCTAAACAGTTCCGCCTAGTGTACTGCTCCTGGTCATCTAACCTGGACTTGAGTTCCAAGTTTTCAGCTTGCTGTTCCTTGTTCTCCTCCTCTACCTCGTGCAATCTCGACAAGTATCTATCCGCGTTTTGTGCTCTTCTATTCTCCGATTTGTGTTGCTGACGGTGTCCCCCAACTTCTTATTCTATAACTATAATCACTTAATGTATTGGCGACTTCAATAGATGGGATGGTTCTCGGGCAGCGTGATGCGGACTGATGACCACCGACGTGATGACTGGTCACAAGAATGACTATCACGACTCTATTCCCTAAGATTATTTTATAACAGTTATCCAGGACACTATGACGCCAGGTCTTACCTCAATTGTTTTGGAAACATATTAGAATGCTGTTCAACACTTATGTTGGCAAACACGCAACACCCTGCACATTCTATAATTCCCAAAACCGTTCGTCATCAACCTTGACCTACACAGCCTAGAGGCCGCTCAAGGAATTGGGACAATTGTAGAATACAATTATACCATAATTGTGACAATATATAGTAATAGTAATTCTGAATATTGTTATTAATTTAGGGTTGTTTCTGAGTAACTTTAATTTCACAGATATGTCAACTACGCAGTCAAAAAATTCAATGAAGTTGAATAAATAATATTTTTGTTTCTTTTATATTGAAATTTTGAAAACATTTGTTGGCTTACTTTGGATTAATTAAACTACGCGAACTTCCAGTATCAATGAGGAATTTAGCACTGATCTCAGGAATCAGGATATAAGGTAGGTTGGACTTATTAAGGTTGAGGTTTATAATATCACATGGTGTGTGCCAATTTCTTCTAGAAAATTTACACTATTGTCGAAATCATATAAGTCATTATAAAGTCGTGTATTGTCATTCGTTAAAGATTTGGGATAGCATTCTCGCAATTATCAAAATAATTTTGTAGAATTGGGTTTAAATGTCCCAGAACCGTCAATTATTAAGGAGGAAGTTACTGTCTTTTTAGGTAATTATAAATAATGATCGATGGGCTTTTTACTACTTCTTTAGTTACACTACGTGGTTAGGTCAAACATCAAAATTATCATACTTACTAAAAATATCTCCTAATTACAAATTACAAACTAATATATGTTATTGCAATATGTAAACAATTAATAAACGCAATATACTAACTCTGCTTAAAATTAGCAATCGTAGCGTATTACGTACATTATGCATTTATACATTACAATTAGCAATACATAACACCTTCCCAGCGGGTAAAAATAAAAAGAAAGGTTTTCTTTTTATATTCTTCAATACTTTAATTTGTCTTGAAACTACCGCAATTTTGCAGTCTGTATTAACTTTGTTTTCAAATCATAGTTATACAGCCTCTTACCATCACCCTGAGTCTGTTCAAATTTTCGAACAGACTTTTTATCTTATTTATTTGTGTTTCCCTGTGCAAGATTTCTTTTATTGAGTATGCGTAATTTTATTGGTTTTATCTATTTATTGATTGTTTAATTTATTGTTTCTAATATGTAATGTAGTCATTTAAATGGGCTGCGTTAGGCGCAAATAGCCTTTGTTGCTGTGCGCCAAAAATTTTAACTAACTAACTGGCTAACAAATCATAGTTAATAGTTTTTTCCCGTTATTATTAAGTAAACTATAGTATAATTCAATAGCATCTATTAGTTGCGGTTAACAGATTCGTTCATCATTGGAAGCAAAGAAAATGTTATTTTTAAATCAAATTTATCCATTTCTAATTTTATTTTATTTCCTAAATCATCAATATTATTTTTTACTGCTTTAACCCTTTCTAATCTACCTTCTAACGTACTTCTAAATTTTCTACAGCGAGCTCATATTCTCGAATTTAATCATTTTCTGATCTTCCTCACCTAGTTCGTTTATCTTCATTTTTTGTCTAACCTCACTAAATTCATTATTATTTATATCTAAATTTAACCAAATTTTTTATTTATTATTCTCAAATCTGTCACGGGGGGGAACCCTCGGAGAAGTTCCGCAGGTACACCCGCAGGAGGACGAGACAGTGGTAGTGCAAAACCGTCTCGGTGATGTCCTCACTCGTGCGCACTTTACCCTAGACTAGCTCAGTCGCGGGTTCTGTCACTATGCCGCTCGGTGTGAAGCACCGGTCAAACTTAAGCGCTCTGAAAAGTAAGAGTGACGAAGGTGTTGATAAAGATAGAATGTATGATAATATTAGACGAGATTTATTTAGACAAGTTAGAATATGGAAAAATGAAATACAAATAGCCAGGTAAAAGGATTACCGGCGCGTAGATAAACAATGGTGAAAAACATGAATAAACGAATGACAAATATAAACAAAACAGACAATGAAATATGAAAACAATAGAATACAATACAAGCGATTTGAGCGATGAGAGAATGAGTCAGAACTTCAGACGTTTGCGAGACGTCTGAGGTAAAGACTGAAGATGAGGATTGAGAGGGGAAAAGGAGAAGTGGGAAGCCGGCGAGGCGATAGGTGTCGCCGCGTGTTTCCGCGTCCTCTTCGGTTTGGGCGTCTCGGCGCCGAATAGTTCTACGAAGAACGGTGCGATGTTGCGTCTTGTAGACGTCGCGGCGCTGGACGTCGTTGTTGGTGCGGCACGTACGGGGGCCGATGTGAATGTAAGGTTGAATGGTGTTGACGGCGTTAAGCGGTAAACCGTCCGGCAGAACGTAGGAGGCGTCCTAGGCGGCGAGAATATTGATGGTGGCCGAATGGAAGTCTCTGGTGGTGGGTACTGGTCGGTGGTGACTCGTTCCCATGGAATCCTCACAAAAAGCTGAGGAATTGAAGGTGCGACAAGCACGGGTTCGATCGGCGTCGCGACGGCGGGCGTCGCGACGGCGGGCGTCGCGACGTCGGGCGTCGGGACGTCGGGCGTCGTTTAAGCGGTGAGCGTTGATTTGGATCGACGGCGGGCGTCGCTGTGTTTGGACGGCAGGCGTCGATTTGGTAGGCGTTACGCTGGTAAGCGTCGGGACGTCAGGCGTCGGATTTGTAAGCGCTGTGGTTGGACGGCAGGCGTCGCTGTGTTTGGACGGCAGGCGTCGATTTGGTAGGCGTTACGCTGGTAAGCGTCGGGACGTCAGGCGTCGGATTTGTAAGCGCCGGCTTTGCGCATGGAAACAGCCGAGCTCTGGGGTCCGCACGTTGATAGAGGTACTCCTGTACCCTCTTACTGACGAACGCGTATGGTTTGGAGACGTCGATTGTATGCAGGTGACGTCGGTAGTAGCATCGTTCGATGTAGCGGCGGTGAGCCACCCTGCCTCGATGTCGGATTGGTGCCAGCGTGGGTGGCGTCGGGACGGCGAGCGTCGTGTTACTTGAGCGTCGGAGCGGCCGTCTTCTACGAGCGTCGCGACGGCGGGTTTTGAAACGTTATGGGATGTGATGTAGGAAAATGAAGTTAAGTTTTTCGATGCAAAAATGATTCTAAGTGTGAATGGAAATTATAAAAATGATTCTAAGTGCGGAGACAAAATTACAAAAATGATTCTAAGTTTTTCTATATTTGAGAAAAACGACAAACACAATTACAAAACATGTTACACAAAAATAAAATACAAGTCCCAGAATCGAGACAACACTTAACAATTCTTTCGGCGTATAGCCAGAGGCAGAAAGCCTATTGATGTTTTTCGGCAGATAGCCAGAGGCAGAAAGCCTATTGATGATGGTGAGCTTGTTAGAAACTGAAGAAAGATTGAAAATCACTCTTCTTTTACACAATTTTGGAGGTTTGGTAGAGAAAGGGAAAGTAATGCTATTGGTTCAGGAAAACATGGTAGTGGCAGCGGAATGCGCAGTTCAAAGTGCGCAATTCGCGGTGAAAACCGTGAATTACGCGGAATAAAGTTGATCCGCGGGTCTCAATCGATGGCGCGAATCATGACGATTCCAATGATAGGTGATAGTGTGGGGTGGGAGGCACCCTACACGAGATATCTCCTACAACAAATCTAACCCACGTTCATTATTTTTATTCATTAAATTTTGATAAAGTACTGTTAATTCTTCATAAACATATTTTAATGACTCAACATTATTTAACATCTCCAATAAAAATAAACTTTAAAGGACCATACTATTTTTTAAATAAGTATTTTTTCGTTTTTTTTACCATTTCCCTCAGTTTTACACACAATACCGACTTCTGAAAATCTCTCTTCTTGTTTTCCTCTCTAACAGTTGATTTAACTTAACTCCAATTAGAATTAAGAGTCCGATTATACCAGCAACAAATGCAACCAAACCCAGGATATCTGGCACGTTAAGTCACTAACACTCACACCGCCACTGATGTGCGATGGTGATATTTTCTTTTGGTTTAATTAAAGTTCAATGTTGTTCTTTGGACTTTTTAAAAAGTAAATTTAATTTATTAATTTAACGGTTGTTAAATTTTACAACATTATTTACTGTTTGAATGTTTAAACTAATCTTGTATAAAAAACATATTTATTACATTTCCTAATTAAAATTGTTGATCTGTCTTTATCTAGAGTTTCGTGTACGTATGATAATGTTGTGTTGTTTTTCAATGTGAAAAATGTGTAGTCAGTAAATAAATGGTACGAGTGCAAGTGTTGTGTTACAATATAGTTTAATGACAGGACATACTAACTAACGTAAATCACGAGTAGATTAAGAAAAAGAAGTATTTTATTTTATTAAGAAAAGTTATTACATGCAATTCAAATTCTTAACTAAGTTAAAACTACTCAACTAAGTTAATATAACCTTTGTCATTTTACATATGTTACACAAGATTGTAAGATGATTGGTCAGCAAAGGGTTTCGCGTGACATCTTACCTTGCGAAATTCCCCTTTTGGCATCAAGGTATCTCCTCCCCTATTAGAAAGAGCCTCCACCTGGAAGTTTGATTTCTTCGGTGAATCTTTCTTGTTTTATCGATGGTGTGATATACTTGTTCTTGTTCGTTTTATGGATTTGAGGTATGATGTTTTTTTAAAGGAAAAACAATTTATAAAACATAACATATTTATTATTAGTTCTTACTTTTCATATTGATAAATTACAATTATTCTATTTAAAAACAATTAACATACTATATTATACTACTATTAACCGACTTACCACAAATATCTACAACTTAAGCATCCTTATAACTATAATAACAGTTTCCTAATATAACAATCATCAGCTTTTATGGAAGTGACGTATTGCATCGAACAGAGTTCGAACAGAGTTCGATGGCCCGTACAATGGCATGGATCTAAATTTTTTTATTGGTAATTTAGTGACAAGGTAAATGATTATTGTGGATGAACTGATTCAAAGGAATATTAGCCAAATGCTCAGTGAGAGACACATATTGTCTTCTTTTATCATTTATGGTTTGATCACCATTTCTTTTAGTTTCAAAATTTTGATTTGTGCGTATAGGTTATCACTTAGATTTAGGGAATTCACCTTAAGTCCAGATATCCAAATTGGAATTCCATAAGTTTTATCGAAAAACTATAGTTTAAGTTCTTCGAAATATATGTCGCACGCACCATTATGAATTAAAGAAACTCCTGTGATTGACTTAAAATCTGTGTGTTTTGGGCGATTTATTTTTATAGTTTCAGCACTTGATGACTGCAAGACACTCCTTCTCGGTGGTGAACTATATTTATTCGAGAGAGGGCACCAGCATTTCCGTGCTGTCGTCCTGGACGGTGCATGATTTCAAACTCATACTCGGCTAATGTAAACGCCTTTCTTGCTTGTCTGCTGCTAGGATCTTTGAAGTTCATCCACCAACGTAATGGTCGATTGTCGGTAATGATGGTGAACATTCGCCCATATAAATAGTATCTGAATGTTTTTACTGCGTTGATGACTGCAAGACACTCCTTCTCGGTGGTAGATTTTTTTTTTCAGCGTCATTTTGGGTCCTAGTAAAATAACAGACAAGATGTTGTTCCCTATCAATACTCTGGCTCAGTATAGCTCCAACAGCGAAATTTGAAGCATTGGTCTCTAAAATAAATGGCAATAAATTTGGGATAGCACAATACATGACTACTAATTAGTGCAGAAAGTAAGGTAAGGAACGCGATTTCTGCTTGCTCGTTCCAGATAAACGGCTGGTCATTTTTTATGAACACATGGAGCGGCTTTGCTACCTTTGAAAAATCTTTTGTAATACCCAACCAATCTCAAAAATGAGCGAAGATTCCTCAGGCATGCGTGTGTTAGATATTCCTCGATGACTTTTATTTTGTCGGATCCGGCATCACCCCTGTAGATGAGATCACGTGACATAGTAGTTCGTCTCTGTTTTAAAAAATGTGCATTTTTCAAAAATGTGAACTCGATGATGTGTTAGAGGTGAAATTCTTGGATCGTCGCTAGACGGACAGAAGCGAAAGCATTTTCCAAAAATATTTTCATTAATCAAGAACGAAAGTCAGAGGTTCGAAGGCGATCAGATACCGCCCTAGTTCTGACCATAAACGATGCCAGCTAGCGATCCACCGACGTTCCTCCGATGACTCGGCGGGCAGCTTCCGGGAAACCAAAGCTTTTGGGTTCCGGGGGAAGTATGGCTGCAAAGCTGAAACTTAAAGGAATTGATGGTAGGGCACCACCAGGAGTGGAGCCTGCGGCTTAATTTGACTCAACACGAGAAAACTCACCAGGCCCGGACACCGGAAGGATTGACAGATTGAGAGCTCTTTCTTGATTCGGTGGGTGGTGGTGCATGGCCGTTCTTAGTTGGTGGAGCGATTTGTCTGGTTAATTCCGATAACGAACGAGACTCTAGCCTGCTAAATAGGCGTTACATCCCGGCATCTCGAAGGCTCGCGTTGCGGCTTTTCGGCACTAGCGCGCCCCTCGTCCGTCTGGTCGGGTGTTCGCGGTTTTTACTGCCGGCGTACAAAATAATCTTCTTAGAGGGACAGGCGGCTCCTAGCCGCACGAGATTGAGCAATAACCGGTCTGTGATGCCCTTAGATGTTCTGGGCCGCACGCGCGCTACACTGAAGGAATCAGCGTGTCCTCCCTGGCCGAGCGGTCCGGGTAACCCGCTGAACCTCCTTCGTGCTAGGGATTGGGGCTTGCAATTGTTCCCCATGAACGAGGAATTCCCAGTAAGCGCACATATATGAACAAACTATAAATGGTCATAATGTTACAATTCCTAAAGAGTTTTTGGCAAAGGTACCTTGTTTACAATTTTTACAGCACGTTTTTGGAGTAGACTATTTTGATTGAACGTAGATGACTTTTTATTTACACTTAACATCTTAAAATTATTTTTAGAGTATGGAAGTCTCCTCCCCTCCAGGTACTCTAGTCGGCACCGTTCAACAAGAATGGAGCATTTTTAAACCTAAATTCACTATTCGTAACTATGGGTAAAGTGGTTTTGCGCATCGAAGGTCCATTCTGCACAATGAGTATTTGTGGAGATGTCGAGTTTAAGGTCCAGTCGGCAGATGGCGAACATGAAGTTGGAAGGATATCTAAACAGTGTTCTCGCCTTATGAGAGAAATGTTTACTGAAACTGACTACTTTGGAATCACTTTTCCAATGGATTTAGATGTTAAAATTAAAGCTGTCATGCTTGGTGCTTGTTTCTTAATTGTAAGTAATATTATTATAAATTATAAAACACTATTGTGATCTGAAAGTGTGCAGAAATTACAGGATGCCATGTTCTTCGAGAAAACGCAAACGAAAACGCAAAACCTTTTATTTGATGACAATGAAATTGTATTAGTTTAAATCCATCAGTTCCGTAAACTTGACATTAAAACGTGTTTCATAACAAACTAATAATCAACAAAATTGATCAATAATGTAACAAAAAATGAGCTACATCAACAATTGCCCTTCAAAAGTTTATATTTCAACACACCGTTTCATAGTTACCCGCATTGCGGAAGTATAATAATTAATTAAGAAATAATACGGATTTTGAAATAATAATCATAATAATAATAATAAAAAAAAAAAGAAATTACTTATAACTAAAAATTAAATCAAGGGCTGGGATTCTTAACACAGCTTAACTACAATGGGCCAGGGCCCATTTGGCATCTGTTTTCGGGACGGAGATATTTCTGGATTGACGCCTCAGCGGTGTTGCACTCTTTATAACTATAGCCAGATTCAGGGGGATCGCTCATCTCAAGACTTGCCAAATAGGTTCCAGACGGTCGGTCCTCTTTGGGGGATCGCTAATCTGCTTACTCTTTGAGGCTGCACCGGGGCTACATCAAGGCAATATATTCTTTTGTGTACCCCAGTGATTGGCTGCTGCGATGGACCACCTGCTAATCTTTGATCTGGTGCTTGGATGGGAGGGAGTTGCATATTGCTTTTGCGCGTTGCCACGTGTGTAATGTTCACAGTTCTTTCTTTTGAACCAATATATATATACAGCTTTAAAAAAATAATAATAATATAATAAAATTTACATTTGAAAAAAAAAAAATAATAAATAAATAAAATAAAATTGAAATAACAAACACTACAACAATAACCTATTCTTAAGGTCACCTAGGTTTTGGGTGTGTCCGAGCAAACAACTATACATTTCTTCTTAAACTCAATTTCTAAATGACGTATTTTTGTTCGAACCATCATCCAAAATATAGATTGGGTTCCAACGGACAGGAGGGTCAACTTCCTGGGTGCATAACAATTTTTTATGACCCGGTATCCGACTCTTAATTAGCTTCTATCATTGATAATTTAGACAAAAAAATAAAGAGAAAAAAAATCTTTTCGGCCTTCGAGAACAGTGGAAGGTTTCCCTGTAAGATGAGAGCTTTTCTAACCGGTTCTTAGCGTTCGTTTAAGACACCCGAACCTGCGTCCGTGAGGGCGAAATTTTGTAAGGAAAAGATGGTAATAGCTGCTTTAGAACTTTCAGGGAATAACAAGTATCGGTATAACCCGTATATACTACAAATAATAAAAATTATTAAAATTGTACCGCAATCTCCGTATTGCGCAGCATGGCAGAACCGGTTAGATCGTCTAATATCTTCTAAATCTTTTTGCCATTTCTCGATGTCTATGCCGCTTTTTAGATGTTTCGTATCTATTGACGGCATCAGTTGGCTGATCTCTTCGTCAGTTCCTGAGTTTTCGTGATATTTGGCCAAAATAGTAATGTTCGTATCCACCGGGGAGACAACTATATTATGTCTTTCAGCGGCTATTTTTGAAGTGGCCGTATGCGTCGATATAAAGTAGTTTTGATTGTGAACAATACATGACCCCGGTATAATCATAATACCCGTTCCTGTTAATATTTTGGTGGTTACGTTCATTGAAATAAATTTGTTCTGGGCGAGATGTTACCAGGGAAAGGCCGGTAGGAAACTAATCTTGCACCTCTCTCAACGCTTTAGCTAATTAAGTCGGACTGATGAATACAGGGTTCAGTTTTTTCATGGCGGTGGTCTCTAGAGCATTTCTTAAATCTTCGCTGTTATTTTTTAGATCATTTAACACATACTCCGCCGTTCTCAGAGTTCAGTCCAAGCTGAGTTTTAAAGCAATTTCTTTATCTATCTTATGTTTTCCTAAATTTAGTCTGTCCAGTTTTTGTGTCAACAATTCTCTGACAGTTTTAATTTTGTCGAAATTCCCATTTATTTCTTTTTGGTTACCAGCAAGATTTTGATGACTGTCACTTGTTCTTCTAACAAATGGGTCATATCCTCGGTCTTACTATCCAAACCATTAATTTTTTTATTTATCTTGGACAAGTCATCAGAATCTGCCCTACCAAAGAGAAATTTCAGGGCACTAACCCCTGCATTCACCATTCCTCGTTTAACTACGTCGGCACCAAAAGGTGCGACTGTCTTTACTAGGCCGGTGAGCTTAGCCTTGGCCCTTGCCACATCTTCTCTCAGTATTTCTAATTCTCTACTTACCAGACTATTTATTTCTTCGTTACGCGGTCTGTTCATCTCCAGCTCTAAGTTTTTGTTGGTCCTGGTGGCGTCTTCCATAAGGCGATCGAAGTCCTTCACGGACAGCCGGTATATCCTAACGGATTGGATATGTCGATGCTGAGTACCCGGTTGTCGCCTGTCATTAAAACTTCGTCCTCCTTGGCGAATACCAGTCCTTTATCCAACGGCTCCGCCCCAAATCCACTCATCAGGATCAGAAAAATGAGACCTGGATCTAAAACATAGGATTTTTTTTCCTTTTTCTCTTGTATCCTTTGGTTCACTGGAGATTCCTTAAGAGAAATTTCCGTGCATATCCCTTCTTATCCCTTAATACTAGGCACTAAAAAATTATAATAATAATTTTAAAAAAATGAACAGACAAGGGTAGGTCACATTCGCTTGCGAATGACCCAAGTCAAATCAGGAGAGTTTCCTCTGCTCCGCGTTAAATATCCATCTGAGAGTTTCCGCGGATCCTCGTCTTCCGGTTCCGTTTACAAGGAGTCAGCGAAGAAATCCTCCCTCGGAGACTCACTGCGGTCTTTTGTGGTGACGCTACTTCGTCCGCTACTAAGTGGAGAATCGTTCTCTGGCGGTCTTTGCTCTAAATGAGCAGGGGTGCATGAGAGATCGCAGCAGTCCAAAATCTTGTTGTACATACTTAGCGGTAGATCTTCGTCGTCTCCTTGAACTTCTTCTTCATCTTCGGGAAGATCCGCTAAACACAACTTGAGCCTATTAACATGAACGACACTCTCGGTTCCTATCTTCGCATCCTTAATCACGCAGTTGACCGGGGATGTTTGTTTCATGATAATAGAGGGCCCGTCCAAGGTTTTAAAAACTTTCTAGATATGCCCACTGGTACCGCAGTATTATGTTATTAGACTGTACCGTCTACCTTTAGAGTGACCGGCGCCGTCTTTTTATTGTAGTATAATTGGTTACTTCGTTGACCGCCTCCAGTTTTTGACGAACAACCGCATGTACGACCTTTAAATTTTTTTGGATATCAGTATCTGTGTCAGTTGTCTCTCTGCTTGATGCCAGAACATCGTCCAATGGCAGCTGGAACTCATGGCCTTATAGAAGGTAAAACGGCGCTTCTCCCGTAGAATTGTTTTTCGCTTTTCTAATGGCCATCAGAACAAACGGAATCCATTTGTCCCAGTCCTTTTGGTCTTCTCTCACATAGTGCGATAAACAATCGGCTTAAGTTCTATGGTAGCGTTTTATTCGGCTATTGCACATGATATGTGGTTGTATGCAATATCTTTATGCCTAAAAATTTACTCACATTTTTAAACATATCAGATAAAAAGTTAGTACCTCTGTAGGCGAGAAGTTGCCGTGGCGCTCCGTGCCGTGAAACAATCTCTGTCACGAAAGCCTTGGCTAATGTTTCAGCTTTTTGGTCCGGTAATGCAATGACTTCCGGGTACCTAGTGTAAGCATCCTGAAACGTTAAAATAAAACGAAAACTAAAAAACAGAGGAGTTGGTTTCATATGGGGCGACGTCTTCATCTGACTGCAAGAGAGACATTTAGAGCAATATTCTTTTATAGCACTAACCATACCCTTCCAATAGCATTGTATTTTGATAAGATCTAAAATCTTGTCGTATCCCAGATGTCCAGACTGAGGGAGGTCATGGTACCTTTTCAAAATTCTTTTTACCATGTTCGCAGGTGCAACAATCCTATCTTCACATTCGTTTCCCGAGCGTTCTTTGTATAACAGTGCGTCTAGGTCCATAAAAAACTACTTATGACTGTATATGTTATCTATTATATTCCATATCTCTTAGTCCAGTCCCTGTTCGCTTAGTATTCTTTCTCTATCCCAGATTGGTTCAAATTCCGTTGAGTGAACTATATTGATTCGAGAGAGGGCATCAGCATTTCCGTGCTGTCGTCCTGGACGGTGTGTGATTACAAACTCATTCGGCTAAGGTAAGCGCATTTCTTGCTAGTCTGCTGCTAGGATCTTTGAAGTTCATCAACCAACGTAATGGTCGATGGTTGGTAATGATGGTAAGCCCATATAAATAGTATCTGAATGTTTTTACTGCATTGATGATTGCAAGACACTCCTTCTCGGTGGTGAACTACATTTATTCGAGAGAGGGCACCAGCATTTCCGTGCTGTCATCCTGGACGGTGTATGATTTCAAACTCATACTCGGCTAAGGTAAACGCCTTTCTTGCTTGTCTGCTGCTAGGATCTTTGAAGTTCATCCACCAACGTAATGGTCGATGGTTGGTAATGATGGTAAGCCCATATAAATAGTATCTGAATGTTTTTACTGCATTGATGATTGCAAGACACTCCTTCTCGGTGGTGAACTACATTTATTCGAGAGAGGGCACCAGCATTTCCGTGCTGTCATCCTGGACGGTGTATGATTTCAAACTCATACTCGGCTAAGGTAAACGCCTTTCTTGCTTGTCTGCTGCTAGGATCTTTGAAGTTCATCCACCAACGTAATGGTCGATTGTCGGTAATGATAGTGAACATTCGCCCATATAAATAATATCTGAATGTTTTTACTGCGTTGATGACTGCAAGACACTCCTTCTCGGTGGTAGAATTTTTTTTCAGCGTCATTTTGGGTCCTAGTAAAATAACAGACAAGATGTTGTTCTCCATCAATACTCTGGCTCAGTATAGCTCCAATAGCGAAATTTGAAGCATTGGTCTCTAAATTAAATGGTTCATAAATTTGGGATAGCACAATACATGACTACTAATTAGTGCAGAAAGTAAGGTAAGGAACGCGATTTCTGCTTGCTCGTTCCAGATAAACGGCTGATTCTTTTTTATGAACACATGTAGCGGCTTTGCTACCTTTGAAAAATCTTTTATAAATCTTTTGTAATACCCAACCAATCTTAAAAATGAGCGAAGATTCCTCAGGCATGCGGGTGTTGGATATTCCTCGATGACTTTTATTTTTGTCGGATCCGGCATCACCCCTGTAGATGAGATCACAAGACTTAGTAGTTCTATTTTAAAAAATGTGCATTTTTGAAAAATGTGAACTCGATGATGTGTTCAATATACACAAAACATTTCTCACCCGTTAGACCACTTAATTTACCCCATGGAGTGCTAAATGCCGCCTTCTCCTTGTCTCTGCTACTACGAAATAGTGATATCCACTCGCCAGGTCCAGTGTTGTAAATAATGCAGCACCGTCCAATTGTTCTAAGGTTTCTTCTATATTGGGCAACGGTAAGAATCATTGCTTGTGATGTCATTTAGAGCCCTGAAATCAATGCACAACCTTACCTTCGTATCACCATCCGGTGTAGCACGATTTACTAGGACCACGGGTGCTGACCAGGGTGAATCCGACTCCTCGATAATGCCATCCTTGATTAATTTGTCAATCTCTTTTTGTAAGGTCTTCTTGTGCGCATGTGGTACTCTGTATGGATTCTTTGCAATGGGGTGAACGTCTCCCGTTATAATCTTGTGCTTCACCTTAGCCGTGCAACCTAGTTTGGCGCTATTTTCCACAAAAACATCTTTGAAATATGAAAGAATTTTTTTTTTTTCACAGTTTATCGCTAACATTTTGGTAAATGATCTAAATTAACATAATTATTAATATGGAACCTGCCATTGTCGACATTGACATTCATGATTTTATCTACAAAAAAATCATTCACCAAAATACTCTTGACTGGTTCCTCATACCCAATTATAGTGCCTTTTTGCAAAATTAGTTCAGCTGAAGTTATATTCATTACTTCTAAAATAATATCGTTTCGATCACCTCAATTTAGTATTCGCGCCGCTAAAGTTCCCTGTGTGTTAATACAAGATGGTTCGATTATAATGTCGTCATTTGTTTTTTCGCCGGACCTGCGACTAGTACATGTAACTTCCGAACTTGGGGGAACTATCAACTTTTAAAAGGACTGGTGATCCACAATCCTTAACATTCTCATTAGTTAGCTCAATAGAATTTTCACTACTAAGATTCTCATACTTAATACATAAATTCTCATTTTTCTCATTATCTTTATCTATATTTTCTCTATAAAATCTTTATTATTCTCAATAATTTCTCTATTTATTTCTACCTCATCGTCTCTTGCTTTTATATCATTTCTCTGATTCGAAGCAGAGCAAATAGTATCGCGGCCTAGTACAATCTTGGTAATACCCGCAGTAGGTACCGAATCTCGGTCCGTACCACCACGTTTTCCCGCAGTGTATCTGTTAGGTTCATCGCCAGAGGATGAAATAAAAGCGTTAACCTCATTTTCATTGGAATCACAGCATAATGTAGAACATTATTTTTAAGTCTACGTCAACCTGTATTCTTGTCTCCTGTACCACGAAATTTGCATTAACTGCACCATTTTCTGTGAGTTCTTGGCTCACCTCCCTTCTTGGGGATGATCCCATTGCACAGATTTTTTTTTTACTTCACTTTTTTTATATCTGTCACGGTCGCCATGTAAGAGGAATGGATACGTGTATATGAATACGATACGTTATACTTGATTATTCGTTTATCGTTCTACAGTATTTGTATATACATAATTACCTCTATAATGCGTACTGTTGACTCATTACAATGACCTTTATTTATATTCATAATTGGGGTCATTGCTGAGTCCGCACAATACTCACTACACCGTATCTGTTTATCGAGTGTCACAGGATCAGTTTAACTAACTACTGATACTATTTGTATAAGATGAATTTTTTTAAATTTAACTTTTAAGTTTGAAGATTTTCATTACAAGTTATATCTTGAATTGTTTCATTGAAAGATTTTATCATTTGTTTATTTATTGTGTGCTGAATTTTAATTTGATTTTCAATATTATATTGATTATTTTGTAAACGATTCAAAATTTTGCTATATTTTTCTTCATTATCATGGTCTAGATTGCCGATAATTGTTTTGAAAATTGTGCCGAGGCCTCTTTTACTTCTTGTAATTGTAAAATGTAATCCTAGCGATTTAATTTGAATTTGAATCAGAATTAATAATTGATTTCTGTGTATATTTTACTATATTATCATAATTTTTAAGTTCTCAACTATAAAATATATTTTTCATATTATCTTTGAAAATATCGTATTGTTTATTAAGATTGTAAAATTGATTAAAAATGGGGTTTTAATCATAACTAGATGTGGGAGGTACCTAGAATATTTCGGAAATGATAAGTATAATGTCTGGGACGTTTTACATTTGATAAATGGATTTTACTTTTTGTGTTGGGATGGTTAGGAATAATTTTAGTGGTTTTTAAACTTTGATCTATACTTTTAATTGTTTCGAGTATATATTTATTTTTAGTTTTTCCTTGTTTCTGCTTATTTTTAACATAAATGTTTTGCGGTGTTTCGGAAACGTTTTCTCTATTTTCATTAATTTTGTTAATAGATTTTTCCTTCATGTCCTGAGTTTGTCGATTAATTTCTTTATAGAGAATTTTCATTTTTTCTGTACGCCGAATTATAGAATCGTTTATTAAACGTTTTTCTCGATTTAAATTAAAAGCTGTTTCTGGATCTATATGTCCTATTACAATTTCAAAAGGTTTTATTTTTGTTGTTGAATTTATTGTTATTATATGCTAACAATGCATAATTTATTTTTGTTTCTATTGAGTCATTTTTATAAAGTTCTTGGTTATTTAAAAATCATGTGTTTTATCATAGTTGAATGAAAACGTCTTACGACAGAGTTGGACTCTACGACTGTGTTTGGAACTTGTAAAATGTACTTTAATTTTATGTAACTCTAATAGTTCTGAAACAACTGAATTTTTTAATTCTAAACTATTATCTGATATAATTTGGTCAGCAATACAGTTATTTGAAAAATATTCCACTAAATGATCTGCAATTTCGATTCTTTGAGACGAATTGAGTTTGTAAGCTTGATTATATTTTGAAAAAGCGTCTACTATAGATAAAAACTTAACATTCTCAAATGTAATTGTATCAAGATGTAATATTTGAAGAGGTCGGACTGCAGTAGGAGTAATAGTAAATTTTAGGTTTAACCGTTTTCGATCGTATTTCGTAATTTGGCAGATTTCACATTCGTTTATAAAATTTTGGATTGATTTTCTCTTATTTGGCCAATAATAGGTATTTTTAATTCTATTTTCTGTTTCATCTAACCCTCTATGGTTAGTTTTACCTTCATGTTGTCCTATAATTATTTTAAGAATTTCACCTAAGTCTTGGATATCAATTATTTGTTATATTTTAGAAATTTAATTTCAGAATTTTTACTATGTTTTTGTAGAATAACGCTAAATTTTTCGGATAATGTATCTTCAAAATAAATATGATATTTAATTTTTGGGGCTATATAATCTTTAAGAAAGTTGATAACATCTTGTTCGAATTCATTTTTAGAAAATTGAACATCAATTCTTTGAGTCTTCAAATAATTTAATAAATTTTGGAACAACTGTTTCGAAATTTACTTCAGAAATTATGATCTGATTTTTACCAACATTTTACAAATTTTTTTACTTATTGAAATAGTTGAGATTTTAAAACAACAGGATGTTTTGAATAAAAGGAGAAGGTTAAAATAAAATATTAATAACATATTACAGTTCATCATTTATTAATGTTTGAAACGTGGTGATACAAGTGGTTGTGCATTGATACAATTTTTTAAGTTTTGTGCTTTTCTGGTTCTTCCTGTGGGCGTTGCGGACGGTTCCGTAGTAGATGACGTTGACTTAGACGGATCCGTTGATGGTGTTGTCGATCGATGCTGTTGCGTGACCGATGTTGCTGTTGGAGATGAGAATGGGAAACGTGGGTTTGGAGGTTGTGCTGGGGTTGTTAAAATTGGGTGTGGTTTTGGAGGCTGGCAAGACGGTTGGGTTGATGGGGATAGTGTTGGCGGTTGTGGTGTTCTTGTGGGGATGGGAACGCCATACACAGGGATTGAATGGCGTCTATATCGTCCTGGAATAAAACAGAAAAAACGCCACCCAGAGAGGTGGGAAACATCATAGAATTTCTATGGTTGGAATGAAAAATGCCCAGGCTGTGTCCGATTTCGTGAATTAAGGTAGATAAAAAATGTTTATATCCCGGATCACAAACATTTGTTCTAAAATCCCATTTAAAATGTCTATTAAATGAATTTCCAAAGTTGACTGCTCTTCATTTGGAAATTCCGCGTGGGCTAAAGTTACGTTATCAAAAATTTTGCATTTTTCATGCCGTCTGTTGTGTTTTGAATGATAATGAGACAGAGCTTGAAATGAAATTAAAATGTCCGGATTGTAATTTGACCACGTGAACACTATAGGTTTGTTTCGTTCGCCCAAATTTCGAAAGCCCTCTCACCCAAATCTATCAAATGTTCTTGAGTCTGATCTGCATAATTCCAAGAAATTGTATTTTTTCCCACCTAGTGTTATGTGTATTAAAATTTAATAAATGATCTGTAACACCACATCGTGGTTTTCGCATTACAGATAAAGTGGCACTGTCCAGCACAATATTGGGAGAGTCAATTTGGAAAAAATGTTGAAATTCAGATAAAGCCGAAATATATTTTGTGCTGGTGTTTGTGATCAAAATTTGAGAATGGCTATCTGTCTCGACATAGCCGTATTTTATAAAATAATTCAACGCAAATTTTGAATTATCAGACACATCATTCTGAGAAAAGTTGAGTTTAATGAAGAAAAAGGAGAATAAAATAAGGAAATTCATTTTTAAAATAATGGTTGATGGATTTTCTGAAAAACAAAATATAATAATAAATCATTTATTAATTAGCACGAAGCTATTACACATTCAGGAAATATTATAAATAAAAAACATTTATAAAAATATTACATATAAAACAAATAACAAAAATTATATACTAAAAAATAACAGAATTGTACATAACGGTGATATTATCAATTATTGATACATTTACCTATTGAACTATTAAATATTCTTTTAATTTACTTTTAAAATGATGCACTGATGGTGCGTTTTTAACAGTTATTGGTAGATCATTATACATTATCAGACCCTTATGAAATATCGACAGCGAAGTTTTACTCTTATTCGTCCTTTTAACATAAAGATTGCTGTGTTGCCTGGTACTATAACGTATTTCATTAATGTATTTCATTAACAAATAGTAAATATGTTGATAAATAGGTTGGTAGTTTATTAGAAATTATTTTATGAATGAAAACTAATACATTAAATGTGACAAATTTTTTTACACAAAGCCACTGAAGAGTGTTTAACATAACCGTTATTGAGCAGTACCTATTACATTTTAAAATTATCCTCATAGCTCTGTTTTGTAATTTTTGCAATTTTCAAGTTTCATGTCTGATGCGTTACACATAAACAATATTGTTGAACAATAATTAAAATGCGGCAAAATGATGGTATTATAAATTACTAACTTGCTCCACATCGAAAGGTTATGCGAGATCCTAGAGAGGTAATTAATATTTTTTGCTATTTTTTTAGAAATATATTCAACATGATTACTAAATTTTAATTTTTGATCTATAATAACCCCCAAATATTTAATTTCATCTAGTAAATCTAATGCTCTATGCCCTATTTTAATTTCATGCATGCGACAATATTCCTTGAACGTATCAAGTTGCGATGGTGAAGCTAGTAACATCCCTTTAGATTTACTGGTATTAAGTTTTAATTTGTTTTTATTCATCCATATTTGTACCAGGTCAAGATCACTATTCAACAACTGTGGTACATTAGATATTTCGGAATTAACCAAATATATTAATGTGTCATCAGCGAAAAGATGAATTTTACAATTTTTGAGAACATTCGGAAGATCGTTAATGTACAGTAAGAAAAGTAGTGGGCCTAATACACTTCCTTGAGGTACACCCATATCAATAGGCAAAGATTTTGAAGTTATATTATTCATCCTAACACACTGCTATCTACCACTCAAATAGCTTCGAAACCACTGAGAACAGTGCCTTTGACTCCGTAATTTTCAAGTTTTTTAATAAGTATCTTCCTATCCAACGTCTCAAAAGCTCTCTTCAGATCTAAGAATACAGCACAGATACATTTGTTATCATCAAGCATCAATTTCCATTCATTAAGCAAACAGTTTAACGCCGTTTCACATGAATGGTTTGCACGAAAACCAGATTGAACATTTACAAAAATGTCATTACAATTTAGGTATTCAATAATTTGCTTATATACTATTATTTCCAAGATCTTTTCAGTCATTGGCAGCATATTTATCGGTCTGAAATCCTCTATATTTTTTTAACCTTTTATTTTAGGTATTGGACTTATAATTGATAATTTCAGTTCTTCTGGACAAACCCCAGAAGTTAATGACATATTTATATATTCCAATAAAGGATAACCGATTAAATGAAAGTTCTCTTTAATAAACTTGATATTTATGCCATCAACACTGTTTTTATTCTTTTGAGACATTATGATAGTTTTTAATTCATAATAACATAGTAACTTCAGTAAAGTCAATAAATTCTGCGTGCTTAAATTCTTTCAAATTATCTAGAACATTATGAGTTGTATTATCTGAAATTTAATTTCTAACATCAACAATACTATCAATAAAGTATTTATTAAACATATCACAGAATTGGTTGCTATCTGTATATATTAAATTATTAAGTTTAACTTCTTTAATTTCTTCCCTAATCTCAGGTGTTGTAATATTTTTTAAAGTTTGCCACATTAATTTAGATTTTTTTTTACAAGCATCAATCTTTTGCATATAGTACAATTGTTTTTCTTTTTTAATAATACCTGTAACACAGTTACGTTTTTGTTTAAATATATTCCAATCTTCAAGATTCTTACAAAACTGAAAACGCTTATACGCTATGTCTCTTTCTTTGATAGCATTCTTAATATTTTTATTAAACCACCTATTATTTTGTCTAACAGTTTTAATAGAAATATTAGTACTGTTTTTAATAGAATTCACAATGTTACTATGCAGATTAGAGTAATATGCATTAACTTCTACTAAATTATATTGCCAGTTACATGCAAGTAACTGTTCAGTTACACAAATACTATCGATATTTCTAATGCTATAAGTATCATCTAATTTTTTATTAATTTTAAAGTCATTAAGTTTAATGTGTACAATACTATGGTCAGTAATTTTTGGTGTATGTAACACATCATGTTTAACACTAAAATCACTCGACACTGCATAGTCAACCAAAGTTTCACTGTCTAGTGTGATCCGCGTAGGTTCTTTCACTAATTGTTTGTAACCACAAGATTTAAGAGTTTGTTTAATTTTTTTGGTGTAAAAATTATTATTGTCCAGCCAATCTATATTAAAGTCACCCACAATTATTATCGTTTTTCTGGCATTATGATTCCAAGTGAACCAGTCATTTAAGAATGCAAGAAAAGAAGCAGTACTGCTACTCGGCGATCGATATAGCGTAGAAAGAACGTAACATACGTTATTATAAACAAATTCAATTGTTATTATCCACCAACAAGGAGGTTCTTTAATTATGTCGCAAACTTTAAATTTGATTACCTTATTGACGAATATCAACACTCCTCCTGTGTGACGGCTTGATGAGTCACAACGCACAAGATAATAATCATCAACGAGTAGTTCAGACTCTTCCATTTCCTCTGTCGTTCTTGTTTCGGACAAGCATAACATGATCGGTTTCTCTTTGAACAAATATTGGTCGATTTCTTCTTTGTTGGCCAGATAACTCTGAGCATTAATTAATACTATGTTAGGTGACACTCTAAGTTGCTGTGGTTGCTAGGAGTACTTAATTTTACTTCTCTGCTTTTCAACTAAGTTTTTAAAAACACTGCAGTTCCTATCTATGGCCATATGATTGGTGTCCAGATTTAATTTCAAGTCTTTATTAGCCTTGATGCAGTTAATACAGGCAACATTTGTAGATTGGCATTCTGTATATTTATGATTTTTTCCACATGTACTACAGACAACTTGACTTTTACAATCATTTGATCGGTGACCAAAACCTAGACATTTGTAGCATGTAAAAATCTTAAATTCTTCGTAAACTGTACATCTATCCCACCCAATATTTACCTTACCGATGTTAATTAACTTGCTAAACGTAACTGCATCAACTTCGGCTACAATAGTGAATCTGTTTCTTCTCTCCCAAATATTTTTTACAACAATTTTAGATTCAGGTGTAATTGAATCATTTTGTTGCCTCATATATTCTATTATCTGTTCCTCAGACAGTTTTTCTGAAATACCGACAATTTTTACCAACGGATTTTTCAGATCACTCACTTTGATATCGTATTTTTTTCCTAACTTTCTTGACGCCTCAAGCTCTAATTTTTGGACATAATTCTTATTGTGGCATTTCACAACAATGCCTCCGTTTTTGGCATTTCGGACTGATGTTACACCTACAGATAATTCCGATGGTTTGATTTTATCCAGAACTTCCTTTCTAGTGGCAGTTGAATTTTGTTCATCTATCGGTCTGATTATTACAACTGGATTGTTGTGTGCAACCGCGTTAGCGTAAGTCTTTCCTACAGATGTATTATTATGATCTGTAAAAAAACCAGTGACCATATTTCTTAGCGCCTCAATTTCACTACTGTATACTTTAATAGCATCTTCAACGATTTTTTTAACCTCTCCAGACGACACATAAGAATCTTCCATCAAAATACATTTTTCGCAGTACCATTTTATACCCTTACAAGATTCAATTACTGTAAGTTCTTTTTCTTTAACATTCGCACATTTCAGATGGAACCATTGCTTGCAAAAACCTTCACAGCCAATAACTTTATCCCCACTAAATTCGGCACTACACTTGAAGCAAGATTTTGCTTCATCATCTGAGTTTTTTGAGTTCATAATGAAAACTGTTGATAGTCAGTAATTATCAAGATTTTTACATAATTGTTCTTTACAAGTTTATTTTAAGTGCTAATATTATAATATAAAGAGAGAAAATAAAAATAAAAAAAAATAAAATAAATTAAAGGATGCTCCGGGATTCGATACCCGCCGGCTGTAGCAAACAGAAATCACACTACGCTAACCTTTCGGTCATCCTAACATAATTAAACTTGTACCTTACTGTATTGACGATTGAATAAATTATATATAGAGTTGAATGTTTATAATTTTATATTGTTTATTGTTAATTTACACTAAATTATATAACTAATTTTGCTATTAGTTCATCACTTCAATGGATTAAGCACAAGTATTTACCGAAAATAAATAGTATTTTTAAGTGAACAAACTGTAGTTTATCAACGAACTAAAATTATTTAATCACAAATATTTTTACAGGCTCGATATAATAATTTGTACTAATAATCAGATACGTACAACAAAGTTTTATACACTAATAAAACAACATATAGTTTATTTATTCAGCCAATGAACACTATTTTTATAAATTTAATCACAAAATTTCAGACATAACCTTACAGGTTATATAACATATACATATCCTATATTATATATAAAATAAAAATTTTAAAACATATAGAGTTAATTCACTTACGACTTTAAGGGGTAGCAACAATCTGTCACAGCAACAACACGTTGATAATAAGCAACTATAAAAAATATAAAATATATTATTAAAAAAAAAAATCACCTTAAGCAGAATTAGCGATTTTGAAATATAGTGATTTTTATCGTTTGAATGCAACTTTGAAACCTGATATTTTTAACACAATAAATCTAGTTTTATAAAAAAATCTTGGTAAAAATATTATATTGTTACTAATGGTAACTGCCAGGTGCGGGAGCGGAAATGTCCCCACTAGGTGCAGGAGCGGTAGTGTCCTCACTAAGTGCAGGAGCGGTAGTGCCCTCACCAGGTGCAGGAGCGGTTTTGTTCAGCTCCTGAACCACCGATACGTGGAAGGACTTAACTTTGTTGTCTACTGGAGCGGTTTGGTTGTAACTTGGGTCTGCCAGTTGCACTCCTCTCAACATGGTTGATGTGAATGGACGGAAAGTCTGTTAGTTAGTTAGTTAGTTAAAATTTTTGGCGCACAGCAACAAAGGCTATTTGCGCCTAACGCAGCCCATTTAAATGACTAGACCATATATTAAAAACAATATATTAGACAATAAATAAATAGATAAAATCATTAAAAATACGCATACTCAATAAAAGAAATCTTGCACTGACAAACACAAATAAATAATATAAAAAGTCTGTTCGAAAATTTGAACAGACTCAGGGTGATGGTAAGAGGCTGTAAAGGGGCCAATTACCATCGAATATCACAGTCAATAACTAGGAACACATTAAAATAAGGTGCAAGACTTCACACATAAAACAATAAGTTCGATTCTCTCAGGAAGAGTATCAGCCTGTCCATGAGTACCCTGTCGTCACCTAAAGCAACTGACAGGTCATAGGACAGGCCTAACCTCTCCCTGACATCCTCGAACTGCATACACTCAGTTAAAAAGTGTAACACAGACAAATCTGTGTTACACGTCTCACAGATAGGGGACTCTTCACCTCGAAGGAGGTGCCCATGGGTCCACCAACAGTGACCTTTACGGAGGCGTGTGATGGCGGTTTCCTCCCTGCGGTTAATCCTGCAGGAAGAACCCCATGGTTTAACGTCTCCCTTAATCTGTCGTAACTTAACGTTCTGTGTGCGTTTTCATGACTGTGATGTTTCAGATGACTCTTTGCGTCATCTGGAAAAACGAAACTCACATCAATTATAGGTCTGTGAGAGGCGGCTTTTGCAGCTGCATCTGCCGCTTCGTTGCCTTTAATACCAACATGTCCCGGTATCCAAAACAGCTCTACCCTCACATTCTGAGCATTCAGGTTGTAGAGTAGCAACCGGATCTTTAGTACAAGAGGATGCACTGGATCTGGATCTTGGATACTGTTCAGAGCGCTCAGCTAGTCCGTCAAGATAACACTTGACCGACTTTGGTCTGACGAAACAAAACACAGGGCCTTGAAAATAGCGTACAGCTCAGCACTGTACACACTCGTTATGGAGTGCAGACGGTACTGAAACTGTTGGCGTGGATTCAAAACAACGAACGCACACCCAACCCTGGTTCCGGATTTTGATCCGTCAGTAAAAATGACAGTATCCGCGAACCTAGGGACCAGTGTTCTTTGTAACTCATGTTGGTATTCGATAGGCAACGTAGTATCTTTATCAAACCTAGTTAACGTGAGGTTCACATGTGGACGCGGTAGCGTCCATGGTGGAACAGCACACAAAACGAAACTTGCCATTTCAGGCATATTAAAATCAATATCGCCCAAAATGTCGAAAGTCCTCAGAACAAAAGGCCTATTGGCTCTTGGTTTTCTGTCATAAATCTCTGTATACCTATTTTGTAGAATAGGGTCATACGCGGGATGATCTGGCTTGACACTGAGTGCAGCCATATACCGCAAGGATAAAATTTTACGACGATTATACAGTGACGGTTCGCTTGCTTCACACAGCAGGCTTAGTATTGGACTGTTGCGAAATGCACCTGTGGCCAATCTAACCCCAGTGTGATGTACAGAATTCTTATCTCTTGGTGTTTAGCTGACACATAAGCTAGACATCCATAGCCCAGCTTAGAGCGCACTAGAGAACGATATAAACGCAACATAACTGCACCCCATGTTTTGTGACTGAGGACCCACAACAAATTGAGCGACTTTTGGCATTTTTTCTTGACGGACAAAAAATGTGCCCGCCAAGTTTGACGACTATCGAACACGAGACCAAGAAATCTGGCAGTATCGGCAAATGGTAACTGTGCTCCATTTAGTGTGAGTATAGGATTGGGATGTACACCCCTTTTCCTACTAAAATGGACACATACAGTTTTGCTGATCGAGAATTTAAAGCTATTTTCGGTTGCCCATGTATCGAGACGATTGATAGTCAGCTGAAGATGACGTTCGATTGTACTAGTCTTTTGTCCGGCGACAAAGATACCAATGTCGTCGACAAATATCGAACTCTGTACAGGTAATCGAATACATGAAGCTGCACCGTTAATGGCAATTAAAAATAGCATAACGCTCAGTATGGAGCCCTGTGGGACCCCATTGTCCAGTGCGAACATTTGTGACAGGGTATTTCCGATCCGCACCCTGAAGCGCCGGTTCGACATGAAGTCTTTTATAAAGAACATCAAGCGTCCCCGGAGGCCCCAGAAATGCAGAGTACGGAGAATACCATAAATCCATGCAGTGTCATAGGCTTTCGAAAGCATTCCTGATAGCTGTCTCTAGTCTGACCAGATGATCTGCTGTTGAGCGGTGACGACGAAAGCCGCACTGTGTGTTGGCCAGCAAGTCGTTTGATTCTAAAAACCAAATCAGACGCTTGCTGATCATTCGCTCCATGAGCTTGCAGAGACAACTGGTCAGTGATATTGGTCTATAAGCTAGAGGGCAAGTGTTTATCTTTCCCGACTTTGGGGATAGGAATTATATGAGATTCCTTCCACTTGGTCGGGCACTTGCCCTCAGTCCATATCCTATTATAGACATTCAAAAGCCTAGACTTAGATGATTCCGGAAGATTTCGGATCATACGATAATGTATCGCATCTGGACCAGGAGAGCTATCCTTACACTTTGACATCGCGCTATCTAGCTCTTCACGAGAGAAAAGCAGGTTGCATACCTCGTCATTCCTAGAAAAGAAATTTAGAGGTATAGATTCGAGGCCTGCTTTACGAGTTAAAAACTCGGGTGAATAATGTTCAGAGCTAGAATTGAACGCAAAATTAGATGCCAAAGTGTTAGCAATTTCGACCGCTGAGGTAACTACGTTACCATTTATCGATAGACCAGCAATAGCTGTAACTGTATTTAGACCGGATATTTTCCGGACCTTCTCCCAAACTTTGGCTACTGAAGTGGCAACTGTAACGGTGGACACGTATTTGCGCCATGATTCGCGCTTGCTTTCTTTCACAATCCTCTTAGCACGAGCTTTCGCTCGTTGGAAAGCTATCATGTTTTCTTCTGTTGGACAACGACGGAATGTATTGAAGAGGTGTCTCCTTTCACGTAGCGCCAAGTCGCATTCCTCGAACTCTACGGGGCTGAGTGGATGATAGCGGTATGCTGTTTTTAGCCGCGCTTGTGATGGAGTCCGTGAAATGATTCACCTCTTCGTCTACGGTCAAGCTCGGAATATCCTCATGCGAGAATGATTCCGCAAACTTGGTCCAATCTGCTTTCCGAAGAACCCACTGTGGCCAGCGGGATTCGGTTACAGTATTAAACAGAGGATTTAAGAGGATTGGAAAGTGATCACTACCGCACAGGTCGTGATGCACATCCCATTTGAACAACGGAGCGATGGCTCCTGAAACAACGCTAAGATCTATAGCACTAAATGTACCCGTTGCTGCACAAAAATGCGTGGGTCTGCCGTCGTTCAGAAGGCTCAAATTCAATTCGTTCAACATATTTTCCAGGTGACGTCCCCGTCGATCGTCCCGCACCGATCTTCAACATACATTGTAGGCGTTAAAATTGCCTAGTAGTATGAAGGGTGGTGGAAGTTGATCGATAATGTTCACGACATCTCGGATGTCAGTTCGAACACCAGGGGGAAGGTAGATAGAACAAATCGTCACCTGGTGGGGAAGTGCAACACGAACTGCTACGACCTGCAACTCAGTGTCAATGTCTACAGGATCGTGGTACAATGTTTCTCTAACGAGAATTGCCACGCCGTCACATGCTCTTAACCCCGTAAGAAAATCCGTGCGAAACACGGAGTATCCCCGAGGAGAGAATGTGTCGGTTTCGTTGAAGTTTGTTTCCTGCAGACAAACACACGAAGGCGCAAAATCTGACAATAAAAGTCGCAGTACTTCGTAGCGCTGATATACACCGTTACAGTTCCACTGGATTAGTGGACCATTCATTTCTGTTTGGGGGAGTTACCCCGCAACCTAATGATTTTTGGTTTACCCTTAGGTTGCGGGTCTACAGCCATTTTCTCGGGTACACTTTCATTTGGTAGTCCAGGTGTTTTGATAGACACACTGGACTCCTTTTTTGATTGTTTGGCTCTCACTGGTATCCAGTGAGAACCAACGGATCCCTTATCAGTTTCCTTTTCAGGAGTAACTGATGAGGGTTTAGTAGAAGGGACCATTCTCTGGTCGCTTCTCGTTTGTGGAGAAGACTGTGGTGTCTTCTCCTTAGGTGGTTGGGAGAACTGGGGTTGAGTGCGTTCTCTTTTAGGGGAGGGGGATTTATTCAGACCCGATCCCCCAGGTTGTAGGGTCTGAATTTTGGTCTCTGGGACCACTAACACCTTTACTCTAGCCATATTTGTAGCAACTGTTACTGCTCCTGCAGTTGTCGGACGAGGCACTAACTCTGTCTGAGTTTGGACATTTGCCGTTCGCTTTGCGGCTACTTGTGCGAAAGATTTCGCAAAAGTAACCGGCGCACTCTCTTTGTATTTCCTTTTGGCGTCGAAATACGGTATCTTGTGTGGTAATTTTCATCATGGTGAATAATAATTTAATCAATACCCCTTTTAATAAAAGACCAAAACGATTTTAAAATGATATAAATTTTGAACTTGATTTACATTAGGAGCGTAACCATTAATAATATAAAATTTGTTAAAAACAATTAATTTTTGTGTACGTGACAGGTAGGTGTTCCTGACACCGGCACAAGAGATAAGTGTGTGATTATAACATATCATCATCATTACTAAAAGTTTCCATATCGGATAATGATAGCATACAAGAATATTTTCATCTATTATAAGGGTCTGGTATTCTTGAAGAAAATATTATAAAAATTTTTATGTCATTTGGAACATGCGAGGTCCATATGAAGCTAATTTCATTTCAACTTGGAAATTGTAAAGAAGAAGATTTGAAACATCACCGATTAAAAAGATTACTTATCATTAATATTGTGTATAAAATTTTAATGTTATAATATTTCAATATGTGTCCCAATCAAGTGCAAAAACACATTTTTAACACTCGAGGACAACAGACAATTAATATTATGTATTATAATTTATTTATTTAATGTCATTAAAATTATTTACTTTAACAAAATTGTCCATTTAAGTTTAAATAATTGTAATATGTGCTATATAAAATATAAATTTTCATAAATAAAACGTAATAGTAAGTGTAAAATAGTAATTTTTCAAATCCTAATTATAAAATAGAAGAATCCTCACTTATGGTGGGTTGCTAACTCACGTTAAAATTTGTTTTTGTAGACCAGTTAAACAACAGCATATATATATATATATATATATATATATATATATATATATATATATATATATATATATATATATATATATATATATATATATATATCAGTGAACGTAGTGAACTACGAACAAATCATTGTTAGTAGTGAAAATACTTATAAAACAAATAACACACTGTTAATAGTGAGCAATACGTTTTCCAAACTGAATCCAGATGTGTCTCACAAATTTAATGGAATTTATTCCATTTCAGTAAATTTCTTACGATCCGAAATTAATTAATTGACTTAAATAATAAGTTGTTAGGTTGAACCTAAACCCTACTAGAGCCCTTTAAATATTATTTTGGTTATCAAAATATTCTTAGCAATCCATTTTTGTTTTTAATGTATCAAACAAGAACAAATCATTGTTTGTAGTGAAATACTTATAAAACAAATAACACAGTAAGCAATAAGTTTTTGAAGTTGAAAAGATATGAAGCAACTTATCAATATATTTCTTATTAATTTAATAAAGACTTAAGTACGAAGTAAATGCAGAAAAAAAAAAACGTTGATAAGAACTATGAACAATGATTTGTTCTTGCTTGTTAACAATTAACACTTTTGTAAGAACAAACTAAGAGGAAATTTTGTTTTCAACAGTTTGCACCTCTGAAACTGAATGTCATGTTGATATTACTGAAAAATAATTTTAAAGATCAGATTTTATCTTTAACCTAGACACTTCTAACTAGATAGTGAAATGCATCACATTCTAACGACATTAATTACTAGATTGTAAAAATGCAAAAACAATGTTTATTCTTCTAACGGAATTATTTTCATTTCATAAATTTTTTTAAGAAAATCAAATATAAAACAAAACGTCTGCACATTATATAGCCCGTTATTTTTAACATTTTATTTATTTTATTTATTTATTTATTTATTTATTTTAATTTTACTTTTTGAATCTACAACAGATATTATCTAACTGTAAACGTTTACAGAATCAAAACAATATAAAACGATTATCTTTGCGAACAGTCGTACCTATTATGTTTTGATTATGTTTTTTTTATTTTGAAAAAATACTAACTGTTTAATAAACTAAAAAAACTAATAAAACAATAAAAGAAAAAAATAATAAAATAAATCTTAAATTAAAAAAATATCATTTAATAATTTTTTAACAAAAATTTAAATTTATGTTTTGCATATTTTTATATCAATGTTTATTTTTAATTACACAAGTGACCTATTGAAATATATATATATGTTAGAACGCTTTATAGCGTTTATGATAATATCAATTAAAACACACAAATCCAAGCACATATAAGCGTTTATTACTACGTCTATTTACAATCTGTCACATATATGTTATTATGTTATGGTTACTAACGCAACATATTACAAAGGAGGTCCAAGAACTAGTTTTGACCCTAACACGGCCGTCCTGATCTTGCCGCGTCCTCGCGGCTTCATCTAAATTTAACTGAAAATAAAACAATTTATTATCCTAACACGGCCGTCCTGCTCCTGCCACGTCCTCGCGGCATCTTCAGAATTTAATAACTGCAAAATAAAACAGAGTAAACGAAAACATAATGTTTGTTTTGCCCGTCTCCTTGAGGTTCCTGACCATCCAGAGTTTCACTGAACTCCTTGAGGTCCTTGAACATTCAGCGTCGAACAAAACAAACACATCTCCTTGAGGTCCCTGACCATCCAGAGTTCCTCTGAACTCCTTGAGGTCCCTGACCATCCAGAGTTCCTCTGAACTCCTTGAGGTCCCTGACCATCCAGAGTTCCTCTGAACTCCTTGAGGTCCCTGACCATCCAGAGTCAACAAAACAAACACAACCATTTTAGGTCCAACAACTCCTTGAGGTCCCTGACCATCCAGAGTTCCTGTGAACTCCTTGAGGTCCCTGACCATCCAGAGTCAAACAAAACAAACACATCTCCTTGAGGTCCCTGACCATCCAGAGTTCCTCTGAACTCCTTGAGGTCCCTGACCATCCGGAGCCAATAAAACAAAAACGACCAGTGTGTCTTACGGTACTCAACAAGCTATCAATTCTCAAATCAACTATCAATCAGTTCATTTCATTACAGGTTGTCTACAGTACCCAACAAGCTCAGTGACTGTCGCTGCTTCCTACTCAGTACTTTATTATCCCACACGCAACGTGCCTTCTCATTTAATCAAAGCAATAATATATCTCTTACCACTTTAATCATCGTCACTTTAAATCATCATCATCTAACTAGTTACCTTCGTACTATTTGTTTGTCAATAGACAAACGCTCGTCCATTCTGACATTTTTTTTTATTATTATTTCTCTTCAGATCATTACATTTGCCATTTCAAGTAAATTACACCTTGATCTGTTATCGCATTGATAAAACAAGTAAAATTAAGCAGAACCCTACGGTTCCCACTGTTTTAGTCCTGGTTGAAGATCTCCAAAGAACAAAGAATACATTAAATGAATTTATGTCCCGCCTCTAAAATATGTTCTAAACCTGCAATAGCTGTAACAAAAGATCTGTGCAAGCAATGTGCACAGTATTACATCGTTCACATTTAGTATTACATAGCATGTGCATCAATTGTAAAATCTGTCATTTATATTAGCACATTCGTCCAATATGTACCATCCTAAGCATCCAATAGTACAGACCTAAGAGCAAGATATCTTTGACACCTTACAAGACAACTTTGACACCTTTCGGCTGTCAATTTTTGTCTGTGTTTCCACAATTACCACATCATTTAAAAACTTAACTTAGTACTTTTGTATTATTGAACTTGGGAGAACTAAAATTTTTACGTTCATTTTGATTTAATTTTTTTTTAAATTTGCATTTCTGTAAAAGCTAGTTTTCTGAAATTACAAAATCTTTTCTTTTTAGCATACTCATAATAATAATAAAATTGTTCGATTTGCGTATTTAAAATGTCACTACCCGTGATATTTCGAATACGTGCAGGTTTCAATATATTTCGTAAAGAAATAAAACACTTTTATTGAGACCATAATTCTGTAATTCATTAATGCAAAATTTAGAAAAAATACACAAAAAACTTGGTAAAACTGTCAAAATAAAAATGACAACTACTATTATCTGTCATTTGTCATCTGTCATCTCACATTTGTCATCTGTCATCTGCCAAGGAATATAATTAACAAAAACTCCAACAAAAATTCTTTGAATTACCTTGTTAAGTCTTTATCCAAAATTTCTAAATTATCAAGAACAAATTATAAATACCATACCTCATTATTCTCTTATAATTTGGCGTCAAATTTCTATACTACCTTTAGCTTATTCTTTATTTAACCTTTGCAATGTTATCGAAAAATTTATTTGCATCTTGTAGTGTTTTCCAGTCCTTGCTATTAGTTTTAATGTACTTTATCCAAATTCATTCTAGAACATTTCAACTTCTACGTATCACTGTAGCTCACCATAATATGGGTACGCAATGTTTTGGGGTTAATTATTTTTTACAGTTTAATTATAATATAGCACTTGTATTTTCCATTTTCAAAACTCTTGTCAGCCAATTTTGACATTTCAATTTATTTTTGCAACTGTCAATCTTTCTGTCATTTTTTTGTTTCTTTCATTTTAATCATTTTCAAAATATTTTATGTATGGAACAACAAATACTGGCCAAAATTAGTTGTAGGTGTAGGCATCCCACTTCTGATGTTAGAACGCTTTATAGCGTTTATGATAATATCAATTAAAACACACAAATCCAAGCACATATAAGCGTTTATTACTACGTCTATTTACAATCTGTCACATATATGTTATTATGTTATGGTTACTAACGCAACATATTACAAAGGAGGTCCAAGAACTAGTTTTGACCCTAACATATATATATAAACCAGTGGCGAAGGGAAACCTCCGCTAGACTTGCCCTCCCATAAAAAAATATTTAAAAATACAATGTAAATTTAAAAAAAAAAATAATAATATTTAGATAAATCTTCAAAAATACATCAAATTATGTTCTATACAAATTTTTGTCCAAGGCTTGCTTTACTAGTTGCGAATTAATTATCATGACCATGGAAACGTTACATATAAGTATGAAAAAATTGAGACTTAGAAAAATTTTAAATAATTTTACAAAAAAATTCGAAATTTTTCGTTTTATCAAAAAACGTCTCAAATAAAAGTTATTAGTTATTGCATTTATAGTAACTTTTGTTCAATAAATTTTTTCGAAATATTTTTCTGTTGCTAAATATTCGCAAAAATCTTAAAATCGACACGAGTAAACTCCCATTTCTAGTCAACCGATTTTCATAAAAAACAATAGGGTTCTTCCCATTTAATAGGAGAATTTTTTAGTACCAGAACGAACTCTTTAAGTTAAACCGTTTTTGAGTTATCGTGTATACACACAGACAGACAGACAGACAGACACACACACACACACACACACACACACACATACAGACGGCACTTCGAAAATAGGTTTTTTGGATTCCCTGGACCATGAAACGTGGTCATCCGTCAAAATCTCGACATCGAAAATTTTCGCGATTACAATACTTGCCCCTTATATATTAAGGTCGGGCAAGTAAAAATTGTTTTAAATTTGCTGTTGATGCAAAATTGTTCATTTTTAAATTTGTTATTGATGCAAAATTTGAGTATATAAATTGTTTCGATAAAAATAAAATTATTATACATCAATTAACTGTTGATTTCCTACATCTGTGGTTGTGTTACAAATTGTACAAGTATACGTATATATTTTAAACTAATAACTTTTTCTATGTTAATCGTTTAATTATTTATTTTTTTTTTTTATAGTACATTTCTTTTTTTGCTGGTTAATTTGGTTTTTGTGGTACAAGCAAATAACTACATCCTTCTAAAATTGTAAGTAAATCAACATAAAAGTATAGTTTATTTTTTATTTTAAACATAATAATATATTCTAATGTTGCATGTTTAAATTCAATTATTATTAAATATTTTTAAAAATTGTTAATTGATGTATGACATTTATTATTATTGCAACATTAGAATATATTATTATGTTTAAAGTAAAAAACAAACTATATGTTTTCCAAATTTTTATTTTTATATTTAATATTTTTGTTTTTATTTATTTATTTTAGTTGTACATCGTCGATTTTGTTGTTGGTGTTCCCTGTGGTCTGCTTGGTGTTTCTGCAAAAAATGTGAGTAAAATAACCTACAGGTATAGTTTATTTTTTCACTTTAAGCGGAACTAAATGGTAATTTATTTTTTCACTTTAAGCGAAAGTAAATGGTAATTTATTTTAATTTATGTTGCATTTGTGTTGTTATTATTAAGTTATTTTCAAAGCTGGTTAATCAATGTAAAATATAAACATTTTAATTTCAATTCTTAAATTTGAAATACATTTTATTTTATTTATACAGTTACCATTAGTAACAATATAATATTTTTACCAAGATTTTTTTATAAAACTAGATTTATTGTGTTAAAAATAACAGGTTTCAAAGTTGCATTCAAACGATAAAAATTACTATATTTCAAAATCGCTAATTCTGCTTAAGGTGATTTTTTTTTTTTTTTAATAATATATTTTATATTTTTTATAGTTGTTTATTATCAACGTGTTGTTGCTGTGACAGATTGTTGCTACCCCTTAAAGTCGTAAGTGAATTAACTCTATATGTTTTAAAAAAATTATTTTATTTATAATATTTTGTTTCTCAGAAAATCCATCAACCATTATTTTAAAAATGAATTTCCTTATTTTATTCTCCTTTTTCTTCATTAAACTCACCTTTGCTCAGAATGATGTGTCTGATAATTCAAAATTTGCGTTGAATTATTTTATAAAATACGGCTATGTCGAGACAGATAGCCATTCTCAAATTTTGATCACAAACACCAGCACAAAATATATTTCGGCTTTATCTGCATTTCAACATTTTTTCCAAATTGACTCAATATTGTGCTGGACAATGCCAATTTATCTGTAATGCGAAAACCACGATGTGGTGTTACAGATCTTTTATTAAATTTTAATACACATAACACTAGGTGGGAAAAAAATACAATTTCTTGGCATTATGCAGATCAGACTCAAGAACATTGGATAGATTCGGCTGAGAGGGCTTTCGAAATTTGGGCGAACGAAACAAACCTATAGTGTTCACGCGGTCAATTTACAATCCGGACATTTTAATTTCATTTCAAGCTCTGTCTCATTATCATTCAAAACACAACAGACGGCATGAAAAATGCAAAATTTTTGATAACGTAACTTTAGCCCATGCGGAATTTCCAAATGAAGAGCAGTCAACTTTGGAAATTCATTTTAATAGACATTTTAAATGGGATTTTAGAACAAATGTTTGTGATCCGGGATATAAACATTTTTTATCTACCTTACTTCACGAAATCGGACACACCCTGGGCATTTTTCATTCCAACCATAGAAATTCTATGATGTTTCCCACCTCTCCGGGTGGCGTTTTTTCTGTTCTATTCCAAGACGATATAGACGCCATTCAATCCCTGTGTATGGCGTTCCCATCCCCACAAGAACACCACAACCGCCAACACTATCCCCATCAACCCAACCGTCTTGCCAGCCTCCAAAACCACACCCAATTTTAACAACCCCAGCACAACCTCCAAACCCACGTTTCCCATTCTCATCTCCAACAGCAACATCGGTCACGCAACAGCATCGATCGACAACACCATCAACGGATCCGTGTAAGTCAACGTCATCTACAACGGATCCGTTCGCAACGCCCACAGGAACAACCAGAAAAGCACAAAAACTTGTATCAATGCACAACCACTTGTATCATTACGTTTCAAACATTAATAAATGATGAACTGTAATATGTTATTAATATCTTCTTTTATTCAATACATCCTGTTGTTTTAAAATCTCAACTATTTCAATAAGTAAAAAAAATGTTTATGCATTAAACTCATATAAAGCGCAAATAATTCTATTTGAACGAAATGTGCATTAAACGCATATATACACTATATATATATATATATATATATATATATATATATATATATATATATATATATATATATATATAATGATAAAATTATGTTAAACATATACCATAATAACGACTATTGAAGTAAATTTTCACAATTAACCTGCAAAGTAATATTGTTCTGCAAAAATAATGACCTAGTAAACTTTTATGCATAAAATTAGAATTTTAATAAATATTAACTTGTAGCGAGGTTTGCAATATATTTTAATGAAAGATGAGAGGACGTAAAAATGTCTTTTAAGTTAATTATTTATTGTAAAGTAATTATAATACAAAGTAAAGTATGCTACATTTAAAGAAAACAGCAAATAGCTGGAAAAAAATTCTTGTACAACTGTTATACTTTTTATAAAATAAAATGATAATATATATTGAACATGTTTTATTCACACACCTTATTTACAGTTGGTTCGCCACAGGTTTAATACTGGATTTAGATCCATAGTGATTATGCGAATGACTCGTTTATTTTATTTTGATGTTCAATTTCTTTTTCAATTTAATATTCTTAGTTTCAGAGTGGAATACTCGACTTAACTTAACCTCCTTTCTTTCTTTTGTACTAAAGAAGTTATCATTGCTCAAACGGTTCCCGAAAACACACTGTATATATATATATATATATATGTTAGCATCTAGCCTTCCACGAAGCCCTGTTACGTCACCATAAAATGTTATCTAGATGCTATCCGTAATCGGGACCCACTAATGATGACAACTCATTAACGATAACGATGACGGCTCATTACACTAATTGGTTTTTATAAAACACACGTAGAATTTGATAGAGAGATCAGATGTTTTCATACGTTGTAAGAGTGAATACGTAGAATAAAATAGTCTGTGAACAACTTGAGATTTATTTAAACAATAAATCCCTTATTTGTTTACATCAGAAGTGGGATCGAGTTGACGTTTCTGCATGTGAATGGGATTCATGCACGTCTTAATAATATTTTGTTATTTTATTGGGGATCTTGCTTTGTTGCATTTTTGCAGTGTTTTGTTTAAATTATTAAATTGATGATTAAGTGACAAATAGTGATGTGATAAATTATTACCTGTCTGCGTTGTACGGATATTATTGAATTTAAGTTTTTGTGCTTGAACAGTTACAAAAGTTAATCATGCAATTTTGTTCATGAAAAACTTATTTAATCAATTTGCGAAGGCGAACGTTCGAAAACGTTTCTGGTTGTGAACGGGAAAAATGGAACAAATGGGTATGAAAATAATGTTTGTCTAAGATAGTAGTTTGAAAGTGAAAAACGCAAGTGATACGTTTCAATTATTTGAAATTTGTATTAGAGTTTTAAAACTTGAGATATCCTATTTTGATATGTGAGTTTTGAGTTTAAAGATCTAAGTTCTGATGATTGAGTTTAAACTTTGATAAGAATTAGAAATTTGTATTCAGAATGACAAACGGCAGATCACTGATATTAGAAATGCGAAATACGAGAGTTACCTTTTATGTTTTTACATGCGACCAATAGATGGCAAGATTGAATTGTGTCATTGCTATATTCGTAAAATTTGACATTTGTTATTGTGAAATCGGTAGCAGCTTATAAATTTACCGAGTAGTTTGTTGACAGTGATGCGTAGAAATTGAAATGTTCTAGCATGAATTTGGATAAAGTACGTTAGTCATAGTAAGGGCTGAACTACACTACAAGATGCAAATAAATTTTCCGATATCATTGCAAGGCTAAAATAAAGGATAAATGAAAGATGGTACGGAAATTTGGCACCAAATAATAAGAGAATAATGAGGTATGCTATTTCTAATTCGTTCTTGGTAATTTAGAAATTTTGCATAAACAAGGTAATTCAAAGAGTGTTATTATTATTGTGAGTATTCTAAAAAGAAAAGGTTTTGAAATTTCAGAGAACTAGCTTTTACAGAGTTACAAATTAAAAAATAATAATGTTTTAAATCTAATGAATGTTAAATTTTAGGTTCTTCCAGGTTCAATAATACAGGAGTACCAAGTTGAGTCTGTAACTGATGTGGTGGTTGTGGATACACAGATAAATATAGGCAAGCGAAAGGTGTCGAAGGTGTCTCGTAAGGTGTCAAATATGTCTTGGCCTTAAGTCTGTACTAATGATACACATTTGATGAAAATGCCAATATAAACAGAGAGAGAGAGAGAGAATTTAAAATTAATGCACATTGCTTGCGCAGATCTTTTGATACAGTTATTGCAGGTATTAGTGCCAGGAGGTAAATTCATTAAATTTGTTCTTTGCTCCTTGAAGAACTCTTACAAGGACTAAAATAGTGGGAACCGTAGTATTCTACTTAATTTTACTTGTTTTGACAATGCGCTTGATAACAGACAAAGTCGCAGTTTACCTGAAATAGAAAATGAAATGATCTGAAGAGAAATAAAAAAAAAATGTCAGTATGATCGAGCGGTATATAAAAAATTCAATTGGTCTTGAATATCACAATAGAAAAAAACAAACACTGGTACGACACCTTTGCAACGGCTCTTGGGAGTAGATAATTCCAGCCCTTTGATTCAAGCCCTTTTGCGCCATTTAACACCATTACGGAATCAACAACTTGATCGCGAAAGAGTTGAGAGAACAATGAGAGATAATCGTGGCTTTGAAAACGCTAACCGAAAAAGGCGAGATACTTTACGGTTTTCGTTGGGAGATTTTGTGCTGATACACAGGGATTCCAAATTGCACATCAGTAAAAACAGATTACGAGTTTTTGGGTCCCTATGAAGTACTTAAATGCTTAGATAAAGGTCGATACGAGTTGATGAAAGTTGTTACGAATTTCATCACTAAGGCAGCAAAGGAACTAGTAAGTCGGTGGCCTGCCAGTTGGGTGGTGAGCTGTGATATGAAATACCTCATCGAGATGTAGGAATCTGATGAGTCAGGTAACTTTCAATGCTAAGTATTAGTTGATCAGTTGTATTTTGTCTTTTTAGGGTGGTTGGATTACCACTGGCAGATTAGTCAGTTTCTGGGATAATAAAGTAGAAACTGGTCTAATAGTTGATCTCTTACGGCCAGAGTTGTGCCGTTGGAGGAGATTTCTCAACATTAATCGTTTTATTTTTTAGAACAACAGCCCTCAGACTTTTTACAGCATTCGAGTTCTGCAGACCATGTTCCTGGAAAAGACTAGGAGATGACAGGCGGCGCTTCGAGAGCGGAAGCTATCCGTTATGAAATTGGAGAAAAAGTAGTAGTAGAAGATATACAATTGACCGGTAGCGCCAAGTTGGGGGCCAAGCTTCTAGGGCCTTATGAAGTTTTGAGTGTAAGGGCGAACGATCGCTATTTATGTAGCGCTTAAACCGCACGAAGGTAACTGATTATGTTGAGAATAACTAGAATGGTAAAAGACATTTTATTGCTTTCATAAAATGATAAGGCACTGAGTATGAAGCAGCGACAGTCACTGAGCTTGTTGAGTACCGCAAGACACACTGGTCGTTTTTGCTTTGTGAAGGCACCGAGTATAAAGAAGCGACAGTCACTGAGCTTGTTGGGTACTGTAGACAATCTGTAATGAAATAAATGGATAGTTGAGTTAAGAATTGATAGCTTGTCGAGTACCGCAAGACACACTGGTCGTGTTGAGGGCAGTTGAACGATCAGGGACCGTCTCTGCTAGTTGAGAGCAGTTGAACGGTCAGGGATCGTCTCTGCCAGTTGAACGATAAGGGACCGTCTCTGCCAGTTGAGAGCAGTTGAACGGTCAGGTATCGTCTAGGTTAAGACCATGGTCTATATGTAGATTGAATGAGGGCCCTCGAATGTGGTGTGGATCTTAAATGGTCAATGGTGTGGATCTTAAATGGTCAATGGTGTGGATCTTAAATGGTCAATGGTGTGGATCTTAAATGGTCAATGGTGTGGATCTTAAATGATCAGGGATCTTAAATGGTCAGGGACCTTAAAAGGTCAATGATATTGGACCTTAAATCTTTTCTTTTTCCTTAAATCTTTTTGAAGATTGTTTCAGACTATTCTAAGGCCTACATGATCATCCCCTGATGTCATCTACCACATCATCATTTATCAGATATTCGTCTACAGAAAGGACGTGAGGACACGCCAGGAGTAGGACGGCCGTGTTAGCATCTAGCCTTCCACGAAGCCCTGTTACGTCACCATAAAATGTTATCTAGATGCCATCCGTAATCGGGACCCACTAATGATGACGACTCATTAACGATAACGATGACGGCTCATTACACTAATTGGTTTTTATAAAACACACGTAGAATTTGATAGAGAGATCAGATGTTTTCATACGTTGTAAGAGTGAATACGTAGAATAAAATAGTCTGTGAACAACTTGAGATTTATTTAAACAATAAATCCCTTATTTGTTTACATATATATATATATATATATATATATATATATATAATAGGAAATTATTTGGGAAAAAGAAGTAAAGCGAAGGATAATGCAATTATTTCATAATTGATCCAATATTTCGTTTATTCTTCATAAACTTTTTCAAGGATTTCTATAACAAAATGAACCGGTCATAAAAGCAAACACAAACTGTACAATTTCTTACCGAAATAGTTAAGCACGTCGCCAAGATGTAATATAAGTAAGTGAAGTTAGACCCATGGTGTCCAAAACAGTAATAGAGTTGTTAAGAAACACTTGAATACATCAAAAATTGAAGAAAACAAGTTAAAGATGTTAAGGCAGATTTGACGCCATTTTAGTTACTGAGTCACATGACCCGATACGCAAGGCATTGTGGTAATGCCAGTAACAAGAAGAAAACTTCCTACTTCTAACCCCGGGAAAATATGAAATGTTTGACATCTAGTGGATGTAAACAAGTAAAACTCCTACGAGGAGAAAAGTATAAAGTGTAAAAAGGTACATTTAGAAAATAATTTAAAGGAAGGTAGTAAAACAAGGATGGAGATAACCCACTAAATGTAAAAAATGGAAGAACTACACCAAAAATTCACCTGACATTTTTAAAAGTTAACAAAAACGAGTAAATGTCATGTAAGCTTTCCGTATCGGTTCTGGCATTTAATACATTATGGAAGTGGTTAATATAACACATTTCATAAAAAAATCTTTTAGAATCGTTGGGAAATCTATCCAACACCTTAGGATTTTCGAAATCCACAACATGATTAGTGGAAGCTACATGCGTAGCTAAGGTACATTTCTGAGGATTAACCCGGCAATCTGATTTATGTTGTATGATCCTATTTCTAAGTTTTTGGATTGAACTTCCCACATATACTTGTTCACAAGAACAGTTTAACATGTAAATAGTGTTTTTAATCGATAAGTGGTCAATCTTCTGTTTTAATTTTGTATTAATAACTGAAAGTTTCTTTAAGGGTTTATCGGCTATTACTAGGTTATCCAATCTAAGTACTCTTTTAATACTGTTAGACATATGTCCCATGTAGGTTAATGCCCTATACTTAATAGCTTCTATAGAAGAGGTACCGGACCCATGTAATTCAGGATTCCTATTATGTGAACTGGGTTCATCTGTATTTATGTTGAATAAAAGTTTGTAAATTAAATGTTTGGGGTAAGAGTTTTCTATGAAAATTTTGGCAAGTTTAAGTAAGTTTTTATGGATTAGAGATTCATCCGAAATTTTAATAACCCTATATTTCATGGTTTTAACCAGTGCAATTTTGTATTTTAAAGGATGAAAAGAGTGAAAATTAAGATAACGGCCAGAAAAAGTTTTTTTTGTGTACCAATCGAACCTAAGTACGTTTTGAGGATCTCTAAATGCATAGGTGTCTAAAAACGGAACCCCTTTTTTTAGAACATCTTCTTTTTCTACAGTGAACTGTAAAGAAGGGTGGTATTGGTTAAATATGTTTAATGTAACATCTACCTTATCTTCAGGGACTGCTAAAAGTAGATCATCTACATATTTTTTTATGAAAGGGATTTCAAAATCAAGTTTTTCAGTCACCTTTTTAAGTAGAGTATCCATAACGAATTGTGATAAGATTGGACTCAAGGCTGAACCCATAGTTAGCCCTTTGTTTTGCAAGAAAAATTTATTGTCGTAAAAAAATAGCAGGAACGATACAGAGTTTCCATGATCTCTATGAATTTAGATTTACTAATTTTAGTAACTTTTTTAATCTTTGGCCACCTAAGTTGGATTTCGTTGGCAATAAAATATATATATATATATATTATAGAATTGCACTATATTTATATTGCCCGTTAATTAATAAATTGGAATATATAATGATATATTTATATATATTATAAACAGTAATAAAGTTTTAACAGTTTTACAATCAGAATTCAGTATATAACTATACAAAACACACAATAATTAACTGTCAGAATCACAACTATTATTATTACCAAAACATTCGTTGCTAGGAGACGGTAAATATATAAAATTTAAGATCTAGCGTGTTACAGTCTCCCCCTCTGGTTCGTGGAAGCGTCCCGCGACTGAACCAGTAAATTTGCGGAAGTCTTCCTTGGTCTCCCTCTTTTCTTCTTCTTAATGACTGGGAAAATTGGGTCCATTCTACCGAAGTATGGTACAATTTCCGAAGTGTGCACCTTTGTTAATACATGACCAGGTTTATCTGGGTCTTCAATTACGAAAGTTGTAGGTGTCACAGCCCGCAGGATTTTATATGGGCCGTCGCGTTTTGGCATCAACTTGGAAGTAATCCCTCTACTTGCAGAACTTAGTTGATGCGTTTTTAACAATACCCGAGTACCAGGTTCGTAACTTGGGGCTGGACGACGGTTCTGATCGGCGTACTTCTTTTGTCGATCTTCAAATAATTCTTTAGCCTTAATACGATGGATGATTCGCTTTATTTCATTTTCTTCTGAATGATCAGTAGTGATTGATGACAGTTGAATTCGTAAGATATGCGTCATCTGTTGTATCACTTCGCTAACGAACTGAGGTTCATTGTCGCTAACGATCTCTTCTATGAGTAATTTGGCGGTTTCAAAAGCTGTTGCCTTCTTTTCGCCAGACATACGATAAGGTGGTACTGAGATGGGTACTTGATCTGGAGCAGTAATAATACAGTGCTCGATGATCTTAGTTGGCTCTCCCCCTACTTCAAAGACAGTTTGACTTTCTTCGTTGGCACGTAACTCCGTATTATCTATAGCTGTGAGAGCTACTTGCTCTGACATTGCCATATCTGGATTGATGGCTTGTTTATCATTCACAATAAATGCATAAATTTCATCCGGTGAATCTCGAAAATACCACGACTCATCTGCTAAGTCTAAGACTATTCCTAACGAGCATAGTACGTCAGCGCCTAACAAGGTATGGTTGTCCTTGTCACCTGGCAATACTATCATTTTACTGAGAACGGATCTTCCCTTAATGGTAATTGGTACATTTGCTGTTTGCACCATTACCTCTTTTGAAACTCCATCTGCTAAAGTCATGACTAGGTTGGAAGTTTCAAATCTGCACCTATTTTGCAATATTTTAAACAAGTTCCTACCCATGATACTACGAGATGCTCCTGAATCGGCAATAGCTGTACCCACAAATTCAAATATTCTGACTGGAACAATCGGTTGCTGTAGCGTGACGGTGTCGTCAGTTATTGTATAAAAGCTAGTGGCCTGGACACTTGTTTCGTCAGATTTACATTTCGGGCAATTAGCACGTATCACTCCTGGATAATTGCATCCGTAGCAGCTGATACTAGACTTAGATGTTTCTACAACGCTTGTTTTATTAACTAAGCTGGCATCGTTTTGTCTAGCTCTTTTATTTTGTAGGGTCCTGCAGTCGTCTACTGTGTGACCTACGTTCCTGCAATAATTGCATTTAATCTTCTTTTTGAGATTTCCCTCCTCATTCTCTTTCTCTTTGACGAGCAGAGATTCATTTTTTATTTGTACGGACGGCTTGTCTTCAAAAGATTGCTCAACAGTACGTGCTAGTCTTAAAAATTCAGTAAATGTACTTACTCTATCCCTAGGCACATGTTTTCTGATGCGCCGATGGATAAGTCCATACACCATGTCCATTTGAACCTTTTCCGTCAAGTCATCGGGAATTTCTGCTAGCAATGCTCGACATTTGCTGATGAAGCGATCAGTTGGCATATCAGCTGTTTGTTCAAGTTTAAATAGGTCCCGATAAACTTGAAATGGAGCTCTTTTCCTTCCGAATGCGATTTTGAGCGCATTTATGGCTTCATTCCATGTCTCAGTTGTCGCACGGATTCCTAGCCACCATGTAGCAGCATCACCTGTCAATAGCATTGGCAAGCCTCTTAAAGCGTTCGCATCAGAAACATCAGCGCATTCTTTAAAAACTTCAATAGCACATATAAATGCATCGACATCGCTCTCCCTTGCTCCATCAAACCGAGATGTACATTTCACAAAATTCCCATTTTGTTGTGGTAATGTCGGCGAAGGAGTTCGTTCAAGGACCGGTCGATTATTTATCTGCTGAAGCAGCGTCTGAAACTGTTCTTCTGAAAGCACAACGTTCGTCATCTTTGCAGGTCTACCGCGTGTGTTACGTTTCGAAGAATCAGTAAAACTCATGTAAAGTTCAAGAAACTTATGTGCGTAAAACTAACAGTACAAAATTGGTCGAGACGGCACGACAATGTTCGCACGATAGGACAGTACACACTCGCGACAAATAATATTTAATTTGAATACGCAATGAGCAATGAATTGGAATGTCCAGCACTTCACGAACGTCTTTCCATAAAATAGTCTCAACAGTTACTGTTACACTTGTAATATAGTCAAAATCACAACACTGTAAAACTTAAAAACTGTAAAACTTCAACAATTATTCGGGCCACAACGTTGGGTCGCCAGCTATAGAATTGCACTATATTTATATTGCCCGTTAATTAATAAATTGGAATATATAATGATATATTTATATATATTATAAACAGTAATAAAGTTTTAACAGTTTTACAATCAGAATTCAGTATATAACTATACAAAACACACAATAATTAACTGTCAGAATCACAACTATTATTATTACCAAAACATTCGTTGCTAGGAGACGGTAAATATATAAAATTTAAGATCTAGCGTGTTACAATATATATTTTTTTTAATTGCATGTAAAATCTGTTAGTACATAGAACACACGGTGTCCTTTGGAAGTTTTTGTCTGGTTTAAAATACATGTGTCATTACATTTGTTACTTTAATTTTATGAATATTTTCAATTTTGAAGTCAAAATATATGTCTCTTTGATAAGTATATACTAATTTGTACAGTTCAGATAATTTGTATTATAGTGTTTTTATGTTATTTAGTTAGTGTCATTTATGTGTTTATAAACATATAAATGAGGATTCGAAGATTATTTTTTTTTAATAATATGAAAATCGAAATATCTTCCCGGGTACCGACACCGCATTCCTCCCAGATTACGAAATACGACCATTTTTATATCACTCTTTGTATTAGGAGATCAGAATACGTCAGTGGTAATTGGAATGTTTTCCTAATACTGATTACACTTAATTAGGTACGTCTATTCTTAAAAATTTTCATAAGAAAACATTTTACCTATGACGTAAAAAAACCGCTCAACCATACTCGCAGACATAAAAAAATCCTTATATTTATTCTAACACATTTCTATTAAATTATGAACTCAATACTGAATACTTACTCAATGTAATGCCACACAATTACACCATGTAATGTCACAATGTAAAAAACTGACTTGTTTTATATACACGGCTAAGTTTCATTATTCGTTATTAATTTACAAAAATTATAACATAAAAATTAACATATTTACATATAAACATTAGAAAATAACATTCCGCATTTTTCGTTATTAATTTACAAAAAATTATAACATAAAAATTAACATGTCTCGTTTTCTATCTAACATGACGTTAGTTTTACCGCAGTTTGACGATACATCGTATGCTCTCAGGTAAGAGATATCCATGACGACATTCATCTGTATGAATAAAATTTATTTTCAAGAGCAATCCGTATCAAACATTACCAGTAAGAATCATTTAAACCTTAACCCAGTTTCCTAACATTCGCTTTCACAACCTATATTTGCATATGCAGTTAATTATAAATATACATATCCTATTCCATTCACTTTTTCAATACTCGAGTTAACAATTGATATTTTGCATTTTAGAATACAAATAAACGTTCTCTCATGAATATCTTCATTATCGTTTAAATTAATGACTTTCAGAGAGCCGCATTTAACAAACTGCATCTAAACAATGTTTCAGTTATAAACATACATGTCCCTTTTATATAACTAATCCCGCACGATTCCAGCACGGCCCAACAATTACCACTGACATATTCTGATCTCTTAATACAAAAAGTGATATAAAAATTGTTGTATTTAGTAAACGGTATGGATATCTTCATTAGCGTTTAGATTTATGACTTTCAGGGATCCACATTTAACAAACTGCATTTTAACAATGTTTCAGTCATAAACATACATATCGCTTTTATATAACTGTTCAGATCAAGTCTCCAAAACTCACATATAAATATAACTTATCCTACACGATTCCGACACGGCTTTCGAGAAGGCACGGCTGACAGTCCAACGGTCAAGCCTCAAAACACCACATATTTTTACATCAGTTTCAGTGAAAATCGGCTGGTCGCACTTTCAAGGTCAAAGTGTCACAAATATGACGTAGCTCCACTACTCAGGAGCAGTATTTTCTAAAGAAGATGTTGCTGCTATTGCAGGTAGACTTAGAAAGACTCCATCTGAGATTTTAAATACTATCAATGCAAGCAGCCAGTCAGGTGGTCAGTATATGGCTTCATCAAGTCTAGCATGTGCAGCAGTTTGTGTAATAATGTCCACAAAGGGGTTGAAAGACAAGGATGTAAAAGTGAGCATCATATGCAAAACCATGAGGCAATATATTTCTAAACAAAAATATTTTAGCATTGGTGACTTCGAAGTTTATGCAGAATATGCACACGGTGGCATACCAGAGAGCTTAGAACCTGAAAATTTAATGGATATTCTTAATAGAGTTCAAGAGAAAGCCCTAACTGCTAGGAAAGCAGCAGAAACAGCTAGACAGACTGCCACACCTACTGAAATAATTGCCCCTGCACCTAGAAGTTCGGTAAACCATTAAGGTTCCACATACCAATTGCAAGTGGATCAAATGTTAGACCCAGGACTGGAGTCATGGGACTGGCAAGACAATTTATTGCTAGGTTAGTTAATAGATGGATGTCGAGAATATTGAGGTAGTAGAACATTGCCAACTCTGCTACGCATATTAGTCCCGAAGGTGACGACCACGACACCGACGCCAGATTCTAGTATCGAGAGGGAAGCCAAGCAAGTAGTGACCATGTGAGTGGGAGAAGATTTCTCCAGGCTCCTTGACTCCCGGATGGGTAGCCCCCGCCTCGGAGATAGGTCCAAGCCGATCCTGGCCAACACGGGGTGGACCGAAGACTTCCCCAACTCCATGGACCAATTCAAACATATATATTGTAAATGTAATATACATGTTTAATAAATTTGTTATGTTGAAGCCAGGAGTTGTGTCTCAATCAAACCACCCACATGACAAGTGGTCACGGACGTCAATTCATTTGAGGATTGATCCTCGCCAAAAGCCGCCGTTGGTAGTAAAGTACGAACCAGCCTAAAAGCGTCAGCTGAGGGTTGTGTAGGTTTTATCCTCGGCAATATATCCGCATCGGCAAACGTAACTTTGCTTATGGGTTCATATGGGAAGTGAATGAAAGTCTGCATATTGTTTAAGAAATCTTTGTGTCCAAAGTGACCATCAACTGCGTCATAGGTTTTTCCACCATCGTGAATATACACGTCCTCCTCTGCGGAAAGCTTCGGATATTTCTCCATCTGTTTTGAAAATATCAGAGGAAGCCGAATGGGCCAACATCTGTTAACCAAACTTCGAGTTCAATAAAGCAACAGTGTCACGTGGATTTCTGAAATTTACTAACATCTTCGCCGTTCAAATGTTCATAATCGGGATTTAGTTTGGTGAATGGTGCCAACACTAAGTCTGGTTGATCGGCAAGTTTTCTGATTATATAATATTTGCCGCAACCAGGACCGGCCCGTATATAGAATACCTTCACATTTCTCTTGAAAGAACTTTTCGGCAATTTCTTTTCGGCTCGCTCTTTAACTGTTTTTAAACCAGTCGGGTCATTATCATTGTTGATTAAAGTTGTTCGCAATTTGTCTAGTTCTTCTTGTGTTAGAGTAAGTTACAACCGTACTATCTGCGACCGGAGTGCACAAAATCTGTTGTTCGCCCAAGTGCGGTTGCATGTGAAAACAAATCTCACAATCGGGAATATCTTCTTCATTCTCCAAGTCTGTAGTCAATATTGCGTTAACTTTAGTTCTTGGTCCATTGTTTTGAACCGTTACCATTTGATGTATTGCACTCTCGCGAAAAAGAACCAAGTCGTTGACAAGATGGCCTGAATAGACAAACACTTAAAATAAGATTCATTTTATATTTCAAAATTTACTAAATATTTAAATATGCTTTAGATTATGGTATTTTTCAAAACAGGAGAATACGCATATGGGAATGTTACAGCTTTTACACATGTAACGAGTTTTTTCCTTATTCCTTGTTTGGAACATAAAACACACCTTTTAGATGGTGGCTTTTAAGTTTTTTTTTGGAGGATACATAGATATAAAGTGTCTTCTCTGTACGTCGAAAAGGCATGTTATTTCTTTTCTTTGTTCCACTGGTTGATGCACGTGAAATATCGTATGAATGATGTGGGACTTCCGTGTTAATTTAGAGTACATAATAACGCCAAGGTATATTGCTGTTTTCTTTTGTAATGCTTAGTATAATAATTATTTCCAAGGCCTCTTCTAATTATGATGGGTTTTTATTGATTGACCGGACTGTTAAATTTTAGATATACTCATTTTATACTCTCTATTTAACATATACTTATATCTTTGGAAAGAAACTTCAGAGATTCTTCACAACATCCTAGATTTGAACATATCTTGTGCACTATTCAGTTTTTTTACTATTAGGTAGAGACAACTATGCTTCACGCTATAATATATAACGTTAATATTCGTTAACGTCAGGTTATTCACGAATTTTTTTTAATGAAAAAAGCCCGTCAATGCAGATAGTCCAAGATACTCAGAGGATTTACTTCGTCAGTAAAAGGTGCTAAAATAATGACGTCCCTTTCTAGTCGGTTTACATGCGAGAGTTTATTTTTTGCAAATCTGCCACCTACTTAACATTTTTAAAATATCAAGTATGTATTTAAGTTTTACTCGTCAAGTTAATAGTCATAAACACAAAATCTAAAGATTATAATCAAATGTGGCTGAACCATGTGAATATCGCCATTACAAAACTGCCTATAGCAAGAAAATAAAAATCTTAAATTTAATAATAATAGTAATTAAACAAGTAAGAACTCTTGATAAATACAATTTTAATTGTTGTTTTACTTTAATATATATGTTTAACGATCATATATAATATTAAAAAAAAATAAAAAATACAAACTCGTGTATTAGTCCAGTAACCTTGTCATGATTATAGGGCAAAAGTTGCATTAAGTGGGGGTAGTTAGTTTAGTTTTTTTTGTTTTTTCTTGTATGGGATGTGTTTGAGATGCAAAATCCAAGTTTTCGACCTCGGCAGCCCTCCGGAACACTTTTGAATTTCTCAAAAACTACTAAATTTTCGAACTTTTTTCGGTTTCTTCCCATTTTGACCATAAAGGAGCACGTTTTCGACAAACATTATTCTATGCATTTTTAAACTAGATTAAATTTGCTATAATTTGAGATCAGAATGGGCTCAGTAGCTTTAATAGTTTCTGAGATACAGCTTTTCAAAATTTGAAAAAATCTCCAAACTTGAAAATTTTATGCTAATTTTCATGTTTCATCATATACAATTGCCTTTATATCTTCAATAACCTGTCTAACATGAGTCGTTGAAGTAAACATTTATTCAATTTAATATTTTGAAGGAGGGGGGAGGAGGAGGAAGGGTTGTATGGGTGGAGGGAAGTCACTGTTCACCGTTTTCTTCATCGTCCTCAATCACCTGAAATGAAAAATTATATATTCAATATCCGAAGGTAAAATCTTGTCATAAAGTCCTAATATAAATACAACGCACATGAAAGTTGGTAAGCATTAATAAATACAAGTAATGGTATCTATAACATGTGGGTAAGAATTAATTATTATAAATAATGGTAACTTTCAACAACAATACGAGTGTAACTATACCTGATGACTTCTTCAATATCAATATCGTCGAGCAGCCTATCCATCTCGTTGTTGTCGAGGTCGTCCAAGTCGAGAGTGTTGTCGTCGACGTCTATCTTCATTTCCGGTAGGTTTTCGCAGGACTGGCCATTGCAGGTCCCGTAGACAACGGAACATTTCAAACCTGCTTTCCTGCAGTTGGAAGCATTCCTGCATCCCTTCTTGCAACTGCAAAAAATCATGTTCATCAGGTTTGAGGGGGCCAAGGCCTCGAACTGTAGCAACCCATCCCCATTCCAGCGGATTCTTTTTGTAGCCCAGCCAGTGCTGCACCTGGTAGTATGTGCGAAACGAATGTAGCTTTGCAGCATCTTGCGTGGGAGGTAGTCTGGCCAGGTTGAAACTGCTCTTGACTGCAGCCTTTGTGAAGAGCTTGTAGCGCAGGTCGTTTAGGGTTTGATTGGACCTTTCTCCACCATACAGTTCAATTAGGATTTTCTCCCCGGCTTCAGCTACTTGGGCAGGTGTCGCAGCTGGATTAGAAAAATCTGCAGCTTTCTCTTTAAGGTCTACATGCTTCTGTACTATTTGAAGCAGAGCTGTAAAGTAATGATTACTATTGTAATCAAATATTTGTGCATTACGATTACTCAAGTAATCGTAATCAAAACTTTGAGTACGATTACTCGAGTAATCGTACTCAAATATTCTTGATTACCATTACAAATAATCAGAAAGTAATTGATTATTTGATTAGATTACTTGACTACTTTAAGATTACTCAAAAGTATTCGAAAGTAATTTGAATTATTTTTAGATTACTTCTTGATTACTTTAGATTACTTTAGATTACTTTCAGATTACTTGAAAAGAATCGAACAGTATTCGTGGATTATATCATGATTACTCCTTGATTATTTACAATTACTTTACTGATCTAGGGCACTTCGGTAGTAATAGTGTACAGAAATATTTAGAATTTCGTAGGTATAATCAAGTAATTCAAAATAATCCTGGGCCCTTTAACCGTTCTTCACCAATTTTTGCACAGTTACTCTTTAGATCCTGCTGAAGTATGGACCCATAGAAATGTGTAGGATTTCGTAGGTATAATCAAGATATTCAAGACAATCCTGGGCCATTTGACAGATCTGCACCAAATTTTGCACAGTTACTCCTTAGATTCTGCTGAAGTAATGACGCATAGAAATGTGTAGGATTTCGTTGGTATAATCAAGATATTCAAGGCAATTCTGGACTCTTTGACCGGTCTGCACCAATTTTTGCACAGTTACTCTTTAGATGCTGCTGAAATAATGATGCAAAAAAAGTGTAGGGTTTCGTAGGTATATTCAAAATATTTAAGACAATCCTGGGCCCTTTGACCGATCTGCACCAAATTTAACAGTTACTTTTTATATCCTAATGAAATAATTATGCAAAGAAATGCGTAGGGTTCGTAGGTATAATCAATATATTCAAGAAAATCCTGGGCCCTTTGACCGATCAGCACCAAATTTTGCACAGTTCCTCCTTAGAACCTGTTGAAGTATGGACGCATAGAAATGTGTAGGATTTCGTAGGTATAATCAAGATATTCAAGACAATCCTGCGCCTTTTGTCAGATCTGCACCAAACTTTGCACAGTTACGCTTTAGTTCCTACTGAAGTAATGACGTATATAAATGTGTAGGGTTTCGTAGGTATAATCAAGAAATGCTAGACAATCCTGAGCCCTTTGACCGATCTGCACCAATTTTTGGATAGTTACTATCTAGAGCACTTCGGAAGTAATAGCGCACAGAAATTTTTAGAGTTTCGTAGGTATAATCAAAAAATTCAAGACGATCCTGGGCCCTTTGATTGATCTGAACCAATTTTTGCACAGTTACTCTTTACGTAATTATATGTAAGTAAGAAGATAGTTATAAAATTCTTCCATAGAATTATGGGTGTTTGAATATCTGTAATCTTATCAAATATTTATGTAACTTCTTAACAAAAGATATGTAAAATAAGTATTTAGTATCGGTGGAGGGCGTGGGTGGCGAGTCATACTTTGGATACAGGGTGCAGCTGCGTGCGCCCGGCAGGTAAGTGTCTTGTCATGTCTTCGTCTTCACGTGGCCTTTCACTGAGGGAGACGGCGGGCGGCGTGTTACAGGGTAGTGGTGAGCGCACCAAAAGCCAACTCCGGGTATCCTCACCATGCGCAGGTAACTGTGCAAAAATTGGTGCAGATCGGTCAAAGGGCCCAGGATTTTTTTGAATATCTTGATTATACCTACGAAACCCTGCACATTTCTATGCATCATTACTTCAACAGAATCTAAAAGGTAACTGTTCAAAAATTGGTGCAGATCGGACAAAGGGCCCAGGATTGTCTTCAATATCTTGATTATACTTACGAAATCCTACACATTTCTATGCGTCATTACTTCAGGAGGATCTAAGGAGTAACTGTGCAAAATTTGGTGCAGATCTGTCAAATGGCCCAGGATTGTCTTGAATATCTTGATTATACCTACGAAATCCTACACATTTCTATGCGTCCATACTTCAGCAGGATCTAAAGAGTAACTGTGCAAAAATTGGTGCAGAACAATTAAAGGGCCCAGGATTGTTTTAAATTACTTGATTATACCTACGAAACTTGAAATAATTCTGTACACTATTACTTCCGTGCCCTAGATAAGTAAAGTAATTGTAAATAATCAAGGAGTAATCATGATATAATCCACGAATACTGTTCGATTCTTTTAAAGTAATCTGGAAGTAATCTAAAGTAATCAAGAAGTAATCTACAAATAATTCAAATTACTTTCTATTACTTTTGAGTAATCTTAAAGTAGTCAAGTAATCTAATCAAATAATCAATTACTTTCTGATTATTTGTAATGGTAATCAGGAATATTTGAGTACGATTACTCGAGTAATCGTAATCAAAATGTAATCGTAATCTAATTTTACAGCTCTGATTTGAAGCAACTTGAGTTTTTCGTGGCCGAAGAAGCACGAGGTGGAATCACAGCCACTGAAGGCATGAGTAAAAGTGATGAGCTGACTGTCTGTAGATGTTAAGGTGGTTGAGCAGAAGACATCTGGAGGCAAAACCTCTTCCTCACTTCTGAACGTATATGGAACCTTTTATGGGACATCTGAGACCGGTGAGGATCACCAACAAGTCTACGTCCTCCTACAATAACCACGACTTGAAAATCAGAAGAATGTGCCTGAGCTCGGCGATTACATTCAGAGCACTTCGTGCTTTTTTGGCAGGCTCTGTGGGGTAACTATCGAACACTACAGCTATGTTCTGACCGTGCCGTGTCTCTAGATATTTTACATATCGGGCAGCTATGAAGTCAAACGAGGAATGCTTGGGCCATACCACCTTGTGAAGGAGATGACCACCATCTACAATCACAAATTTACTTCTTCCTTGTGACTCATCAATATTGATAGGTTTAAATGCTGCATAAAAAAAGGATTTATTGACCTTCCTTGAGTGAATAGAAACATCGGGATTGGTGAAAGCTCGTATGTGAAGTAGTTCTTCAATTCTTCAACAATCAACCAACCTTCAACATTGCTTTCTTCCCAATATCTCTGGCCATATAACAATTGACCCTTTTCTCTCCTCCAAGTCCATTACTTAAGGACATAATCACATCCGTTTTACGAAATGAAGGGTACTTCAAAAACCAGTCGCTCAGCTTCTTTGTATAGTTACACTCGTATTGTTGTTGAAAGTTACCATTATTTATAATAATTAATACTTACCCACATGTTATAGATACCATTACTTCTATTTATTAATGCTTACCAACTTTCATGTGCGTTGTATTTATATTATGACAAGGTTTTGCCTTGGGGTATTGAATACCTATATAATTTTTCATTTCAGGCGATTGAGGACGATGAAGAAGACAGTTTGGCAGATTTCCTTGGCCCTGATCCCTCAAGGAGAAAACAACATTACTAACGTTTCTTTTACACTATTTATTTTATATAATGTGTTAAATATATTTTGTATTTCAATTTCAGTTGTTTGGTTGTGAACAGTGACTTCCCTCTACCAATCCCACCCTTCCCCCTCCTCCCCACACCCCCTTCAAAATGTTAAATTTAATAAATATTTACTTCACTGACTCATTTTAGACAGGTTAGTGAAGATATAAAGACAATTGTATATGATGAAACATGAAAATTAGCATAAAATTTTCAAGTTTGGAGATTTTTTCAAACTTTGAAAAGCTGTATCTCGGAAATTATTAGGGCTATCAAGCCCATTTTGGTCTCAAATTGTGGAAAATTTAATCTAGTTTAAAAATGCATAGAATGGCGTTTGTTGAAAACGTGCTCCTTTATGGTCAAAATGGGTGGAAACCGAAAAGAGTGCGAAAATTTAGCAGTTTTTGAGAAATTCAAAAGTGTTCCGGAGGGCTGCCGAGATCGAAAACTTGGATTTTGCATCACAGGCACATCCCATACAAGAAAAAAAAAACGAAACTAACTACCCCCACTTAATGCAACTTATGATGTACTAGGTTGTTGGACTAAACTTCCAACATTGAAGTTTTTATTTATTTTTTTTTTGTCTAAGGACTCTACAATTAGTGTTGTAGGAATGTCCATAATATAATATAATAGAGCTCGATGTATTCAAACTTAAAGAAACTGGTTGATTGTTTTAAATATAATTTATTTTGTATTTATAGTACTAGATAAATGCCCCCTTTTTTAAATAATAAATTATGTGTTTTTATTATCCCTTAAATGACTCATATGTTATTGCAAATTTTAAAAACTAATAAATTTCTATATTATCCTAATTTAGTGTTATAACAAATTAATCTATCATAATTTATGAGTACTTTTATAAATAATGATAATTTCAGTTTTTTATTATCTCTTAAATGACTCATACCAGGTCTACAAGTATGAAATGCGATTTTTTTTTTTTAATAAAACACATTAACCTCAAAAGAACAGTAAAAGTTTATTTATTTAAAGTATGCTCCAATAGAAGTTATACATTTTTCCCATCTTTCAGGCAATTTGTGAATACCTCGCCAGTAGAACTCTTCCCCTTTCCCCGCAAATCATTCATCTAGTCATTCTTTCACATTTTCATATGAACAAAAGTGCTGCTCGGCAAGTGCATGATCCATCGATGCGAACAAGTGATAATCTGAAGGGGCCAAGTCTGGTGAGTAAGCGGCATGGGGTAGCGTTTCCCACTTGAGTGCCTCCAATGTGTTGCAAACTGCTTTTGCCTTATGTGATGAAGCATTCTCGTGAAGAAAGATTACCTTGTGCTGTCTTCTTTCGTATTCTGGTCGTTTTATGAGCAGCGAATGGATCAATTCGATCAGTTGTTGTTGGTAGCGTTGGGTATTAACTGTTTCACCAGGTTTTAACAAGTCATAATAGACCACACCCTTTTGGTCCCACCAAGTACAGAGCATTGTCTTTTTGCCAAAGCCAAAGTCTTGCAGTTGATGTGGATGGTGAGCCTGGGTTCACCCATGATTGAAATAGTAGGAAAATATTTGAAATACTAGGCAAATATTCGAAATACTAGTAAATATTTGAAATATGTAGTAGGCAAATATTGGAAATAAAACGGAAATCTTTGATATTGAAATATTTACTAAGCAAATATTTAACATAGTAGAAAAATATTTGAAATATGTACTAGGGAAATATTTGAAATAAAAGAGAAATATTTAAAATACTAGAAAATATTTGAAATGTTAGAAAATATTTTAAATACTAGCAAATATTTGAAATATGTAATAGGCAAACATTTGAAATAATAGAGACATATTTAAAATACTAGAAAATATTTTAAATATTAAGAAATATTTGAACTGCTAGGCAAATATTTGAAATACTATTAAATGTTTGAAATATGTACTAAGCAAATATTTGAAATAATAGAGACATATTTAAAATACTAGAAAATATTTGAAATATGTACTAGGGAAATATTTGAAACATTAGGAAATATTCGAAATAGAATGAATATATTTGGAATACTATTAAATATTTGAATTATGTACTAAGCAAATATTTGAAATAGTAGGAAAATATTTGAAATACTAAGGAAGTATTTGAAATAATAGGGAAATCTTTGAATTTGAAATATTTACTAAGCAAATATATTATCATAATTTAGTGTTATTGCAAATTTATCTCTCAAAATTTATGAATGTATGTCATCCATTAATTACTCTAAAACAGCGAAACAAATGAATTATATAATTAAAATCTCTTTTTATAATTCTTATTTTTGGAAATAAGGCTCATAAAAACTCGTTTCTGCTTACCGTGATTTACGAAGCGTTGTGGAAAGGAAATTGCGGAGGGGCAACGAATCTCCACTTCCTTGAGACCCCCCTCGTTTTTAAATTCCCCCTCAATATGCGCGCGGCCGTCACGATAGAATATTTTTCAAATTTTTCACCGAAAACCACGTGATCCTATGACGTCAGGGTCCAAAGTTTGAAAGTGGCCTCGGACGATACCAGTATATCTACTCTTGGGCTTTTGCGTTATTTCCAGTATATAGTGCCGTGAAACATCTGAAATTCGTCGTATAGGTTTGACGTGTGGACAGATCTTCACAAGGCCCGATTTACACGCTAGTGAATCGGCCATATCAAACTCTGTGTAGAACTCTCCATCCTCAGACAAGGCTAAATACTGCTCATTCGGATTTCGGAATTCGTCCCAGTCATACGGTAAGGGTATTGCCCAAAACACGTTGAAGTACCGACCTGGTGCTATCAGCGGTATTTCGGCGAATATCCTTATCGTGTCGTTAAAATATGCCGCGTGTACTGACATGTCCTAGTACACGTAGATATTTTCTTCTGGGCGAGATATTACCAGCGAAAGGCCGGTAGGCAACTAATCTTGCACCTCTCTCAACGCTTTAGCTAATTAAGTCGGACTGATGAATACAGGGTTCAGTTTTTTCATGGCGGTGGTCTCTAGAGCATTTCTTAAATCTTCAGTGTTATTTTTTAGATCATTTAACACATACTCCGCCATTTTCTGAGCTGAGTCCAAATTGAGCTTTAAAGCAATTTCTTTATCTATCTTATCTTTTCCGAAATTTAGTCTGGCCAGTTATTGTGTCAACAATTCTCTGACAGTTTTAATTTTGTCCAAATTCCCATTTATTTCTTTTTGGTTACCAGCAAGATTCTTGATGACTGTCACTTGTTTTTCTAACAAATGGGTCATATTTTTGGTGGTACTATCCAAACCATTAATTTTTCTATTTATCTTGGACAAGTCATCAGAATATACCCTACCAAGGAGAAATTTTAGGGCACTACCCCCTGCATTCACCATGCCTCGTGTCACTCTATCGGCTCCAAACGTTGCGACTGTCTTTACTAGGTCGGTGAGCTTAGCCTCGGCCCTTGCCACATCTTCTCTCAGTATTTCTAACTCTCTACTTACCAGACTATTCATTTCTTCGTTACGGGGTCTGTTCATCTCCAGCTCTAAATTTTTGTTGATCCTGGTGGCGTCTTCCATAAGGCGATCGAAGTCATTCAGGGACAGCTGGTAACCGTTAGGGATATATCGGTGCTGAGTACCCGGTTGTCGCCTGTCATTAAGACTTCGTCCTTTTTGGCGAATACCAGTCCTTTATCCAACGGCTCCGCCCCAACTCGACTCATCAGGATCAGAAAAATGTGAACTGGATCTAAAACATAGATTTTTTTCTTTTGTATCCTTTGGTTCACTGGGGGTTCCTTAACAGAAATTTCCGTGCGTATCCCTTATTTAATACTAGGCAAAAAATAATAATAATAATAATTAAAAAAATAATGAACAGACAAGGGTAGGCACAGTCGCTTGCGAATGACTCAAGACAAATCAGGAGCATTTCCTCTGCTCCGCATTAAATATCCACTTGAGAGTTCCCGCGGATCCTCGTCTTCGGGTTCCATCTACAGGGAGTCTGCGAAGAAATCCTCGCTCGAAGACTCACTGCGGTCTTGTGTGGTGACGCTACTTTGCTCTAAATGAGCAGGGGTGCATGAGATATCGCAGCGGTACAAAGTCTTGTTGTACATACTTAGCGGTAGATCTTCGTCGTCTCTTTGAACTTCTTCTTCATCTTCCGGAAGATCCGCTAAACACAACTTGAGTCTGTTAACATGAACGACACTCTCGTTTCCTGTCTTCGCATCCTTAATCACGAAGTTGACCAAGGATGTTTGTTTCACGATAATAAAGGGTCCTGTCCAAGGTTTTAAAAACTTTCTAGACATGCCCACTGGTACCGCAGTATTATGTTATAAGACTCTACCTCCTGCCTTTAGAGTGACCGGCGCCGTCATTTTATTATAGTATAATTGGTTACTTCGTTGAGCCGCCTCCAATTTTTCACGAACAACCGCATGTACGACTTTAAAATTTTTTTGGATATCAGTATCTGTACCAGTTGTCTCTCTGCTTGATGCCAGAACATCGTCCAATGGTAGCTGGAACTCATGGCCTTATAGAAGGTAAAACGGCGCTTCTCCCGTAGAATTGTTTTTCGCTTTTCTAATGGCCATCAGAACAAACGGAATCCATTTGTCCCAGTCCTTTTGGTGTTCTCTCACATAGTGCGATAAACAATCGGCTAAAGTTCTATGGTAGCGTTTTATTCGGCTATTGCACATGATATGTGGTTGTTTGCAATATCTTTATGCCTAAAAATTTGCACACATTTTTAAACATATCAGATAAAAAGTTAGTACTTCTGTCGGCGAGAAGTTGCCGTGGCGCTCCGTGCCGTGAAACAATCTCTGTCACGAAAGCCTTGGCTAATGTTTCAGCTTTTTGGTCCGGTAATGCAATGACTTGCGGGTACCTAGTGTAAGCATCCTGAAACGTTAAAATAAAACGAAAACTAAAAAACAGAGGAGTTGGTTTCATATGAGGCGACGTCTTCCTCTGACTGCAAGAGAGACATTTAGAGCAATATTCTTTTATAGCACTAACCATACCCTTCCAATAGCATTGTATTTTGATAAGATCTAAAATCTTGTCGTATCCCAGATGTCCAGACTGAGGGAGGTCATGGTACCTTTTCAAAATTCATTTTACCATGTTCGCAGGTGCAACAATCCTATCTTCACGTTCATTTCCCGAGCGTTCTTTGTATAACAGTGCGTCTAGGTCCATAAAAAACTACTTAAGACTGTATATGTTATCTGTTATATTCCATATCTCTTGGTCCAGTCCCTGTTCGCTCTGTATTCTTTCTCTATCCCAGATTGGTTCAAATTCCGTTGAGTGAACTATATTGATTCGAGAGAGGGCATCAGCATTTCCGTGCTGTCGTCCTGGACGTTGTATGATTTCAAACTCATACTCGGCTAAGTTAAGCGCCTTTCTTGCTAGTCTGCTGCTAGGATCTTTGAAGTTTATCAACCAACGTAATGGTCGATGGTTGGTAATGATGGTGAACATGCGCCCATATAAATAGTATCTGAATGTTTTTACTGCATTGATGACTGCAAGACACTCCTTCTCGGTGGTAGATTTTTTTTTCTCAGCGTCATTATAGGTCCTATTAAAATAATAGACAAGATATTGTTCTCCATCAATACTCTGGCTCAGTATAGCTCCAACAGCGAAATTTGAAGCATTGGTCTCTAAAATAAATGGTTCAATAAATTTGGGATAGCACAATACATGACTACTAATTAGTGCAGAAAGTAAGGTAAGGAACGCGATTTCTGCTTGCTCGTTCCAGGTAAACGGCTGGTCCTTTTTTATGAACACATGGAGCGGCTTTACTACCTTTGAAAATTTTTTATAAATCTTTTGTAATACCCAACCAATCTCAAAAATGAGCGAAGATTCCTCAGGCATGCGGGTGTTGGATATTCCTCGATGACTTTTATTTTTGTCGGGTCCGGCATCACTCTTGTAGATGAGATCACGTGACCTAGTAGTTCGTCTCTGTTTTAAAAAATGTGCATTTTTCAAAAATGTGTACTCGGTGATGTGTTCAATATACACAAAACATTTCTCACCCGTTAGACCACTTAATATACCCCATGGAGTGCTAAATGCCGCCTTTTCCTTGTCTCTGCAACTACGACATAGTGATATCCACTCGCCAGGTCCAGTGTTGTAAATAATGCAGCACCGTCCAATTGTTCTAAGGTTTCTTCTATATTGGGCAATCACAGCACGTGGCATTGCGTCCCGATACAAGCTTGGTCAAACCCGTAGTAGGCACCGAATCTCGGTCCGTGCTACCACGTTTTTCTGCACTACCATTACTGAGATTCCCATCAAGAATTGACGTGACAATGTTAATTGAAGATAATTGCAACACGTAGTTTGCTATCTTTAAAAAAAATCTGTTCAATTAAACCATCTGTACTAAGCGGCAAAAAATCTTCTGCCACTGTAATATTCAAAATACGAAAACAAAAACAACATTGACTAAAATTTTTAAAATAAAATTATAACTGTTTATTTTAACGGTAGCTTAGGCAAAACAATCAAGATTCCGGTAATTTCGGATCCGACCATTGCTACCAAATTGTTACAGTGAAAACTACTAAAAGATCTCTTAGTTAAAAATTCCACCGTTGGCTATCAGTCTAACAGCCAGGGTGGGGGGGGGGGGAGAATTTAACAAATTGTAAAAACAGGGGGAAGGCTGCCACCAGCTAGTTCAGATAAAAACTAGGAAAATAATATAAAGAGAAGGGGTTAAGCAATACGGGTAAGTTTGAAGTATAATGAATAGCACAACGATTCAACGTAACTATTAATGTATTCTCTGACTGTGACCCTTTTCACCATTCAAAAATTATCTTATTAACAAAAAAATAAAACAAAACAAAAATTATATAAAGAAAAATAAAATCTATTTACGCATTGCGCCGTGTTTACAATTCACGGAACTTGCTTTTTGGCTGAGGGAGCACGTAGTCGACTATGTTCTAGATGGGCCCCTCGATTGGATGATTCTACTTCAAACCTTTTACTACTTTACTGAATCTAACTAACTTTTTCTACTACACGACTTCAACAGTCGTGTAGTAGAAGTATCGTAAGTAAATATAATCGTGTAGTAGTATCTAACTAACTTTTTGACTGTCGACTTTTGAAAAAACTCAGTTTTGTTTAGTTGTACTTTGAAATTACTTGCTTTTAAGCGGTCGAACAAAGTTTCTCTAAGTTTTTCTACGTGTTCCTGCAGGGGCGTACTGAAGACAATAATGTCATCCAGGTACACTAGGCAAGATAATCCTCTGAGGATTGTTATTCATAACGCGTTGGAAGGTAGAGGGCGCGTTTTTTAAACCAAAGGGCATTCGTGTGAATTCAAAGTGTCCTTCGTCGGTGGAAAATTTCGCGGTTTTTGAAACGTTGTGAGGGTCTACCTCTATTTGGTGAAATCCACTCGTTAAGTCTATCTTAGTAAAATAGTTAGCTTTTCCCAATTTATCTAAGATATCAGTTATATTCGGGAGAGGGTATTTATCGTCGATGGTTTTTTCATTTAACTTTCGGTAGTCGATGACTAACCTCCATTTTCGTTTGCCCGACGCGTCAAATTTTTTCAGCACGATCCAAACGGGGCTGGACCATGGTGAGATACTTTCGCGTATTATGCCTTAATCTAGTAATTTTGATATTTGGGACTTTACTTCGTTTTTGTTAACTTCTGGAAAACGATATAATTTTGTAAAAATTGGATTATCGTCTGTTTAGAAACTATAAAATGATTCCGTAGCAACGGAGAGAAAAACAGTGTTACAAAAAATCATAATTGTAAAAAGTGAAAAAAAGTGTTTATTGTGAATGTGTTATGGTAGCGACTATACTAATACGTCCCCATACACAAATTAGTCAAAATACAGTCCACTAGGCAAAATCAAACCAAACAGTTATGTAATATCACATTCATTTATGTGGAACAAATAAATCTTTCAAATGTGTATTTTCAAAATAAACAATTGGAATTTTATGTCAGTGTCAAAAAATATTATTCAAGAAAAATCACGCAACATCGTCTTTAAGTTTAATTTTGGGAGTAATTTGGTTTGTAAAAGTCAAAGGTATGCCTTCGCAATAAAATATATTTCTAAATTCGAAACATAATTTTCGTATGGCGTCTTTCTCTTCCGGGTTACAGTGGTTAAGCCTAAGATTTTTCAAATTTTGTTTTAAAGCGTTATCGTGTTCTTGGGTCAAGATATCTTCCGTTTCCATTTTTTCAATAAAATTAATATCTATTAAATTTAGTGGTTCTATATCCAAAGCTTCTAATAAATTTAACTCGACTGCATTTTCGTTAATATTACTTATCGTAGTGATCGCGAAGTAATTTGAGACATTAACTTCAGCTTTAGGGATTTCTAAACCATTTTCAAAATTGATATAATTCAGAATTCCTGCGCCGTTTTTCTGTTTTACGGGAATTTTAACAATTTTAATTGAACGTGGTGGTACAGTGGTGTTAAAGATTTTCATAAAATCGTAAGAGTTATCAGGTGTAGGTGCTTGGTTGTTATTTGAACCGATTATGATAGGTATCCGTGCGTGTGGGGTGTTTAACAATTTATCTGTGCCATTAACAGTTGCATTTAACTGTTTCAAAAGGTCTACTCCTATCAATCCTTCGAATTTTGAACTGAATTTAAAGAGATAAAAACTATGACTTTGTTTTATATTAAAAATTCCGAAAAGTGGTATTTCCGCTACTTCGTCATGGTAGGAAATATCATGGGCAGATTGAATAGTGAAATTATGGTTAAAGATAAATTCAGGGTAAAATTTGTATGCCAAGTTAGGATCTATAAGACTTGCTACTGCCGGTATCTATTAAAAATTTAGCATTTAAACGCATGTACTTGTATTACGTTATAGGGTTCTGATTCGTAACTTCCTGAAAATTTTGAGTATTAGAAGGATAATGATTGGTTTCATTATCCTTCATAATCGTAATATTCACAATTATTTTCGTAAAAATTTTCAAGATTTTGTGACATGTCCGGGTAAAGTTCATTATAATTTTGAGTACTATTATACTCGTCTTGATCATATTGTTCGTATGACTGATCATATGGTTGAACATATGACGTGTCGGTATACTCATTCTTAACATTTTGAGCAAATAGTTCCGTCGCTATATATTTAGGTTGCGGTTGGGGCCTAATGTGTGATCTAATAGATGAGACTTCCATCGGCTCCGGTTTGTACTGAGAATTTTTGAATCTGTTACTCTGATTACTAAAATTTGAATTTTGAGTTTGTCTCGGTGGGAAGTTTCGATTTTGTGTAGGGAAATTGGGTCTTTGTGGTACATAAGGGCGTTGTACAGCAAAGTGATTAGGACGTTGGTTAGATGTATTAGTATTATAAAATGGATTTGGTTTTTGGGAAGAAAATTGATTATTTGGTCTGAATTGTGGAGAATTTGAAAATTGTGGTGTGTGGAAAGATGGGCGTCCTGTGTTGAAGACTGGACGGGACACAGGGTTGAAATGCTGTGTACGGGGTTGTTCATATGGTTGTCTTATCGGTGTGACTTTTGTCGAGGGTCTGTATTGAGTCTGAAGATTTAAGGTATTCGCTTTTTGAGTAGCGTACAAAAAGTTTTCTTCCTCAATAACTAAACTCATAGCCGTTTCTAAGTTTTCTTGCTCGTGCATGGTATGGTTCGAATTTAATTTAGCTATAATTAAGCTACGTGCGTCCTGACAACGCATGGCGAAATTATAGGGGCTTTCATTTTTACTTGGTCTTAAACTAATGAGATCCTGTACAAGACAGTCTATATTTCTTTGATCTCCAAAGCTGAGAGACAAAGCTTCTTTAATTTCATGCCAACGTTTTAGTTCTAGGCGTGAGCCTATGAGCATTAACGCTCTTCCGGTTAATTTTGAAAGTACCGCTCTAATTAGGAAACTATGTATTGCCTGATCTGAGCTGGCGAATGTTCTAAATAAATGGTCGCAATTGTCCAGGAAAATCCAAAAAGTGTGCTGGTTTCCTTCATATTTCGGGACAGAATCTAAGTATAGTTTGAGTAATTGGTAATTTGGTGGTTGATGAAGAGGGGCAGCTACTTGACTTTGATTCTGCATGTTATCTAGTCTGATGAACTGATTGAAATAGTCAGCTAAGCTATTAAGCTCTTCTTCGTTCAAATTAAGGGTCATTAATCTAAATTTCTACCGCTAATTAAGTCTAATTTTAATTTCAGTCTTTTCTTTTCTTAATTTAATTCTTTTTCTGTTGTAAAAATGTTACTTTTGATTTTTTCTTATGTGGAATAATGTGTTAAAAAGGATGAGCAACACTTACATTAATGCAGTTTTCCTTTCTTATTTCTAGTGCCTTTATTTCCTGTCGATGTTGGACTTTTCCCCAGGTCTTCTTAGACTACGGTGCCTATAGGGTCGATCGATGCTAGATGTTCCCCAGTTCTTGGTCGAACTCCGTTTAATTTCTTCAAACCTCCTGGTGTAGAACTGGAACTTGGAACGATTCTTGTTTCCGGCTTCGATATGCACTCGAATGTTCACAGAACTGCACTCAGTCTTTCAACGTCTAAACTGTTCTTGGTACCCGATTAATTGTTGAAACAAAAATCGATATTCGCGCGTTAAAATCGATTTCGGGTATCCTACCGACTGCGCCAAATTTATGATTGGAAATCGAGATAAGATTTTTAAAAAGATTAAATTTTATTCGACAATTATATTTTAAAGTATTACAACTAACTACATAACTATATGAATGACTATCTAACAATGTATAACTATATCTGACTAACTACATGACTATCTCTATAAACTATGTACTATATCATTTTTCATGTTAACAACGTTTTTATATCTTTTTGGGAATGTTGCTGCTGAGGCAGCAGGTCGGGTCCGGTGACTTCCTTGTGTTGTGCTGCATTGCACATAACTTGCACATACACATGCATATATAAGTAAATACATATACATACATACAGCTACAAACATATATAAAAATTTCACAAGAAAATACACCATCACGTGTTATCAAGTAACAAGCTTAGATAAATTTAAATTAAAGTAAATTAAAGTCGGGCAATGAGTTCGATGTATTTGAATAAAATTGCTTTACACTATAGGGCCCCATATAATGATCGTCTTCCGAGTCTGTCTCATTCTTAATTATGTTGATGTCAATTATTTGTGTGAGGTCGTATGGTACTACGTAGTTTATATGAAGTTTAAGAAAAGCACTAATAGTTCTGTCTCCAAGTTCATTAAATATCATTAAAATCAATTTTTTATGGTCTTCGCTAAGCCTGCCCCAATAAGTATTTGTAACATTAGTGAATTCGTTCAAATTTGTTACCAAATAATTGATGATATCCTGTCTGAAGACTTTTCTTTTTGGTCGAGTAGTTTCAATGACTTCACTTCATTAAAATTGAATAAAAATTAAAGAAAAGAGAATTTACCTAATAATTGAAATTTCATAATCAAAATATTTATATGCTGTTATATAAATTGTTTATCATTACCAATCGTTTTTTTTTTTTTTTGCTGACTGACGCTACCTTAACACAGTTTCACAATTTGCACTACCGCACATTCTTCACCTAGTCTTATATCGGAACTTAGACCGGAACTTATATCTCCGCCTTCAATGCTGATCTTCTTATGATTTTCTCTTTATATATCTAATATACGCTTTTATAACCTTTAATAGAAAGCTTAAGACCACTATAACAAAAATAATGTAGGACATTATTTTTAAGTCTAAGTCAACCTGTATTCTTGTCTCCTGTACCACGAAATTTGCATTAACTGCACCATTTTCTGTGAGTTCTTGACTCACCTCCCTTCTTGGGGATGATCCCATTACACAGATTTTTTTTTACTTCACTTTTTTTATATCTGTCACGGTCGCCATGTAAGAGGACTGGATACGTGTATATGAATACGATACGTTATACTTGATTATTCGTTTATCGTTCTACAGTATTTGTATATACATAATTACCTCTATAATGCGTACTGTCGACTCATTACAATGACCTTTATTTATATTCATAATTGGGGTCATTACTGAGTCCGCACAATACTCACTACACCGTGTCTGTTTATCGAGTGTCACAGGATCAGCTTAACTAACTACTGATACTATTTGTATAAGATGAATTTTTTTAAATTTAACTTTTAAGTTTGAAGATTTTCATTACAAGTTATATCTTGAATTGTTTCATTGAAAGATTTTATCATTTGTTTATTTATTGTGTGCTGAATTTGATATTTAATATTATATTGACTATTTTGTAAACGATTCAAAATTTTGTTATATTTTTCTTCATCATCGTGGTCTAGATTGCCGATAATTGTTTTGAAAATTGTGCCGAGGCCTCTTTTACTTCTTGTAATTGTAAAATGTAATCCTCACGATTTAATTTGAATTGAATCAGAATTAATAATTGATTTCTGTGTATATTTTACTATATTATCATAATTTTTAAGTTCTCAACTATAAAATATATTTTTCATATTATCTTTGAACATATCGTATTGTTTATTAAGATTGTAAAATTGATTAAAAATAGGGTTATAATCATAACTAGATGTGGGAGGTACCTAGAATATTTCGGAAATCATAAGTATAATGTCTGGGACGTTTTAAATTTGATAAATGGATTTTACTTTTTGTGCTGGGATGGTTAGGAATAATTTTAGTGGTTTTTAAATTTTGATCTATACTTTTAATTGTTTCGAGTTTATATTTATTTTTAGTTTTTCCTTGTTTCTGCTTATTTTTAACATAAATGTTTTGCGGTGTTTCGGAAACGTTTTCTCTATTTTCATTAATTTTGTTAATAGATATTTCCTTCATGTCCTGAGTTTGTCGATTAATTTCTTTATAGAGAATTTTCATTTTTTCTATACGACGAATTATAGAATCGTTTATTAAACGTTTTTCTCGATTTAAATTAAAAGCTGTTTCTGGATCTTTATGTCCTATTACAATTTCAAAAGGTTTTATTTTTGTTGTTGAATTTATTGTTATTATATGCTAACACTGCATAAATTAGTTTTGTTTCTATTGAGTCATTTTTATAAAGTTCGTGGTTATTTAAAAATCATGTGTTTTATCATAGTTGAATGAAAACGTTTTACGACAGAGTTGGACTCAATGTGTTTGGAACTTGTAAAATGTACTTCTAAAATGTAACTCTAATAGTTCAGAAACAACTGAATTTTTTAATTCTAAACTATTATCTGATATAATTTGGTCAGCAATACAGTTATTTGAAAAATATTCCACTAAATGATTTGCAATTTCGATTCCTTGAGACGAATTGAGTTTGTAAGCTTGATTATATTTTGAAAAAGCGTCTACTATAGATAAAAACTTAACATTCTCAAATGTAATTGTATCAAGATGTAATATTTGAAAAGGTAGGACTGCAGTAGGAGTAATATTAAATTTTAGGTTTAACCGTTTTCGATCGTATTTCGTAATTTGGCAGATTTCACATTCGTTTATAAAATTTTGGATTGATTTTCTCTTATTTGGCCAATAATAGGTATTTTTAATTCTATTTTCTGTTTCATCTAACCCTCTATGGTTAGTTTTACCTTCATGTTGTCCTCTAATTATTTCAAGAATTTCACCTAAGTCTTGGACATCAATTATTTGTTATATTTTAGAAATTTAATTTCAGAATTTTTACTATATTTTTGTAGAATAACGCTAAATTTTTCGGATAATGTATCTTCAAAATAAATATGATATTTAATTTTTGAGGCTATATAATCTTTAAGAAAGTTATTAACATCTTGTTCGAATTCATTTTTAGAAAATTGAACATCAAATCTTTGAGTCTTCAAATAATTTAATAAATTTTGGAACAACTGTTTCGAAATTTACTTCAGAAATTATGATCTGATTTTTACCAACATTAAGTGGAGAGTCTGAGATATAAGTGCCGACTACAGGATTATTCAGGCTGGAATGAACCGTTTGGTTGTCATCCACGATTTGAATTGGTCGCGTTCATCTCTTTCATCGAGTTCGACTATCAATGATTCTGCAACATCTTTCTCGTCAACTAATTTGTTATTTTTTTTTTATGAAATTTTTTCATATACTGAAAGATACCGTTGTTTCGTTCATTTTAATTTCTTCATGTTTTATTCGAGAAAGAGCGTCTGCATTTTTGTTAAATGATCTCTTTTTCTATACGATTTCATATCTAAATTCTTCTAATTTGAAACGCCATCTTACTAATTAAGAATTTGGTTCTTTTAATGAAATTAGCCACTGAAGAAGTTTATGATCAGTGATTATTTTGAATTTACGGCCAAAGAGGTAGGGACGAAAATATTTAGTAGCCCAAACTACTGCCAAAAGTTCTTTCTAAGTTATACTATAATTTATTTCTGAATAATTGAGGTCACTGCCTACATTACCTTGCGACAGTGTAATGGATATCAGAGGGAGTTTCATACAACAAACAATGTACTTCTTAAATCATTTATTGTAATTTAAATATAAGAATACATGTGTACAGTAAGTTGAGTAACTAAATTGATACTGCTTGAAAGACTTGTGAATATCGACTGAGTTAAAAGAAATTTTAGAACAACTGTGTTGGTCTGTGTTTATATTAACAAAAGTAACAAAAAAAATATTAAGTATCATTTTGGTTACTCGTAGGTTATAAAAATAATGTCCCAAAAAAATATAAAGGGTGCAGTCAACACTACACAAAAAACATACAAATAGTCATTCTTCCGTGAAACAAATATATAATCCTTATAATGACGAATAAGGCACGAAATGGTTATAAAAACAAATGAGTTATAGTATTTAGGAATTTAGATGTTAGTTGATAATAACGTTTATAATATATGTTAATAATTGTTATATTTAATGAGATAAATGAAGGGTAGGTACATTACAACAGTACACCTCCTAAAGCGTAATTTGAAGCGTCAGTATTTAAGTTGAATGGTTTAGTAAAGTCCAGAAATTGTAATATAGGATCGTTTATCAAAAGATTTTTAGAAATTTGGAAACAGGTAATATATTCCGTAATATATTCCGGATTAATATATATTACACTATTTTTCTTCAAGCACTTGGTCATAGGTTTTGTTTAAAGAGCGAAATCTTTAATAAATTTTCTGCGGTATCCTAAAAGGCATAAAAATTCTTTAATTTGCTTTTGACTATTAGGAATTAGAAAATTTTGAATAGATTTAATTGTATCGGGATTTTTTTTGACGCCATGTGATGTAACAACATGCCCTTGGAAAGCTACTTCTTTACACCAAAATTAAGACTGTGATATTCTTCTTGTCCTCTATAACGTCATACTGTCCTTTAAAAATTGATTCTGACTTATTAATAGAAGTATTTCTTCGCATTACCTATTTTAAAACTAACATAATTACTATTCTCATCGAACCTATTTTTACTTTTTTCTTTTGATTTCAATAAATTATTTTTTGCTTCATTACAAGCTAATAATAATAATAATAATAATAATAATAATAATAATAATAATAATAATAATAATAATAATAATAATAATAATAATAATAATAATAATAATAATAATAATAATAATAATAAGGGCCCGCCACAGGGATCTTCTGCCAACTCTTTGATCTGCAGGATGCAGAAAGCAGTGCTGCTCGGGTCGCTCCGCATTGTGCGGGCACTGGATCTGGCGTAATTTCCGCGGCTGCATATCGCCAGGGTTTGGGATGCAGTCGTGTGTATTTAGCTCCACTAGTCTCTAGTATGACGCGGCTCAAAAGGTTGCTGAAGTTTGAGATTAGTGGACGCTTGTCAAGACCTGACAAACCCCATAATAATAATAATAATAATAAAAGCGTAATTTCCGCGGCTGCATATCGCCAGGGTTTGGGATGCAGTCGTGTGTATTTAGCTCCACTAGTCTCTAGTATGACGCGGCTCAAAAGGTTGCTGAAGTTTGAGATTAGTGGACGCTTGTCAAGACCTGACAAACCCCATAATAATAAAGAACACATGAGTAAAAGTATGCACTCTGTGTTCTTCAAACATATTAAAAGTCTAGAGTTGTCCACCGAACTCACGTTCTCGTTTCTTAAGTCTGCTGGTTTGACATCGGAAACAGAAGGTTTTGTGTTTTCCTGTCAGGATGGTGTTATAAATACTTTGGCATACAGGGCCCGCATATTCCAAATAGCGGAGTCCACAGTCTGTAGGTTGTGCCACCACCATTCTGAAACGATAATGCACATTCTGTCTGCTTGTCCATCTCTTGCAGCGTCGAGCTACGTGTCTCGACATAATGCTGCTCTCCGCGTGCTCTACTATCATCTTAGACATGCCTATGGTATTGACCAAATACCGGTTATACCGTACGTCCCTTCTGACATAGAATCGGTGGTGGAAAATTCCAAGTGCCGAATTTGTTGGAATTACTCCTTCCCCACCTCGAGGTTACTGACAGCCACTAAGCCGGACATAACCCTCCTGGATATCAAGACCAAACAGATGTTTGTGAACGAATTCTCAAGTCCAGCTGAGAAGAATATCTCTCTCAAGGAGAGGAAAAGAGGTCCAAGTATATGGACCTCTTGTCCGAGCTTAGAAAGCTGTATCCCGGGTATAAAGTTAAGCTTGTAGTCCTGATAGTTGGTGTTTTGGGTGGCATGAAAGTTTCCTATCGAAGGGAAATCGAGTCCATTCCCGTCTGCAGATCTTCTGCCAACTCTTTGATCTGCAGGATGCAGAAAGCAGTGCTGCTCGGGTCACTCCGCATTGTGCGGGCACTGGATCTAGCGTAATTTCCGCGGCTGCATATCGCCAGGGTTTGGGATGCAGTCGTGTGTATTTAGCTCCACTAGTCTCTAGTATGACGCGGCTCAAAAGGTTGCTGAAGTTTGAGATTAGTGGACGCTTGTCAAGACCTGACAAACCCCATAATAATAATAACTTTATTTACAATTTTTACAAATATGAGTGCTATACATACGTTATTGATATATGCTAACAAATGTAAATAAGAAAATACATTCTAATACCTACTATAATTTCTTAGACATAATTATTGTAACTAATAGACAATTTTATTTATTTATACTATTTTTTTATCATTCTGTCCAGCATCACTAAGCTGAAGCTTGTCGCAGTGACAGGACAAAATAATAAACAAATTAACAGATATAATAAAAATAAATAAATAAAAATAAAAATAATAAGAAATATATATAAACAGAATAGTGGTTAGCAAAAAAAAAATATATATATATAATAATAATGATAATAATGTCCAAAAAATAAGAAAACAAATCAAATTACTATAAATATAAATAAGCATTAATGAGCAGCAGCATGATACGATACGACGAGATCAAACATTTACATACTACAACAATATTACAATACAACATCATTTATTATTTATTACTTAGAACCAAGTAACTAATACAATACGTTATAAGCAAACGTTAAATAAATGTTTAAATTAAGTAGGCAACTTGCGTGACAATCCACTAAAATACAAACTAATGTTCGTTTTTTTGCAGCAATCGGAATACAGTAAAATGGAATGCAAGTCGTCTGTCCAAAATAAAATTAAGTGATAGGAGCAGGTGAGAAATAACATATGAATCGTTAATAATAATCCTTCGAAATTTTTTTATAACGATATTTAAGATATTAAATATCGCTATATTAGTAAGTATATATTTAACTATATTAGTAAGTATCTATATAAAAAAAAAATACAACGCTGACCATAATCAAATCGAGTATTAAAAATAAAAGTTAATTACCCATAATATGAAATACACAAAAATGAGTTATTCCCAAAAAAATTAAATAAAAATACAATAAATAAAAAAAAAATGTCATTCTCAAAGAAATTCTTGTAATCCGAAACGTCAGCAATATGTCAGCATTACGTCGGCATGTAATTAAATAAAATGAATGTAATGACATGACAGAATTTGTAGTAAACTAAATATTTAACGGATATGAATTAGTGAGTGGATTGACCCTTGTCAAGAAATGCACAAACTAAGACAAGTTAGTTTTATCAGTTATACGAAAAATTCTGTCATTATTTTTACAAAACACTATCCCATCTCTAGTCCAGACATTTTTTAGACCATATTTAGATACAGATAAATTAAATAGCTCGAGATTATTTTTAGTTAAGTCTTCTCTAATAATAATACCCGTGCCGTTCAAGTTACGTTTCTTCCTATACACCTCAGCTCTAACATTATACCGCGTGAACTTTACAATGCTAGGCCTAGGTTCTTGTTTAGATGGTTTGCCGACACGGTGTGATCTATCTAAGTCATATAATTTAACAGGCACATGTACATTATTAGAAAACACTTCACTCACTATGATATCTGTGTCTTCAATTTCTTTTTCTGGCACTCCAAAGATCTTTAGACACTTTCGTCTAGAGTATTGCTCCATCTGTTCCAGTTTGTGAGTGACATTTTTGAATTGGATATCTTTTTCACATAATTTGTTTTTTACGCACTAGATCTTGGTCTCCATCTCCTTCTCTTCATATGTTTTTAAAATAATAGAGGAGAGCGATTTGGCAAGTTCTTCAAGCCCTAGTGGAGTACTTAGAGTGCCTTTAATGAGAACATCAATCTCCTTTTTGTCCACGGTTTTCATCATTTTAGGGTTAGGTATGATAGCCAGATATGTTGTTTTTGATCTGATATTTTTGGACATTTTAGACTTTGGAAATTTAAATTCAACTAATGTATTAAATATATATAAGTTGTTTAAGTCTGCTGCCGCTCACCACCACACGTCTATTCGAGTCGAATGTACGTATTAGAATGAAACTCGTAATCGATATTTTAATTCTATGGGGTAATTGTCGAAATTATATAATGGATCAATTTTGTTACACAGATTTGATTGTATGAGACATAATTTTCCAAAAACCAATTCATACAGTGTGTAATGTGTTTCTGTATGTACTGTATTATTATATTTATGCAAAACACCAATATGGAACCCAAGAGCTCCAACTATCTTGGTGATTTGTTACATAAATCTGTAGGTGTGATCCTAAATTTTTATGAGAATTTTCGATAGCACCAAGAGTTTCGTGGTGGTAAGCTGTTGAATTTAATTGTTTGATGTTTAATAACTTGCAAGATTCTTTAAAAGTAACAGCTAAAAATTCGGTTCCTTGATCCGTAATAACTTCTTCCGGTATCCCATAACCTAATATAAAATTATCTACAAATGACCTTGCAACTGTCGCTGATTCTTTGTTTGGCAATGGGTAACCTTCCACAAATTTACTATGTTCGCACTGCAATGTTAATATGTATCGGTTGTTCCCATTTTGTTCTAAAGGGCACACTAAGTCGAGAAAAACTTTCCGAAATGCTGAAGTTGCCGTAGTTGTGATTGTCAACGGCTGTTTCTTAGGTGTTGAATATTTATATCTTTGACAATCATCACAACGCTTTACAAAGTGTCCAATATCATGTTTAAGTCCCGTCCAAAAATAATATTTTTTAACATTATTATACATACGATTTATACCAGCATGTCCGCCCGTCGGTAACATGTGGAAATCATTCAGAATTAATTGTCGCGTCTCTTTATTATCAATATTTTGTGTCGCTTTAATAACATTAATTTTTAAACCGGGTTTCCTTACTTTATTTGGTACTTTAATTAACTCTTTTATAAGTAATGCCCATTCTTCATTTTTATATATTACTAGTTCAGCAATATTGAACTTTTTACAAACATAATACAGGTTTCTCAGTGACGCACCTAATACTGACACTGATTGAAAATCCTGTACAATATAAAGTATGTTTGTATGTTTATCGTAAACAATATTATGTAATTGAAACAAATTATCCCGTTTTATTTAATTTTTGTTGACAAATAGGTAGACTTAGTTCGATTGACTCTTTAGGAGCTCTCAGTAATTCCACTTCACCCGTCTGATTAAGCCTATTATCAATCGGAATATTATTAAAATCTCATGCAGAATTATTGACATTTTTTCTTTTCTGCGCACTTGTTACAACATTTACATCTACACTACCTAGTTTTTCAATTCGTCTGATTCAATCTTAATGCGAGATTGTGCATCTGCGATAACATTATCCTTTCCATTCACATAATTTATAGAAAAATCGTATTCTTCTAAAGTCAACCTAAATTTAGTTAATCTACTTGAAGGATTTGTCATGTCGAATAAGTATATTAAGGGTTTGTGGTCTGTAAAAATTACAAATTTTTTGCCAGATAAATACGGACGAAATTTCTTAACTGCCCAACATATAGCTAGAAGTTCCTTCTCAATTACACAGTAATTTTTCTCTGTTTTATTCAAAGCTAGACATGCATATGCCACAGGTTTTTCGTTCGAATTCATCAAAGCCGCGCCTAATGCATTGTTTGAAGCGTCCGTTCTTAAAATAAATTTATTATTCTCCGACAAATCAGGATATTCTAATATAGGTGGATGTAATAATGCCTTTTTTTTGAATTTCAAAGTATTGTTTACACTGATCGTCCCACTGCAATATGACGCCAGCAAAGTCTTTTATAAATTTTCTATAATAATTTGCAAAAGCAACAAACCGTTTAGTTTCATGAGAATCTTTTGGTACTGGATATTTATGTATAGTTGTAATTTTCTCTGGGTCAGGGGAAATTCCTTCTGAAGAAATTTTGCGAAAATATAATATCTGTTTCCGTAAAAAATCACATTTACTAGGATTTAATTTGAGATTAACTTGTCTTAATCAATTTAAAACTTTAATTAGATTTTGATTATGATTTTGTAAATTATTTCCAAAAACAATTAGATCCAAATACACAAAACATTTGTCATAATTCAAGCCTGACATCGCGATTGTCATAACTCGAGAAAATGCATTTGGGCTGATTTTGAGACCCATTAATCTAGTCATTTGAAATTGTCCCCGATCCGATGAAAATGCAGTACATGGTCGTGATCTAGGTTCTAATTCTATTTGGTAATAACCCTGAGATAAATCTAAATGAGAGAAATATCTTGCACCGGACAAAGAATCCAAAATTTCGTCAATACACGGTAAAGGATATTTATCATTTTTTATGCGTGAATTTAATAATGTAATCAATAACGACTCCCCATTTCTTATTACCTCTAATGTCTGCTTTTTTAGGTACTACTAATTAGGGTGCTGACCACTCAGAATTGGTGGGTTCAACAATACCGTCTGACAATATCTTTTCAATTTGATTGCGGTAAACGATACGGTTTAACATATGCAGCAGTAACATGTTTTGCAACCTGATAGTTTTTTTACATAGGTTTGTCACGGTTAGTGGGTCATTTTCTAAATGAAATATGTCAGCATATTTTGAACAAAGTTTATGCACCGAATTTTTTTCTTCTGAATTTAAATTTTCACATTTATTAGATCGTAAAATTTATCTACTCTTTCTACTGAAAAAGAAGTTTTTCCGTATTGAAATAAATCAAACTTTGACAGTTCTTCAACTCTAGGAGCAAATTTTTTAATTTAACTTCTCTATCGCTAACGTTTAGTATTTTAACCGGTATCAAATTATTACTAGGCCGTGCCAGGACCCCTGCCGAGTACACTCCTTCACATATGTTTTCCAGGAAAACTATAGCGTCTTCTGCGCAATTACTTTCAAAATATCTAATTATTTCACACCTCGGTGGAATTGTTATATAATAATCGTTATTTAGATTGAAGCGGTAACACGTCATCGTTGCCCTTAATAAGATATGAACCAGTAAAATTTGAATAGTCTATTTTTGCCGAATATTTTATAAGAAAATCAGATCCAATTATCCCACTCATATCATTTTGAGAATCGCTAATTACGTAAAATTCGTGCTCAACTAAGAAATTTCCTTAATTTAACGGAATTTTCGCAGTACCCAACCTAGCGCGTTGGGTACTTTGTCCTGCTATACCTTGGATTTTCATTTTATTGCTTGTATTGATGCTTTGGATTTAAAAATTATGCAAAAATAATACTTATGGAGGCTCCACTATCTACTAATAAATTTTAATTTTTGTTCCCCGCTTTAACCTGTATAAAGTTTAGTCCATTGACACTTAAACTGATTTCATTGCTGTTCACGAAAATACCGATTATCTAAGGTGCATTCCGATTTTTTGCAGTTACTTTCTCCGGCCGCATTATCTGCGTAGTAGCTACGATGAGTTACTCTTTGATTCGTACTAGGCTGTCGAGAAAAATGTCCGCCTCGACCTCTGGATCGTTTATTAAGGAATTGAATATTATTAAGAATTGAAGCTTTACAAATGCTAATTGACAATATATGAAATATAGAAAGTAGGGTTTTTATAAAAATGATTTTGGATGTTGATTAGTCGATAGTTTGAGTTTTAGATCTCAAGCTCTCTCACTTTGACAATGAGATCTTTGAATTCAGATGATTCAGCTATAGTTGCCACTTCATCATCGGTTACAGCAGCAGATTGTTGTCAATATCTCTTGATGCGGAACACGCTTAGGCCATCCTGCATATCTGTTAATAGCAGTGTTTCCGTCGGCTTTAACGACAATCTCCTTTGCTACCCACCCCAGGTTCTTATATTTCGTCGACTTTGCATCTCCTAGATCTTTGTTATAACCATAGTAGACGTTGTTTCCAACTAAGGTTACTGCTGAATTAAAATTATTCCTGTCTTGAGTAAGCAGTCTCGACACTTTTGCCCATTGGAAACCAGGATGCGTTCTGATAGCTCCTACAATGGTGAAAATATTATTATTCCTAATTTGATTTTGATTCCGAGAGAAATAATTTTTATTCTGCGAAATTTGAAAACTGCCTCTTTGAAAATTATTCCTGTAACTTTTATTATAATTTTTCCCTCGCATGTGAAACACTCGTTCAGTTCCGGTAGTATCATTTTTAATCATCTCCTCATCAAGCGCCACGCTGATTGTCGCTTTTATTGTTGAATAATTCCTAGCCTTAACTATAGTTCGCAAATCCGGGCTTGGTAAGCCGTTCGCAAATGAATTGATAGCGATTTTTTCATTAGTACGCGTAAGAATTCGCGCAGCATCATCATCACCATCGGCTTGAGAAATTGTCAGATTTGCCATTATCCCTTCGATGGTGTTACCAAAGTTGTTAATTGTTCTATTTTCTTGCCTGATGTTGTGCAATTCAACTGAAAGTGCTGCCGCCGATCTTTTTGATATTAAACTACTTTTTAAATCTCGAACTAAAGCGTTATTAGAGTCATAATCTTCTCTTAATCTCAATTTTGCTTGCTGTGTTAATCTAGTTTTGAGAACGTATTTTGTTTATAATTTTTTACCATTAGCATCCAAAAGACTATCATATAATTCAATTGCATCAGCAAGTTGTTTAACAGAATCTTCCGAGCTATTTATCAAGGGCAATAAAGAGGAAGCAGTTCTTTAATCGAATTTTTGCCCATTTTTTCTATCTTAACCGTATTATCTAATCTACCAAGAATAATTTTAATTCTATTTTCTAATATAAAATTAATGTCGCTTATACTTTTATTTGTGGATTCAACATATAATTTAACTTCTTTATGATTTTTGAATCATTAATTGCTGCGTTAAATTTTTCTCTTAATTCTAAAAATTCTGTTTCTATCCTATGTATATCCTTAAGTTTTGCATAGTTAGCCTCTAAATCTGAAATACTATCTTCATCATCTCTTAAAATATTTTTACTAAAAATCCTAATTTCTTCATATGTATTTTTAAAACTATCTAAACTATTCATTTACCTTTTTTAGCATTGTCTGATTTCTTAAGTAAAATAATAGGCTTCCTTTTTTTCCACTTTTCACACTAAGGGCCACTTTCATCATCACTCATTTTACACTTCACACCTGCTCCCGGCTCCTGCTGATCTCTTTCCTAATATTGACTGCCATGCTCTTCTTGCACCTCCGGAATACCAAAAAAATTGCCACCAACATACATACGCAGAATGCCACAAGACCCAAACCTTCGTATACGGACATCTTCTTTGCAACTATTGAGTTTTGTATACCACCCGCTTGTGCAATCACAATCTCTCCTTTCGCCCTAAAAGGGCGAAATATTTAATACATTTTCTGCAGTATCCTAAAAGGCATAAAAATTCTTTGATTTGTTTTTGACTATTAGGAATTGGAAAAATTTGAATTGATTTAATTGTATGGGGATTTGGCTTGACGCCATCTGATGTTACGACATGCCCTTAGAACGCTACTTCTTTACACAAAAATTAAGACTGAGATATTCCTTGATATCCTCACTCTACTTGGGTTTTTAGATGGTTGTTGGAATCAAATACATTATTACAAATTCACATATTTATTGGTTAGTTGTCTCGCCTTCTACACATTACATTACATTACTATATTCAAAATTGACTAATATAATATATTTTACTTAACCTACATTATTCTATTCTTACAACCTAAGCATTCTTATTACTAAAATATTTGTAATACTTAAATACCTTAACAATTATTACTTAATATTAAATTCCTACATACTACGGTTCGATGACCCGTACAAGACTTATGGAGTTGAATTTTGAAATAAGCTTTCTTCAATCGTTCAAAAACTTCAGGTAACCGTAGAATATGCACTTCTCGGCTAGTGTTAAATATAATTATGTTGTTCAAATAGACTAGACAATATTTGTTTAAAATGCCGCGTAGGATATGATTCATAACGCGCTGGAAACTACTAGGAGCATTTTTCAGACCAAAGGGCATTCTGAGGAACTCGTAGTGACCATTTTCAGTGCTGAAGGCCGTTTTCTCAATAGAATCTTCAGATAACTCAGTGAAACCCGGATGCTAAGTCGGGGGTTGTAAAATACTAGCAACGGCCAAATTTGAATTGGGTATTTATCACCTATTGTTTTTTCGTTAAGTTTCCTACAAGCCAAGTTGTGAATTTTGGTCTTAGAACAGGTTAAGTGTTGAATTAAAATTGTTTTAAAAGTTTAAAATAAATATATTAAAAATCAAAATAAAATACAATTTATATTTGTATATTTGAAACTAGATGTTTCTAGCTAATTTTGTTTAGTTTGCAAAAACGTACAAGAATGTCCAATGGCCGAAAAAAAGTGAGTATTAAAATAAAATGTAATACTTTAAATAGATTATTTTAGACTATATGGGAAATCAGCATGAATAATTAATTAATGAAGACATATTTAATTTCAAATATGCTTGCAATAAACATTTCTTATAGTTACACAATTATTCTGTCAGCAAAATAATATAATTTAAACAAAAATTATTTAGTACTGTTACTAGTGTTAACTTAGACATGGTCCATTCATTTATTTATTTTAATAATACTAATATCCGCTCCAGTATCAACCAATAAATTACAATGTCCATTTTTAGCATGATTAAGCGCCATATCTAATTGAATACTGTTTTCACTATAATTATCTCTAGAGATTTCAAAACAATATTGATTTCATTGATCGTTCCCCAAATGTAAGTGTAAATGTAAATGTTCTGATCAGAAATTAAACTTGATTGCTTCGCTGGAGTTGCCTGTTGTCTCTTGGGTCGATCAAAACTCGCATTTAGATCACTTGCAGTGCAAATCTCAACACAATCCTTATATAAGTTGGAATTGGCATTAAAAGATTTTGCGGAGTTGTCCAAAATAAAATTGTCAGTCTCAACATTACCACATAAATAATTATCAATAAGGATCACTTTTTCACAAACATAATGTGATCGATCATTTGAGACAAAAACATTTTCATTTAAGTTACTGACTAAATTAATATTTTCATTTCCATAATAAATTGTATTATCAAACTTAAGTTCATAAAAATCATTCGAATCATGAATTATATTAGACTGATCGCGGCTTAATCTAACCGATTCGCTGGTACGACACCGCGGTTCGCACCAGGGCAGTACTCGTTTCCCAAAGGATTTTGACCTTGATTTCCAAAATTTTGATTTCTTTCTTTAAAAAAATCTATATTTCGCTTTTTATAGCAACTTGATACATGATGGTGTTTTGCAAAAAGTGCAACTTAATTGAATTTTATTTACTGTTTTCTGTTCAAAATTTTTATTCCTATTTGCAAAACTTGGAATTTTGTTAATATTTGTATAACATTTATTTGCTGAATGGCCAGGTTTGTTGTAATGAAAACATAATGTTGGTTTAAATTTTAAATTTTGTTTTGAAATGCAAGATCTTATTTTGAGCGGTAGTGCGCTCCTCTACCACAGCGTTTTCCATAGCGTCGTTAAATGTTTTGAAATGACTGGCTTTGATCAAAAGTTTAATGGGGCCATTTAGTCCATCAGCGAAAGCTTTTAAACAAGAACTTTTTTGTTAAGGCTTTTTGTAACGGTTGCATTTTGCTCGCTTTCACTTGCTATGCAAGCATCTACAAAATCCGCCGTTATTCTTTCCAAACGAACGGCAAATTCCCTGACACTTTCATGCGACTTTTGTTTACTTGTAACTAATTCAGTTTGAAAATGAGCAATAATACGTTTTTCCAAAAATTCATTTTGGAGAGTTGACTTTAAATCGTCCCACTTATTAAAATCTTTATATTTTATGATATTGTAAGCTTTTCTCGTTAGTTTATACCTGACAATATCTAAAAATTGGGCTTGTTGTGCACCTGTTCTAGCATTTTTATTTACAATTTCGGAATTATTTACGAAACGATGTAACATATCGCGCGTACCATCGAATACGGAAATCATTTGTAAAGCATTATCAGTCGAGAACGACGTATTATCTAATTCTAAGGGGTAAAAATTATAATTTTCGCCAAATAAATACAAGATCACTCATTCGAACTACTTACATGCGATGGAGAGATTTGGTCGAGTCAGAGTTCTATCGGTCGTTCTTTTAAATTGGGTTGACGGTCGTTAAACTGCACTGCACTGCACTTCACTTCACAAATTGAGAATCACAAGGACTCAACAACGGAACAGGAAAAATTCTCTGAGCGGAAGCCTAGGAGCCTCTGGACTCAGCAACGGAACAGGAAGAAACTTTCTGAGCGTTATGGAGTGCATTTATTTTAGATAGTTATTTTATATGTTAAAAAATTTAAATTGTTAAATTTATTTAAATTTTAATTTCGTTTCTGGATATTTATATTAAATTTTATTATGTTTATTTTTGTAGACTTCTAGACGAAAGTTGATAATTGAATTTTGACGAATTTGTTGGCGCAACTTTTCACTAGCACTTTCACATATACCTGAAATCAAAAATGTGCCGTTGTAGTTGTACTACAAGCCAAGTTGTGAATTTTGGTCTAAGAACAGATTAAGGGTTGAATTAAAATTGTTTTAAAAGTTTAAAATAAATATATTTAAAATCAAAATAAAATACAATTTAAATTAGTAAATTTGAAACTAGATGTTTCTAGCTAATTTTGTTTAGTTGGCAAAAACTTAGAAGAATGACCGATGACCGAAAAGAACTGAATATTAAAATGAAATGTAATAATTTAAATAATTTTAGACTATGCGAAATCAGAAATATGAATAATTAATTAGTGAAGAAATACTTAATTTCAAATATGCTTGCAATAAACATTTCTTATAGTTACACAATTAATCTGTCACTAAAATAAACAAGGAATTTTGAAATAATAAATTTACCAAAAACTAATTCGGTGCGACTTTACCACAGCGTGTTGTAAGGCGGGCCAAAATTGGAAGGCAGACGTTTGGCTTAGAGTTGTACAGACGATGTGCGACATCTTTTTCTTCAGTACTTATGTCAACCTGTAGTTTATTTGCAATAGATTTTATAATATATTTACAGCTTTCCCCTTCTTTAAAAAGAATTCCATGTATTTCCACGTTCTGAATTCTACTGTACTGATCAAGTGGCCCCATTTGTTTGTTAGGTTGTTTTATCTTTTTGATTATTCTTGAATGTTAGATCCTGAATAATTTTGTTATTTTTTATTTCTTTTTTCTATTTTTTTACATCTTTAGTCAACTTTTCGTATTTTTCAGGCATGAAAATAATTGACCTTTTGAGCTCGTTTAAGTCATTTTTTAAATGTAATTCATTCATTTATACGTAGGCTTATGTTGCCTAGTTTTTGTTACATTTTTCCACAATTTTTACAATGTTTTTCAGGCATATTTTCCATGAAACCGTTTTCCCGCATAGATCTAGTTGATACTTCTTGACACATAATGCATTTCCAACTCTTCTGTTGTCTTCCAAGTTTCTTATAATTATTTTGAGTAATAGAGCATTTAAAATGATAATGACCGTTACAATCTACACACACACTTTGCGAAGTCTATTGATCTAATATTTTCCCCGACACTTATTGCACACTAACACAGACATATGTGCATTAAAAAAATTACTTCAGAACGTGTAAATAATGCCGTAAAGTTATTTTAATATTTTTGTTTGTTACGTTTTTGGGGTTGAAGTGGTCCACATGTAAAGGGTCGTGAAATAAAACTTGTCAAATCAATGACTCTAATTTATTATTATTTAAAAAGCATTTGAAAATGAAATAATTAAAGTTTCATGAATTGGCGAGCTGAAAATATGCCCTTTTACTGCGAGAGCTAAACAACAACTGAACTTTATAATTTTGAAACAAATCATAAAAAGAATTTGAGTCGCATAAACAGTAAGTCGTACTTGCTGACTATGCGTCTATTAAAAAGGAAAAAAATACATCAAATTACACCCGGATGTCACGTACAGCATATTATCGACTTGCCAAATATACATTAAATTATAAAAAATACAATAAAGCACAATTTCAAGGCGAAAAAACAAAATAAAAAAATCAATGAAAAAAAAACAAAGTAATAAAACCGATGAAGTAACAAAGTAATAAAAACCAATGTCAAAACAAAAAACAATGCAATACAAATTAAAACAAAATAATACAAATTAAATATATATATATATACATATTAAAAATAAAGTTCGGTACTCGAATGGGGTCGACAGGCGCCCATTACGACAATAACAAATACATGTAAATTGAAAGTTTGTTGGGCTGCTACTGGATAGCTTATAATGTCTCTACACTGTTCACCTGTTTCAAAATTCGCACTTACTTGAATGTATTTTAAAAATTTTAAACTTTCAATTGTTTTTTTTTTAATTTAAAAAAAAAATTATTGTACAAAAAAAAACAAAAGTTGTACAAAGATTCCATACATTTATAAATACAGCAAAAATTTTGCAAACAAAATATAACTATAACAATATAGAAACAAAAAGAGACAATAATTTAATTTTTTAACAAAATTGTGATATATAAACAAACTTCCAAGAAAAGCTAAGCTAGAAGCGAAGCGATCTGAAATTTTGTTGCTGACCTGCGTTTTTACTATAGATTGAATACTTTTAATTTAAGTAAAATAACTAAATCTTAATACATTTTCAAAATCACACTGTTTAGTTAAAAAGTTGTACACTTTGGGGATGCAATACACAAAGTTTGATTGTCCTACTGTTTTCTTGGCATGAAAATTTAGCCATTGTCCTAACAGAGCTGCTCTTATTTTGTGATCATGATCAGCTAAACCACAATGTTCATTTGTTTGTATTTAAAAATAAATAAAGCTATGGCGACGAAATATAATTCTTTTATATTGAACAATTCAGCTTTTTTTATAAAGCGTCTTTGTTGAGTAACGATACGGGTTTTTTAATATTATTTTAAGTATCATATTCTGTACCGTCATTACTCCCTTTAGGCTTCTTGACAGAGCAGCACCCCAAACCATCAAGCTATACGACAGTACTGATTGTACAAATCCGAAGTATATAACTTTAAGCGACTTAGAGTCTGTAAAATTTCTAAGACCTCTGAACAAATTACTAATTTTACTGATTTTATTTACTACATATGTAATATAAATGGGAATAAATATAAATACCCAAATATCTTATATATTCCTATCTGTTAATAGAGATGTTACATTTACAGTTTTGCAACATGCATAGGTTTTCATGTATTATTATATTCTGTATATTCGGATATAATTTTTTATTACAAGGAAAAGTTATTAAATTAGTTTTGCTATAATTTAAGGTAAGATAGTTATTATCTAACCAATCTTTAATTAATGACATTTGTTTAGAAGTCCTATCAATAACATCCTGCCAATTAGCTCCAGAAATATATAAAACAGTGTCATCGGCATAGCACGTGAAGAAGATTATTAATGTAAATTAAAAACACCAAAGGACCAAAAACAAAGCCTTGCGGCACACCGGATTTTACTTTTCGAAAAACACTAAACACACCATTTACCTTAACTCTTTGCTCTCTATCCCACAAATAATATAATATATATAATATATATTTTAATAATTTTATTTATACACTGGCACAAAAATTGAGCATATTTATGCAATCACACATTTTTTCTTTATAATTTGGTGACAAATTTCTCAAAAAAATATTAACCTTTTAACAAAGATTTTTTTAAAAAATGTAGGAGCTATATAAATGTCAACAATGACCTTCACTCGATAGTAAGTAATATGAATTAATAAAATTGTTGTTTATTTATTTTGGTTTACATATTTTTATAGTAGATGACCAACCCTCATCATCATCAAAAAGAGCTCTCTTCAACATATCTATTGAAAATATCGGATCTACAGCTATCCATGATTATGTCAAGTCTAAGGCGCTAACTTCAATCAGTCAGTTTGATCACAACAACATCAAAAACAGCGCGACTAGAAAAAATGTCATTACCTCTAAATAAAAACAGAGAATAAAACACATAGAAATCTCAAATAATAAATGGATGAATAAATTATTGCTCTAATTGTAATATGTGTTATGAATAAAATATAAATTTTCATAAATAAATTGTTGTTCTTATTATAAAAATTTTCATATTGAAGCATAACACCTGGCTTGAGTTGGTGCAGATAAGTATGCATCAGTTAAAACATTAAAGTTTATGTAATATTTAAATGTATCAAATCGCATTTTTAACACATGAGAATAACAAAAAATTAGTGTCATGTATTCCAATTTATTCAATACCATTAAAATTATTTACAAAACAAGTGTAAATAGAAATTTATCAAATAACATGAGAGTGCACGGTCAGAAATAAGCGAGCTCGGGTTCGACTCCCCGGCGCGGCTCACGTCATTTTTTCCGCAGAAAATTATTTCACTCTTCAGGTTGAGGCACCCCGAGGCTTGGTAAAGATGAAAACAAAATTTTAGGTTTTTTTGCAGTCTTGGCCCGATTATATTGAATCTATATTCAAATTTTATTTCTGAAACAATACCAAAATAACCTACCTTACAAGCGTTCGTTTTCTGTTTTACTTTCAACGTGATCCCTCCAATTACGGGCGTTAGCAGTATAGGAATTGGAGTATATGTGGGTCCCGGCTCATATACTTATCAAAAATTATTCTTAAATATTTAAAGTTATCTGTTATATTAATTATTTGATTATTATAGCACGAGTTTACAGTAAAGTTTTACAAAAATTACAAATTTTAAGTTTATATATATTTCGCCATATTTATATTTTGTTTAGATCGCTCACGACTAGGTCTTTCAGTGAACTCTAATTAGATCTCCTTAGGAAGAGAGCTGTATCATCTGCATAGGATATAACTTCACCTGAAAGTTTCTAATTTAACATATCGTTGATAAACAAATCTCAGGGCCGATTGTCACTTATGGAACTTTCACAGATTACAGTTCTTACGGAACTTAGTCCATCAATAACCTTAACTTGTTGTTTTCTTAAAGATATATAATTTTTTAACTACTAAAACTACTAAAGGTGTTTCACTAATTCCATATCTTTAAAGTTTTTCTAATAAAATACCATAGTTGACAATGTGAAATGCCTTAGTCAGGTCTAAAAAGATTATTAATTACCGTAAAATCAAGACTTAGAAAGTAGTATGAAGGCTATTATGAAGGCTTTTTTCAAATATTTTAGCTAATGTGGATATTACTGATATAGGGCGGTTATTACTTATATCTGAGTGTGATCTTCGTTTATCAGTATAGAAGAACTGAGCCATCAGTGTTCATATTCTTGTTAGAAATTAGGAACGTGGGTAGTCTCAGAAGTGAGTGATGACAAATTCTTAATTATTCACCCAGGACGAGACATGATCGTTAAATGCCAGAAAGAGGAAACTAAAATTAGTAAGAAATTTGCTCAGCAACTTGGCGCCTTGGAATTAACACTACCGTGCAACTGTTCGCTGAGCGTGGATGATCAACAAGTTCGGCGCGTTCTAGTTGCTGCGGAGACGTACAGGGGAAACTTCAGACTATTCATGTTTTGCCAGCCGGGTGGTCTAACCTGCGAAATGTCCGGTTACAGCCTAGAAAATATTTTTCGTATTATACGAGTGGATTTTATGATTGTACATATTTATTAAAATAATTAGGAACAAGGCAGTTAATAAATTTTAAATATAAAAACAAGAACATAGAAATATTTTTATTTGTTAATAGAAAGCCTCTGTTAACAGTTTAACATGAAAGATATATGGTTTCTGTCCTTGGAACTAAATATGATTTGAATAACTTTATTTAAATTTTTACAAAACTTTGCAAACTAGAGGGGCAACAGGCGATTTGACCTGGATGTACTTTTCTAAACGGCTTGGATCTATCGCCGAGGCGGGTGCTATCCATCAGGGAGTCGAGGAGCCTAGATAAGTCTTCTCCAACTCACATGGTACTGCTTGCTTGGTTCACTAGCGGTACGAGTATCTGGAGTAGGTGTCTCGGTCGTCACTGTGTGTACTGGTACGTGTAGAGGAGTTGGCTAGGTTCCTCTGACTCGATACCGTGCGACGTCCTATTATTTGTACTGATGGTTGACCCAGTTCCAATATTCATTCGTCATGACAAATATTTCCTCATTACGAAAATGCGGCATATGCATTTCGTAATCAGGTAACATATGTCAGACGCTGACAAATAGTTTTTTAATCAGACAGCTGACCGTCACAATGTCTAGATGTCGCAATCCTGACCTAGGTTTACCTTTGTGCCATTACCCCCTTCCCTATCAGCATGGCGTCCCGACATGCAACAAATAAACAAAATTTTAAAAAATTAAAATAATAATAAAACCAATAGCAAAATTAATAAATAAAAGATTTGAAGTTAACAAAGACTTAGAAACTTGTAAGGTATTTCTACACACGTTGGCTCATGTGACGACTCTAGATGGCCCCAAAAATGCGTAGACACAGCTTAACAATACCTGAATGGCGGCTAAGGACTCCTTGGTGCATGGCTCATGTACCTTAGGAAATTTGGAAAATTTGAATTTCGGGCGACATTTGTGATTCAGCCGTCTGTTTAAAAATGGAACTTGAACTGGAACTAATACCCGACGTTTTAAAAAAAGACGTAACGATAAACGTGTAATGTTATATTTTACGTGTTATAAACTACTCAAAACTTGTAAAAATACAGTACATGTGCTTTTTACATAAATATTTGCATACAACTGATTAATTTCCAGATGACTGGGTTGTGGTATTTGCAAAAAGAAAAAAAAATAATGATTAGTATTTTTAATAGATTAAAATTATGATACCCGTTACGTTGGTTATCTACTCACCAAGCATGCAGTTGCCTTGGGTAGTTGTTTGCCCTCGAGAACACTTCACTGTGCGTCGGTGGTTAGTGGGTCCTTCTTAATCCTTGGGAGGAATCACTGGTGCACGGCATCCCTCCATGGGATCTACAGCATCCCGCTGGCCCCTTCACTGGGTTTACAGCATCCCGCTGAGGCAATATAGTGCGTGACTTATCATTTCCAGCAGCTTTTCCCACGGCAGACATCAGGACAGTTTCCACCTATAGGACACAGATAAACTTACAGGGTTTATCCTCATAGGGCCGACTTCTGAGAATGTTTCAACGGACTGACAGCGCTTTCATTCCGCTCCGGGCCGTCAATCTTAGTCAGGAGTATTGCTACTTGCGCCCCATTTGCCATTAGCAGTATCTCGGACTCTTCATCATTTTTATCAATGACTACCATATTCACCTGACCCAGGTCTCCGTCTTCTCTTTCCGCGTTTGATTTCCGACGCTTCAAATATTGGTTATAAAGATGGTAGAGCAAGCAACTCCCGCAGCTAATTCCTATAACTAAAACTGTATACATTAATAACGATACAACCGTCTGACACGAGTTATCTTGTTGTTGTGCCCTGACGACTGGGAAAGGTGTTAAAAAGGCACCACGTCCTTGCAGTAATAATTTTCCCACGATGATTGTTAAATAGCGCATCACTGTGTGATCCAAATCTCGAGGCATAAGAACTGAATGTGTCGTTGATCGTGTCTGTCCAAGTTGTCTCTAGCGTTGTGTTTACCAATACACCCCAGGAACTACACTTTCAGGTACCTCGGCATTAAATTTGGCTATCACCGCCATTATAATTTTTTTAACCTAAAATGAAAATATATCTTGCGTGTCTTATTAGTAATTCCTTACAGTATTTATGTGACGTCAGACGTATCATGTGCATTTTTATTGTTTGCTGTCCTCAGCATGTTCATGGTTCTGTAAATAATGGAAGGTGTCTTACTTAGCAGTTTTTTCATTCAGGCTTATTTTATTGTTTCATTCGTTATGTGTCCTTACTATTCTATAGGGTGCCATCCACTTCATTATTAATTTCTCGCTTTTCGGTCACACCATTATATTGTAATGAACTGTCTTTTTAGGTCATCATAAATAAAATCGATGGGCTTTTACTACTTCTTTATTTTACACTAAGTCTTCGTTACATCCAACATCAACGCTATCTTACTTACTACTTCCTACTTATTACTTATTACTTATATCTAAAGTCTTAATTACAAAATACAATTAATATATGTTATTGCAATATGTAAACAATTAATATACGCAATATTCTAACTCAGCTAAATATTAGCAAAGGTAGCGTATTACGCATAACCTACATTTATACATTACAATTAGTAATACATTACAATATTGAGGATGGAAAACCGTGGTAAAATGTCGCTCTGATCCCATATTCCTTAAAATTGCATTAATTAAATTTGATTGCAACACTTTATCTTTATCGCTTCGCATGATCCGGGGTGCTCCGTAGCGGCACATAACTTGTTTCACGATGAATTGTCCTACTGGCTTTGCTTTCCCGCTTGGGATGGCCCGTGCTTCAACCCATCGAGTTGCGTAATGTGTAGCAACTACTTTTATTATGTTCAAATCTTTGCTCCTTCTAAAAGGACCCAGGAGATCTATACCAATCCTTTCAATTGGGGCCCCGATGGGAATAAATTGTGGAGCTCCTCCTGGTTGACGGTTGAACCGTCCTTTTCGAGCTTGACAGTATCAACACCCCTTCACATCTCTTTGCAAACTAACCCAGAAGTAGCGATCTCATATTTTGGTGTTTGTTTTGATACAAGTTTTCCTTTTGTTTCCTTGATAATTTTGGACTCATTTCTGGCTTAAAAATTTTAAATTTTCAATGCAATGTAATAAAATGTAAATCTTACCCAGCATGACGTATCTTAATGTTGTTTGTTAGAAAATGTTTATAGCCTGTCTTCGAATATTATTTATTTTAAATGTACATGATCCCTCCATATGATCTACAATTTACAGCTTTTTCAAGAATTTGTACAGAAGATACCCGTTCTTCATTGGGTGGGGCCCATGTATTTTCTACACATTGTATTTTGAATGTTGCACTTGCGTCGGAAGTACAAAATTATGTCTTCTGTTTCCTGGACATATGAAGACGCTTGACCTCTAGTATATCCGTTACTTGAGTGACCAGCACGCCTTATGTTTGGACATGACTTCTCAAAATGTCCTGCTCCTCCCCATAATACTTTGGAGGACCATTACTGGCTCTTGGATTGCGTGAATGCGTGCTGTTCTGAATAACTCGTAGATCTTCTCGGTGCGGACATGCTGGATCACCATATCTTCCTTATTCTAATCCTTATGACCATTCCTGATTCCTGATAGACGACGCCTGCACAACTTATCCTAGCTCCTCAACGTCGAAGCAACCCGGCGCTTCCACCATACTTGTCACGGGGTGAAGTCAATTACGCAATCTTTTCTAAAAATTTTATTATACATGATTAATCAGAATATATACAATTTTTATTAAAATGGCTGCTGGTGTTGTCCGTTTAGAAGCTGATGTTAGTCTTGTTCTTGCCCCGGTTTTTTCAGGATCAGTCGAACCACGTCAGGTGTCTGCACGAGACGAACACTTGGAAAAGCCCTGTAGACAACACACTCATCTCGACTTTGCGACTTCAACAGCTGGGCTGGTCCTTGGGCAGCCTGATGCGGACTGATGACCACCGATATGATGACTGGTCACAAGAATGACTACCCCGACTCTATCCCCTAAGAACATTTTATAACTTTTATCCAGGACACTATGACGTCAGATTACCCTCAATTGTTTTGGAAACATTATTCATTTGTGTAATTGTTGGCAGCAATTAAAAGACCATAGTCATCACAAGTGAATAATGTTTATTATCACATTAGAATGTAGTTCAACACTTATGTTGGCAAACAATTGTGACATCACCCCCCCCCCCAAGCATGACAAGCAAAAAATCCAATTTTTGACAAAATTTGTAACTGCTGTTTACGAACCGTCGGACGTCTCCAAAGGAATCCAGTGGTTACTATGATTTTGCCCAAAAATTGTGAAAAAAGAATTTTTATTTTTATTTTTTTTGGGTGTTTTTTGACCGAAAAAAATGGAGCGCTAATGTGCAAATGTGCTAAGTGCCTGCCCCCTTGAGTCTAAGTATTGAATTCAAGTATCCCGAATTGTTGGTTAAATGATCGTTACCAAAACGCTGGCGTCTGGGTGGTTACTTGCGCCACCTTAGTGGTGGGGATCTTCTTTTACTAAGCATCCCTCACGAGTTGCCTTCTCACCTCATTTTTCATTGCTACAAGAGCGTCAATACGCCGACGGTGACAGCGACGGAGCCTCAGGCCGTTTGCAGGGGTGCCTTATCATGATCTGGGGAAACCATGGCAGTCTACGGCGGCGCTGACACCGGGATGGTAACCAGAGTCATCAGAACTTTTGTGTTCCTAGTCCCGATCCGGTCCGCCCATTTCTGTCAGACGGACGGGAACTTCGAAGCCGCCTGGCTGGATTAGTATTGCTTCACTTTCTTCTTGCGCATTCACTGCGTCTATGCGTATCCTGTCTCCTTCCACTTCTTCTGTTAACCCGGATGTCAGCTTAAGCCACTAAACCTGCAACATAAGCCATTATAAAAAATAGTCTATCACATTCTGATATATTTGACCCTTGGGCTCTAACCGCGAGTCTTGGGTCCTTTGTTATTACAAAATATTCTTAAAATTACTAATGTAAGGATTATATTCCAACAGAAGAACAAGATGTCACTGTGCGGACTGTACCTCAAGGCATATGTAGTAAATGCGTCGGAAATTGTGTCTGCTATTGGGATAAATTTTGAATTAAGATCATTTGATCCAAGGGAGAGGTTCAAGTTAGGCACGTGAAGTGTCCAATTTTTATTAAGAGATTCCGTTAAATTATCTAAATATAAATTGTTAGTAAGATTTCCGGGTGGTAACCGGATGCTTCGCAGATTAGACCATGCTGCTGGAAGAACGTGAATGATCTTAAATTCCCCTGTTACGTCTCCACTGCATGGGAAACGCGCCGAGATAACTTGTTCACCGTCCACGCTCAACAAACAGTTATACGGTTGTTCTAATTATAATGCGCCAGGCTGATAAATATATATATATATATATATATATATATATATATATATATATATATATATATATATATATCATTACTCATCATTACTCATCCTGGGTGCGTTATTAAAAACTTGTTATCACTCACCTCTGAGACTACTAATGTACAAGTTGTTGATATCTTGTGAAGTGCCGCTACGTAGTTGTGGAAATTATTGATGGAAGCAGCGTTTGTATAGTTCGCGTCACCTTACCTTAGTGATGATGATTGGATTTGGCCATGGTGCTACCTGGACTAGACGTGGTAGCTGAGCGTGCGTCGATAACACCTGGGTTGCGGCTGGCCTTGTAGTAGGTGGTGTCCGTAACATGGGCACCTAGTGTGGCGGCTGCTTCGTAGTTGTTGACACCTGGTGGCAGCGAAGTCTGATGTCGTGCGGGTATTGGTAGTCTCTTCTGGAGGACCTAGAGCGGTGTCGTGGCCTATTAGATCTAGGTGTCCGTGATGTGAGCACCTGGTGTGGCGGTTGCGTGATGTCGTTGTGAAGCACTGCAGTACTTATGCCGTGGATGAGTGGGCACAGCGTACCTGTTGGTAGTAGTAGATTCGCACAACCAGTACGGTAGACTCACCGTACTCTAGGTATAGGCTCAAGGGAGTCTAGAGCAGTTGTGGGAGTAATAACACAGTTAGGTTGTTACTATTTTATTCTTATAAATTTACTTTATATATACATAATTATTATAAATACTATTCCTACTTTCATTTCCTATATTTATTTCGTTAATATATATATATATATGTATATTATAGTAATATATATATATATATATATATATAAAATAAAACGCAGGTTCTCTTTTATTCGTCAGTTTATTAAAATGTTCTTGTGAATTTATAAAATATGAAACGTTTCGTGCATGGGTAGTATGCACATCTTCAGTCAGTCAATCAGATAAAATAAAATCACCACGTAGTCAATTCGAAGTTAAAAAAGTGTGTGTTTCATATTTTATAAATTTTCGTTTCATATTTTATAAATTCACAAGAACATTTTAATAAACTGACGAATAAAAGAGAACCTGCGTTTTATTTCATATAATACTCGTCAAGAACCAAATATCCAAATATATATATATATATATATTATAAAATTAATCATATCCTGTGACGTCATGTTAAGATTACATAATTTTTATTTGTGCAATTTTAAGTTAATGCAATAAACACAATATGTAAAAGGATGGGCGATGAAATAAATAAATTAGGTACAAAGATGCCTTAGATCTTCTATTGTCGATCCTTGATATAATTTTAGTGCACAACATGCATTATAGCTGGAAGTGTTCGGAAATCGAGGCAGAAAACATAACTGATCTTAATATGGTGTACATTGGTGGAGAGCGGTACCTGTTATTGGCTTGACCTCAGCGCCATTTACTGCTATAAATATAGAATCATGGATTAAAATACATGTTTCGTTGTACCAGGCATAGGGGGTGGGTATTAATTCTTTTAATTGCCAACTAGAATGGAGTTGGAGCACAGGAGTTTTTATATGAACCATGTTTCGTTTTACGGCTATTAAATAATCAGAAATAGGAACTTTGTAATATTGCGATGACTGGGATAGGGGAATGGCTAGATTTAAACCCAAGGTAAAAAATTTGGTTTGGAGTTGTGCAAGATCGGCCTTGAGGACTTGAGTTGATACTATTGGAATGGGGATATGCCTGGCTCGACAAGCACTGAGGATCTCTGTCTGTCTGATGGTTTTCAAGACCTGGATTCCGTGCAGGACCTGTCTATCTTGTTCCATGAGGACTCCTTGTGGGATGTGGATCTCTGCGGTCTCTCCATGAGAAATCTCGGCTGTGACTTTTTCGATTAATGACATCCGTTGACTGACCTCACCGAAAGTATTTTTCACCTGTCTGAGATGGTTGTTAAATTTTGGAAGTCCTCATGTAATCCTGCGCTGAGCTGTTTCACCCACGCTTCCAATTGGTACTCCCGTACAACATATGCGTCAACTTTTATTTACGTTGCTACCCCGCAATACCAATTGAATACCCCGCCTTTGAAGTCCAGTGCCCTCTTGGTTCTTATAACCGTGCCGTAAGGAGAAGTTGCAGGTGGTTGCTCTATACTTAGGATAGAGTAACCACCTCTAGGAACTTTCTAGGATCTACTGCCTCTTGATACTGATCCAATGACGTTGCGAAACTTTGTATTAGTCCCTCTATTTCTGCAGCTAGAAGACATGTTGACTTGAATTGGTCGGACACGTCTTGTACTCTGCAGAATTTTTCGAATGGATGGCCATTGAACCTCATTTTCTCCGTTGACACCCATGAGCCGGTGTAGGTTACTGGAATAGTTCACTCGTAAATTATAATTCGAGGTAAAACTTTCCAGTACGCCCCTGGTATTATTTTCACGCTAATTTCCGCACAAAATGCATCTTAAAAACAAAACAAAAAAAATCCAAACTTTGTATATTATATGGTTTTATGAAGTGCGTAACCAAGTTTTGGTTACGTAGCATTCCACTGTTCATTGTATTTTTTTCAACCGGTTGACATGGACAGTGTCACACTTGTTTATTTTTTATCTAAGCATATTTTATAGTTCACCTCGCTTACCTTGTCTCTTACCTGATAAGGTCCCATTCATCGCATCAACAACTTGTCGCTTTTTCCGACTTGTCGTCTTGGGACGTAAATTTTGGTCCAGTCTCCCTATATCATATCTTACTGGACGATGGTTTCCATCGTATCTTTCTTGTCGTTCTGTTATTTTCTGGAAATGTTGTCTTTTGCTTTTTGGCGGACTTCTAACGCTTCATTTTCAGACATTTGTTTTTTCGGTAATTCCACGAGTTGCGCTACTTTTGGTAGTAGTAGATTTCTGCCGTAAACCAATTTGAACGGAGAACATTTTGTTGAGTCCTGCTCTGCCGTGTTATATGCGAACGTGACGTGAGCTTGAGGTTGACGTGACCGTTGCAATGAGGGTGATATGCCGTTGTGAAGCGCTTCTCTGTTCCTGTTTTTATAAGGTTATCGTTTAGTAGAATAGATTGGAAGAGCTTACCCCTGTCACTTGAAATGATGCATGGCGCCCCATGGCTGCATATGATCTGCTCTACCACAAACTTGTCCAGTGGTTCGGTTTTGCCACTTGGTAATGCTCTTGTTCCGACCGAGCGGGTTGCATAGTCTGTTGCGACGACTATCATACGATTACCATCTATACTCTTTCTAAAAGGACCGAGAAGATCTATAGGGACCCGGTCAAATGGCGCGCCTATCGGAATTGGTTGTATAGCTCCATCTGGTTTCTTGTTGGTCGGTCTTTTGCGAGTTTGACAGTCGGCGCAGCCCTTAAAATACTTCTCTATGTCCCGCTGCATCTTATTCAAAAAGTGCCTATCTCTAATTTTGATAAAGGATTTGGTAAGTCCCAAGTGACCTATAGTGGATTGTTATGATTCAGATACATAATATCGTATCTCATGCCTTTAGGCTGTACCAATAGCAAATCATTACCATGTGGCCACCTGGTATTTGGTAATGCTTGGCTTGCTTCCGCAGTCCTATGTTTCCATAATCTCGGTTGTCCACGGCCATTTTAAGTAGCTTTATATCCTCGTCTTCCTCTTGGGCTTTGACAAGGTCTTCCGTCTGTAAGATAAAAGTTGGTACTGTGACTGCTGCTTCCTGCTCGGAGAGTGTGCCTTCACGACATGGATATCTCGATAGGCAATCCGCGTCTTAATGAGCTACTCCATTTTTGTGCACATGATCAAAATACTGGAGCTTCATGCTCCATCTAGCCAATCGTCCTGTTGGGTTCTTGATAGAACGTAACCAGCAGAGAGCTTGGTGATCTAATACAATTTTTATATTCCGCCCCCATACCAGGTGTCTTAAATAGTTTAGTGCAATACAGCTGTCAAACATTCTTTTTCAGAGGTAATTTCTTTCGGTTTGCCCAAGCCCTCCTGAAATATACGAAATTGGATGCCATTTTGCTTTTATCTCTTGTAAAAGGATAGCACCAAGACCGTGGTCACACGCATCTATTCTACGCTCAATCGGTGCATTAGACTACTTATCTATCGGTGCATTAGACTTTTATCAGCTACAAGGGAAAATACGCCTCAAACATTTGTTTTATTTCGCAGTCAAATTACATACATAGTAAAATGTATATGTAAAAAGTGTTCTGTTAACTACATAATTAGACACTTGTTCGTCACTAACGGTACTAGTTAGTTTCTGCATGTACCGACTAGTCCCTTCAGTTTTGATAAGTTAATTTTGGTTCCTCCTTATCAGTTTGCAACCCGCTTAACACATATGTATAGTGGACACCTACGGACTTGGGAGCAGTAAGAGATTCCCTAAATTAAGAATGTTACTTGTGGATTTAAATGGCATAAAATAAATATGGATAAAAGAGTTTGCAGTAAGTGCGAATTGAAAACAGACCCACAGAAAGATGAGGTAAAATGTGATTTTGTTGGAGCAGGGGAAGATGGCGTTGGCATCTCTTTGGCGGCGGTGATACACTGAAGGCGACTGGGCCTGGTGGTGTTGCTACCTGGATTGGACGTGGCAGCTGGGCGTACATTAGTAGCACCTAGGCTGCGGCTGGCCTCCAGTAGGAGGTACCTGAGAGGCGGTTGAAACAGGGCCCGAAGTACCTGGGTGGCGGTGGGACCGTGCAGTTGGCGACATCCTCGGTAGCCACGTAGTGGTTGGTATCCATGCGTGCTGGTATCCATGCGTGCTGGTATCCATGCGTGCCGGATATGGTGCGGCGGTGGGCCGTGTAGTTGTTGACACTTGAGTGGCGGAATGTCGTGGTGGCCTGGTGTCGGATATAAGCACGGCATGCTTACGTTTTTTGGGGAGAAAGTACAGCGTACCTGTAGATGGACTTGCACACAACTGGTACGGAAGACTCACCGTACCTTAAGGCTAGGCTCAAGGATGTCTAGAAGAGTTGTGGGAGTAAAAACAGAAATGGAGTCTTAACCCGCTTGCAGGGGTTGGAGCTCGTACATACTGGAACCTGGGCTGATGATTCGTTTGATGTGGTAAGGGGCTGGGATTGTCTTCTTTTGTCCCGTATCAAGTTGTTGGTACAATTGTTTAACCATTGTAACTGTAGTTGATTTTCTTCCAAGTGGTGTAACAAGAATTTGAATTGAGTTTCTTCGGATATTTTTGTTGTCTCTTCGCAGATGTTGCTGAAGTCTTTTACCATCTTGAGAGCTTCTGTTGTGTCATTCGTGATTTTCAGTTTTTCCATACGGCAGTCCTATTCGAAACACAACAAGTGTTCAATATATCACTCTGGGTTTGGATGTTGTAGGGTGTAACTGTCTTGTGCAGTTCTTGGGAATGCCGAAAAACACAACAAGAGTAACAACAGGATCCATGCTACGTTTCTCCTTATTTTAGTTCAGGGCAACGTTTGACTGCTTTTGTCGCAAAAGTTTGCAGCCTGTACTTATGAGGTCAGTGTAAATACTTTTTTTTTGTTTATTTCGAAAAGCTTTTCGTTCGATTCTGATGACGTTGGTAATGGAACGATATGTTGTATACTTTTTTTATTGGGCTACCATCAAATTTTGTTACTGTGACAACTCGAACAGTTCCATCAGTAGACCGATGAACTTCTTGAATTTTTGCCAGAGGCAGAGACTTGGATTAATATTGTCGTCTTTAAGCTATATCGTCAATTTTTATTTTATCTTGCCTTGTTTTCCACTTGTACCTTTGTTGAAGTTAGTGTAGATATTCAGATGCCCATGAGTTCTAAAAATCTTTCTTGGCTTTTTCAATTTCCATCTTGATGAAATACAAGTGTTGATATTCGCTGTTATTGGGTCAGGTGGTGAGACAATTTCTCTTCCTATTAGAAAATGTCCCGGGGTTTAGACTTCTAAATCGTCAGCATCATTCGTCGGTATACAGAGAGGTCTTGAATTTAAGCATGCTTCTATCTGGCATAACAATGTATTCAGTTCTTCAACCGTAAGTATGGTGTCTCTAATGATTCTCTTTAAGTGATGTTCCATTGACTTCACTCCAGCTTCCCACAAAACTCCGAAATGAGGGGATAGGGGTGGAATGAAGTGCCATTGTGTGCCATATGTTAAAAGCAAATCTAAATTTTTGGTTTGCGTATAATTGTGGATATTTCTTTACCGAGATGTTTACTGGCACCTACGAAGTATGTTCCGTTATAACTGTACATATGTCAACAGCGACCTCTTCTCAACTGAAATCTTGAATACTGCCAGGAATGAGGCTGTTGTCATGTCGGTAACTGCGTCAATATGCACAGCTTTGGTTGCCAAACAAACGAATATGACGATATATCCTTTGTACTTGCGCCCTCTTCCTTTGGTTGTTCTGATTTGGATTGGGCCAGCATAATCTACTCCCGTATGGAGAAAAGGAGGTGTTGGTGTAATTTTGGCTACTGTACATACAATGCATTTGTTGATTGCTGACTGTGCCGATCGTTTTCCGTTGGTGATCTAATAATTTCTTCTTATGTAGAGTGTTACGATGTCTATCCTGAGTAATTAGTATTGCCAGATGAGAATGGTATGGAATGATAATGGAATGCTTCCGTTCAAATGGTAAGAGAAAGTTATGCAATCTGCCTCCAACCCTTAATATTCCATTATCGTTGATGAAGGGATTCAAATTTAATATCTTGTTGTTGTTTTCTTGTTTTTTGGTTGCTTCTGTTGATTTAGTGTTTGATTACTTTCTGGAAATTTGCACTTTATCTGAACTCCCCGCATAAGTACCGATTCTAGTTCTTTTGTTGATAAGGATCCTGACACTCCTGACTTGTATAGGCAATGAATCTCTGACAGTAGGATAAAACTTTGATTAATCTTGTCTCTGATGAAGAGAAGCGGTTTAAGATTGTATTGTCAACTTCTTTTATTCCAACTTGGTGACATCTTTTTCATTTCTTTTGTAGATGAGGGTGATTGTATTTGATCAGGCCATTCTTCAGTATTTAATAGCCAAATTAGACCATTCCACCATAGGCTGTGTTTTGTTATCTTTGAGTCATCTGTTCCTTGAGTCATGACATCTGCTGGATTGTCTTCAGTTTTGATGTATTTCCAAAATCGGTGATGCAGGATACTGTTTATTTGTGCAACTCGATTGGCCACAAATGTTTTCCATCGTACAGGGTCACCTTTTATCCAATCTAACGTGATCATTAAATCCGTCCACGCAATAATTGGTACATCTTGGATTTCTAATGCTATGACGGTTTTCTTAAGGCGCTTGGCAATCAGCAACACAGCACATAGCTCCAATTTTGGTAAAGTTGTTCTTGCTCTTGCTGGGGCTTTTTGCTAGTGATTTTTATTATTGCTCTAGATTTACCCACTATTAGTGTTGATTTCCAGGTATGTTACAGTATTTTCGTTCTTGCGTGTATTACAGCTCCGTATGCTTTCTCAGACGCATCACAGAATCTAGGTAGTTCTATGTTGCAATTTTTTTCAAAGTTTATCCATATCGGTAGTTCGATGTCTGCTACAGCATTTAACTGATTGGAGAATTGTACCCATTTCATTTCCTGTTGTGGTGGTAGTAGTTGATCTCATTCTAACTAATGTAACCATAGTTCTGAAACAAAAGTTTTGCTTTAATGATGACTGGTGATAACCAACCCAATGGGTCAAATACTTTAGCTATTTCAAACAAAATATTTCTTTTCGTGCCTTTTCTTGAGCTGATGAGTATTTGAAAATGTCGGTATATAGTGACCAGTAGATTCTCAGACATTTTTTTACTTCATCTTCTGTTATTTTGATGGTTGACTGATCTCTTAGTTCTTCTGGCAGGTGCTGTAGTAGTTGTAAATTGTTACTTTACCATTTTCGTAAATTGAATCCCCCGGATTTCGATAAATCTATTAGCTCATTTTGAAGTAACAGTGCATCTTCTACGGAATCAGCATTGGAAAGTAAACCAGCCACGTAGATTTCGTTCATGATGATTTTTGATGCCTTTGGAAATTTAGTTTCTTCTTTTTTTCCTAGTTGTTGAACTAAGTAAGGAGCTGCGGCGATACCATATGTTAGGACAGTTAGGATATATTCTTCGAACGGCTGTGTCCTGTCGAATCTCCATAGTATTCTATGATATTGTTGATCTTCTTCATCAATCTGGATTTGTCTGTACATTTTCTCTCTGTCTGCACTGAATACTACTGCGTGTTTTCTCTAGCTCAAGATTATGTCCGTTAGATCTAGGTGCAGTCTTGGACCTACGTACATTGTTTCGTTAAGGCTGCTTCCAAATATAGTTTTACTTGATGCATCAGATACTAACCTTAATTTTGTTGTAGTGCTAGAATATCGTAGCACGGGTTGATGTGGAATGTAGTATTTGGCTTCATTGTGTTTTGTTCATTGATATTCTTGTATGAATTCTTTGTATTTTGTTCCTAATATTTCGTCCTTGACTAATCGTTTCTATAGTTGTAGTAATCTTGATACTGCTCTACTTTTGGAATCAACTAACGTGGTTGCATCTTCTTTGAATGGAATTTTAACAGTGAAGGTTCCGTCTTTGTTTCTCTTTATAGTGTTTTCAAAGTGTTCTTCACATGCTTTGTCTTCTTCCGACAAGTTTCTCTTTGGAGGTCTTTCTTGTATCTCCCAAAAATGTATTAACTGTCATTGGTAAAATGTTTAATATTTCCCGAAAGTAACCAGCCGAGTTCTGTCTGTTGACCTAGTAGTCCTTCATTTGGTTTCTTTAACATGTGCTTGATTATTTTCCCAAATTCTTCTGCGCCCAATATTTTTAATAATAATAAATCTTTATTGAATTCTAAAAAAGCATACAGTTTTTATGACAAAAATCTACAGAATTATTCATTTTATACGATAGCAACATTTAGTCAGTAACAATTATATATCTGAGTTTGGTGAATCAATTAATGAATAAATCATGTGTATCTACATTGCACAGGGTGTTTTTAGATGGATTTATATATATAACAAATATGGTTTTACCTATGTTTACAGATTGATTACAAGTAAATGTGTGATGTTAAAAATGCTGATTATATACTTGATAGTATTAATGATTTTAATTTTTTTTTTTAATGAGAACATATTGGTTATAATTTTTAAATCTGTTGGTAAGCAAAACTACCGATAATAATGCACAGATTTTATTATTATCAACATTTTTCTGAATTGCGCTAGTTAGATCAATGACGGCAGTTTCAATATCACTAGATTTGCGAAAACCGTGTTGTCCATTGTAAAGAAAGTTTATACTGTCTAAATATTTAACAAGTCTGTTATTGACGGTAGTTAGGATATTGGTCTATTATTTGCAAGCTTCTTCACCACCTTTATATAAAGGAGTTATTATTGCACACTTCATGTCATCTGACAAAACACCTGTACTAAAGGTTTCGTTAATTAATTCACTTATAGCAGGTGCAAATTCATCACAGCACTCTTCGATGACTTTACAGCTTATATTATCACCTCCACTAGCTTTTTTAGTTTTTAAAGAATTAATTATGTCGCTCACTTCCAATGTAGTTGTTGTTGTTATAAACGTAGATGATGATGTCGATTGTTCCAATTCCGTATAAGGCATAGTTGGTATATTATCGGCAAGCTGTTGGCCTATGGTTGCGAAGTATTCGTTAAATGAATTAGCAAACTTCTTTGTTATTTATATATTTTTTTTGTTTATTTATTTTTTTTTTTTATACAATTTTGGCCATTCCAACAAAACAATAATCCCAATAACAGGAATGGCTCTAACAAAAAAAAAAAGAAAAATTATAAATACATAATTATAATACAAATTGCTTTGAGAAAGGACTTTATTGCTCTGGTAGCTTCCTAGACCTTAGTAAGGCCTTTGATTGTGCAAACCATGATATTTTTTATTAAAAAAATACAATTACACTTTTATAAAATTGATTGACATGAATAAATCATATAAAGTCATATCTTACCAACATAAAGCATTTTAGAACTTTGGGATTACGAGATCAAACATATCTCACATAGATCATGGAGTTCCCCAAGGATCTGTTCTGGGTCCCATTTTATTTTTGATTTATATCAACGATTTGCCCCTTGTGTATATTAATTCAAACACCATCTTTTTTGCCGACGACACTCCTCATGGCCCTCCTGAGCAATTTTTCACTCCTTTCACTTTTCGACCAAAGACATTTATCTATGACTGATTTAAACAGCTAGTTTTTTTCCTATTGTACCTAAATATAAAATTTCTTTTTTGAGAAATTCACACTAAGAAGGATTTTATTTTAAATTTACATTGCGTAGTCTTTGAAAAATTGAAATTAGATTTTTATCATGATCTTGGAGGTTTCTTCCAAAAACAATTAATTCGTCTAAATAAACTAAACATTTTTCATAATTTAACTCGGACATTGCTATTATGTAGCTAATGGGTACAAATTAATGGGTACAATGGATATTTTGCAACATAGTTGATTTTTGTCCACTTGCACTTCACAAAAAGGTCATTCACTTACACTTCACTAATCAGGGCGATGCGTTGGCTTCTCTGGATGACGTGGTAGGTGACGCTGGAACCTCACACTCGTTCTCTGGAATTCTGGAGTTCGTTCCTGTTGATTTCTTGACGCACCATGCCTCGCAGATAATGTGCACACTTTTTGGCTAATATGGACCCAGCGATAAGCATTACTACTACTAATAGTATTATGAGCAGAATCTCTGTCAGTTCAAAACCACTCATCTTTGTTTGAGCATTTCCACTCGCTGCTTGTGCTATTACTACCTCTTCTTTTGAAGTTGTACTCCCTATTTTTCACTTTTTTTCCTTTTTTTCACTTATTAATTGTGGTTCTTATTTTATCATTTATACACATATTTTTACCACTACTATTTTATTTCCACTGGCAAGATCGCCATGTAATGTCCGGTTAGTTTCGAGAAATGATAAGCATACATTAGAGTTTAAATATTATTTATTCATCTCTAACATCTACACTAATTACTTATATCTAATTACTGGCTACTGGATGTTGCATATGTCTTCTTCTATATACTATATAATTGCTGACAGTATATATTGGATATAGCAATATAGCATGTTACCAATTGCAACATACTATGGTGTCAATCACCTGTATTGTCAGCTATTATTACAGTACACGCACGCACGCACGCACGCACGCACTCACGCACGCACGCACGCACGCACTCACGCACGCGCACACACACACACACACACACACACACACACACACACACACACACACACACACACACACACACACACACACACACACACACACACACACACACACACACACACACACACACACACACACACACACACACACACACACACACACACACACACACACACACACACACACACACACACACACACACACACACACACACACACACACACACACACACACACACACACACACACACACACACACACACACACACACACACACACACACACACACACACACACACACACACACACACACACACACACACACACACACACACACACACACACACACACACACACACACACACACACACACACACACACACACACACACACATAAATTTGCGAAGTATTCGTTAAATGAATTAGCAAACTTCTTTGTTATTTATTTTTTTTTTTGTTTATTTATTTTTTTTATTTTATACAATTTTGGCCATTCCAACAAAACAACAATCCCAATAACAGGAATGGCTCTAACAAAAAAAAAAGAAAAATTATAAATACATAATTATAATACAAATTGCTTTTAGAAAGGACTTTATTGCTCTGGTAGCTTCCTAGACCTTAGTAAGGCCTTTGATTGTGCAAACCATGATATTTTTTATTAAAAAAATACAATTACACTTTTATAAAATTGATTGACATGAATAAATCATATAAAGTCATATCTTACCAACATAAAGCATTTTAGAACTTTGGGATTACGAGATCAAACATATCTCACATAGATCATGGAGTTCCCCAAGGATCTGTTCTGGGTCCCATTTTATTTTTGATTTATATCAACGATTTGCCCCTTGTGTATATTAATTCAAACACCATCTTCTTTGCCGACGACACTCCTCATGGCCCTCCTGAGCAATTTTTCACTCCTTTCACTTTTCGACCAAAGACATTTATCTATGACTGATTTAAACAGCTAGTTTTTTTCCTATTGTACCTAAATATAAAATTTCTTTTTTGAGAAATTCACACTTAGAAGGATTTTATTTTAAATTTACATTGCGTAGTCTTTGAAAAATTGAAATTAGATTTTTATCATGATCTTGGAGGTTTCTTCCAAAAACAATTAATTCGTCTAAATAAACTAAACATTTTTCATAATTTAACTCGGACATTGCTATTATGTAGCTAATGGGTACAAATTAATGGGTACAATGGATATTTTGCAACATAGTTGATTTTTGTCCACTTGCACTTCACAAAAAGGTCATTCACTTACACTTCACTAATCAGGGCGATGCGTTGGCTTCTCTGGATGACGTGGTAGGTGACGCTGGAACCTCACACTCGTTCTCTGGAATTCTGGAGTTCGTTCCTGTTGATTTCTTGACGCACCATGCCTCGCAGATAATGTGCACACTTTTTGGCTAATATGGACCCAGCGATAAGCATTACTACTACTAATAGTATTATGAGCAGAATCTCTGTCAGTTCAAAACCACTCATCTTTGTTTGAGCATTTCCACTCGCTGCTTGTGCTATTACTACCTCTTCTTTTGAAGTTGTACTCCCTATTTTTCACTTTTTTTCCTTTTTTTCACTTATTAATTGTGGTTCTTATTTTATCATTTATACACATATTTTTACCACTACTATTTTATTTCCACTGGCAAGATCGCCATGTAATGTCCGGTTAGTTTCGAGAAATGATAAGCATACATTAGAGTTTAAATATTATTTATTCATCTCTAACAGTACACGCACGCACGCACGCACTCACGCACGCACGCACGCACTCACGCACGCACGCACTCACGCACGCACTCACGCACATACGAACGCGCGCACACACACACACGCACGCACGCACGCACACACGCACGCACGCACGCACGCACGCACGCACGCACACACACACACACACACACACACAAATTATAAGTATTTGTATATATTTTAAACTAATAACTTTTTCTATGTTAATCGATTATTTTTTTTTTTTTATTTTTTTTTTTTATAGTCCTTTTTTTTGCTGGTTAATTTGGTTTGTGGTACAAGCAAATAACTAAATCCTTCTAAAATTGTAAGTAAATCAACATAAAAGTATAGTTTATTTTTTATTTTAAATGAAAATAGAAGGAAATTTATTTGTTGCATGTTTAAATTCAATTATTATTAAATATTTTTAAAAATTGTTAATTGATGTAAAATATAAAAATTTTAATTTAAAATGCATTTATTATTGCAACATTAGAATATATTATTATGTTTAAAGTAAAAAACAAACTATATGTTTTCCAAATTTTTATTTTTATATATAAAATTCTTTTGTTTTTATTTATTTATTTTAGTTGTACATCGTTGATTTTGTTGTTGGTGTTCCCTGTGGTCTGCTGGTGTTTCTGCAAAAAAAAAAAAAAAAAATGTGAGTCAAATAACCTATAGGTATAGTTAATTTTTTCACTTTAAGCGGAACTAAATGGTAATTTATTTTAATTTATGTTGCATGTGTGTTCAAGTTATTTTTAAAGCTGGTTAATCAATGTAAAATATAAAAATTTTAAATTCAATTGTAAAATTTGAAATACATTTTCTTTTATTTATACAGTTACCATTAGTAACAATATAATATTTTTTACCAATATTTTTTTTTATGAAACTAGATTTATTGTGTTAAAAATAACAGGTTTCAAAGTTGCATTCAAACGATAAAAATTACTATATTTCAAAATCTAATTCTGCTTAAAGTGATTTTTTTTTAAATAATTTATTTTATATTTTTTATAGTTGCTTATTATCAACGTGTTGTTGCTGTGACAGATTGTTGCTACCCCTTAAAGCCGTAAGTGAATTAACGCTATATGTTAAAAAAATTAATTAATATATAATATTTTGTTTTTTTCAGAAAATCCATCAACCATTATTTTAATAATGAATTTCCTTATTTTATTCTCCTTTTTGTTCATTAAGCTCACCTTTGCTCAGAATGGTGTGTCCGATAATTCAAAATTTGCGTTGAATTATTTTATAAAATACGGTTATGTTGAGACAGATAGCCATTCTCAAATTTTAATCACAAACAACAGTACAAAATATATTTCGGCTTTATCTGCATTTCAAAATTTTTTCCAAATTGACTCTCCCAATCTTGTGCTGGACAATGCCACTTTATCTGTAATGCGAAAACCACGATGTGGTGTTACAGATCATTTATTAAATTTTAATACACATAACACTAGGTGGGAAAAAAATACAATTTCTTGGAATTATGCAGATCAGATTAAAGAATATTTGATAGATTTGGCTGAGAGGGCTTTCGAAATTTGGGCGAACGAAACAAACCTAGTGTTTTCGCGGTAAATTTACAATCCGGACATTTTAATTTAATTTCAAGCTCTGTCTCATTATCCTTCAAAACACAACGGACGGCATGAAAAATGCAACATTTTTGAAAAGACAACTTTAGCCCACGCGAAATTTCCAAATGAAGAGCAGTCAACTTTGGAAATTTCATTTTAATAGACATTTTAAATGGGATTTTAGAACAAGTGTTTGTGATCCGGGATATAAACATTTTTTATCTACCTTAATACATTAAATCGGACACACCCTGGGCATTTTTCATTCAAACCATAGAAATTCTATGATGTTTCCCACCTCTCCGGGTGGCGTTTATTCTGTTCTATTCCAGGACGACATAGACGCCATTCAATCCCCGTATCATCATCATCAAGCCTTGTCCATCATCGGGTGATTTTGGACTGCCTCTAAAAAGAGCATAGGCTGTCAATAAAATTTCTCCATCTAACTCGTCTATCTGCCATAGGCTTCAAGTCGGTGATGTTGTTATAAATTCTTTTGTCTTGGTTTTGAGAGCTCCATGCATTTATTTCTAGCAGGGTTGAGCGACGCCAGGTGTTCTTGGGTCGCCCTCTACGCCTACTGCCCTGAGGGTTGTATGCTAGTGCATAGCGACACACTTCGCTAGGAGCCCTTCGAAGAGTGTGCCCTAACCAACCATACTTTCTTCTTTTTATTTGCAAATTAATGTCCATTTGACCAGTTCTTTCTCCCAATTCTACGTTTGATATTCTACGTGGCCAATAAATGCGAAGAATTCGTCGAAGACATCGATTTACAAATACTCGCACTCTTCTCTTGATAGATTCTGTTACGAACCAAGTCTCGCAGCCGTACAGAAGAACTGACGTCACGCATGCCCTGAATATGGTAGTTTTCGTGGAAGTACTGTAGATCGCAGAATTCCATACACGGCTAAGTTGGATAAATGCGCCTCTCGCTTTGCGTATTCTGCTTTCCACATCTAAATCCGCGCCACCGTCCACAGACACAACACTCCCCAAGTACTGGAAATCATCCACACGCTCGATTTGATGGTTACCGAGCAGTAAAGGTCTATCGGTTTCTGCATTTATCCGCATTTCCCCGTATGGCGTTCCCATAAAAACAAGAACAACACAACCGCCAACACTACCCCCAGCAACACAACCGTCAACACTACCCCCAGCACCACAACCGTCTTACCAACCTCCAAAACCACACCGAATTTTAACAACCACAACAACACAACCCCCAGCACAACCTCCAAACCCACGTTTCCCTTTCTCACCTCCAACAGCAACATCGGTCACGCAACAGCGTCGATTGATAACACTATCAACGGATCCGTCTAAGTCAACATCATCTACAACGAATCCGTCCACAACGCCAACAAAACAACCAAAAAACCACAAAACCCCAAAAACAATTATAAATGCACAACCACTTGTACTACCACTTATCAAACAGTAATAAATGATGAATTGTAATATGTCATTAATATTTTATTTTAACCTTCTCCTTTTATGCAAAACGTCCTGTTGTTTTAAAATCTCAACTATTTCAATAAGTAAAATTTTTTTATACATTAAACTCATATAAAACTAAATAAATAATTCTATTTGAACAAAATGTGCATTAAACGCATATATATATATATGTAATAATAAAATTATGTTAAAGATATTGTTTAACATAATTTTAAGTAATTGTAATTAAATTTGTATTATTAATAATAATGAGACTTGTAAGATTTATTTCTATTGCGCAATAAAATTATATATGTAAAAATAATTAATGTTATAATTTATACCAACCCTTCAAACAGCTGTTGCTTCCGATGCAACAGGTAGGTGCTGTTGCATGCGAATCAATAATGATTCCACGCATGCGCACAAGCGAAACCAATAATGGAGAGCTCATGACAACTTACAAAAATGAAAATTTCAGTTAGTTAAATAATAATATAATAATAATAACTTTATTTACATTTTTTACATTGACCTATGTTATAAATGTAAATAAGAAAATTTATTTCCAAAACCTATTATAATTTCTTAGACCCAATTTTTATACTTATTGACAATTTTATTTATATATACTATTTTTATCATTCTGTCCAGCATCACTAAGCTGAAGCTTGTCGCAATGTCTGGACAGAATAATGAACAAATTAACAGACTCAATGATAATAATTGCATGTTATTATATAGTAATATACATATATTGAATAAATAATGCAATGGTTTCACTAGGGCATGTGCACAGGCTTTGATTATATATTAGGAATAAGGTCTTCCCCTATAGAGGATCTTGGTTTTAGTGTGTTGATAGTACGACGAAAACTGGTTTGGGTTTGTGGAGATGTTGGACTCACATTCTTTTAGGTAATCTAGGTGTCTTATTTTGATGTTGACAGCGACCTGGTTTTTGGCACGCAATCATCAAGTATTATATAAATTATGCAATAAATGTTGTCAACTCCTGCATCAGCATTTTCGGTATTGTGTTTTGTAGTTCCGCATTCCAGTCAGTTGTAATAAGCGCCCTATATAATTTTTCAAAGTCAGCAATTTTGAAGTTGTATTTGTAATTGTTACGTGTTAGTTTTTCTTGCGAAATACTATACTTAATTTTGAAATGTAGGGCCGGATGAGACTTATCTTCACATATTAATGGGTCCAACGAGTGATGTGTCCGGGTTTCCAAATTCAATCCAATTAAAAATCAATTTTTTTCATTTCTGTTTCCAACTTCTTTTTATAAACTGAACACTCGGAGCTCCAGACGGGGTGGTTGACATCAAGTCTCATCTTTAATTTGTTAACTACATATACGCAGTTACTGCACTTTATTTCTGCATCTTCACAACGACAGTTGGACAATTCATGATTGCCAGTACACTTCGGGCATGATGTATCGCTTCTGCAAACCTGGGCTTTGTGTCCATACTTGTTACATTTAAAACATCTTTCAATATTTATTGCGCCATATACTCTGCATCTATCCCAGCCGATATTCACTCTTCCTTCTTCGGTCAGCCTGAAGTAAGATTCACCATCGACTTCCAAGTACGCCATAAATTTATGATCGTTTCGGTTGTCTTTAGCGATATGAACAACCTTTACCGTAGCTTTATTGTTCAAACAATCATTTTGAGCTAATATTTTGTATTCTATGTCTTCAGGTTCTAGTTTCTCAGATAGGCCGAATATTTTAACCCTTGGAGCTTTCTTCTTTGGCACGGTTGCTACATAGTCTGTGCCTAACTTTTCGGTAACAGATTCTCTCAAGTTGTCTATTGCTTGTTGGTTCTTACATTCAATTGCTATCCCACCCTTGCTGATATTTCTTACACCTAGAACTGAGGCTGTTAGAGGGTCAATGTGTTTCCTAATGGCTTCTTTGGTAATATCACTTCTCTGGTCGGATTTTTTCGGTTTGATTACTAGAACAGGATCTGATTTAACTTTAGATTTTAGTTTGTCAGCATATGACACAGCTTCACTTCGCATCTCGTTGTTTGCTTGAACATCTTCAGATATTTTTGCGATGAGTTTTTCCGTCGCTTCAGTTTTCCTGTCCAAATTCTCCTCGGTCCGCTGTACTTTTCTATCCACAACTTTAAGAGCTTCTTCCTGTTGACATATCTTGTCGTGAATTGCTTCCAACAGGTTTTTCATGGACCGTCCCTTACGCTCGATGCAATCTCCGCAGAACCAGCCAATGCACGCATTCGTCGTTATGAACTTCCATTCATTATCTGGAAGACTTGCGCACTTAGAATGAAATGTGCGTTCACATATCCCAGAACAAATCACCAACTTATCAGTTCTCTTCACATCTGCTTTGCATTTTACACATGTCGCCATCGACATCTTAAATATTGTTGCACATGTATAATGCTATTATAATAATTGCATATTTGCCAACATAGCAATATTATCGCAGGTATTTCAACACGTCCGCACTCTACGAAGGTTGAAACGCTAATGAAAGAATAGTTCCGCCTAAACAATTGGAATAGCCTATATATGATTATAATATAGTTATTGTTAAATATAAATTTAAAATGTATGTACACAGCAATTATTCGCTCTAAAACATTACGTTCTAGAATATTTGCTTCAAATATAAAGTTTTACTATTCTGCATTTATTATTTAGATTATCCATTTAGGTGAAATATTTCGTTATTTGTTCTACAACCGTATGAATTAAACTCCATGCAAATGTCATTCCATGTTTACTTCACGACCAAAATTGTCGTTTTCTTGCGCATCAATTCTAGTATTTCTAACCAGACACCAACAAAACGCCCCAAAGGAAGTTAAAAAATATCTATTTGCCAAGGCTTTCTACTCTACTGAGGAATACCTACGAAATGATTTTGGTGACTTAAATGAGGTTCTGTGATCAGGCATGTCTTGCTTTTCGTCCAAACCTCACATTATGTTCAGTTAATTTGATTTTTTTTTTTGTTTATTTTCCATTTACAATTCTTAAAATTATATTTTTATATTATTGTGATGCATCTTATTCAATTTGTAATTTGTGTAACACATTATGGACTTTTGTAAAAATGTACAACATTTAGTACAATAAATATATTATTATTATTATTATTATTATTATTATGGGGTTTGTCAGGTCTTGACAAGCGTCCACTAATCTCAAACTTCAGCAACCTTTTGAGCCGCGTCATACTAGAGACTAGTGGAGCTAAATACACACGACTGCATCCCAAACCCTGGCGATATGCAGCCGCGGAAATTACGCTAAATCCAGTGCCCGCACAATGCGGAGTGACCCGAGCAGCACTGCTTTCTGCATTATTATTATTATTATTATTATTATAACTATGGGGAAAACGAGTAATTATACCCCAGCAGTTGCAAACCTACTTGCTGCAACTATTACACTGTTCTTCGTGTAATAGTCCGGGTGTTTCCCGAATGAAAAATTTAGCAAGAACTTATGTTTGGTGGTTCAATATAGAAAAGAACATAGAATGCATCGTTAAAAAATGCGAGGTTTGTCAATCAGTTAAGCTGGCGGTAAAAGAGGCGAACCATTATCCTTGGACATGGCCACATAGAATTTGGCAGTGTATTCATATAGATATCGTGCCATCGGGCGATAATTATTTTCTGTTTTAGATAGTTACTCGAAATGGGTTGACGTTAAAATACTGTCACAAATAAGGACAGCAGCTACAATTTATTCTCTTAGAACTTTATTTTCTAATTTTGGTTTGCCTAAATATTTGGTTTCGATAATGGTCCACAATTTACTAATTCTGAATTTAAAACATTTCTACAATCCAACGGTAGTAGATTAATTTTGATTCCACCTTACCATGCCATATCTAATGAAGTAGCGGAAAATGCCGTTTAGACTTTCAAAACTGCGTTGTTAAAACAATGTCTTCATGAAATAAAGAAAAACGACAGAAGATCTTTACAACAAAAGTTTGATTGTTTTCTTTTTGCTTATCGTAATACTCCTCACACGTCTACAGGTCTAACTCCGTCTGAATTATTTCTCAAAAGAATTGTGAGAACTAGATTATCTATACTTAAACCAAATTTGTGTGAAAAAATGAATGCAAAACCAAATTGTTTAAAAGAGAAAATTGACATAAGAAGAGAACATAGAAATTTTGCATTAGATGAACTAGTATAGGTTACAAGTGTAACGAAAAACATTTATGGTTCAAGGGGAAAATAGTTGGGCTTAGGTTAGGTTTGTAGCCCTTCAACTTATCTGGTTAAAGCTGTGGATGAAGTTCGTTTCTACCACGCAGATCTTCGTAGGACTTCAGAAAACGAAAAATGTTTTTATAAAAATTAGATGTTTTTATAAAAAACATCTAATTACAAATCTAAAATTTTAAATTACAGAATGCCTTCCAGAAATCCAGTTATTCTTCCATTGCCAGAAAGTCCAGCAGCGCCAAAAAGTCCAGAAAGACTTGTTTCTCAAGGGAAACATCTTGAAACACCGCGGCCTCGTCGTGACCATCGTGCTCCTGAACGTCTTATTTACGACCGTTTGGGAGGCACTTAATTTTCATTGGGGGAAGTTATGTGATTTTATGCTAATAATAGTTGGCGATATTATTCATTTGGTTGTTATGTTATACATGTTTAGAGTATAAATAGGCATTGTCTTTCAGTAAATACAGTAAATTTAAATAAACTTGTGACTATCTCAATTCTTTATTATTATTTCCAAAGTTATTACATATCGCACGAATTTATGTAATTTGAAACAGATAGTTTCATGTTTTTTCAATAATAATTGCGTTCTAACGTCTCGAAGATGTTTTTTATAAGCAAATTTTGTTCTTCTTTGTCTTTGATAGTATTTATTAATTTAGTGCATTTAATTAATTTGGGACCACTTTCTGAAATATCTTCGAAGTAAACTTTACAAAAGCCTCTGTACAATTGTTCTGTATAAAGCCAATATGTTTTTTCGTTTACTATATAGTCTTTTAAAAATTCTAAAATCAAATTTTTATTACCAGAATTACCGGAATTTTGATCTTTTTGATTTTTTGTGAATCTATGTTTTTTGTTTAACATTTAATTTAAAGTGTACTCGAGGGAATAATTTACGTTTTATTGTTTATAATGGCATCTAATATTGATATTCCGTTACTAATTGTCATTAAAATTACTCTACTGAATGTGGAGAAACCAATTTCAACATGTTTATCATTTAGGGGTCTAATTTGGATATCGGAGAGAATTTGGAGTTTGAGTTTTTTATAAGGTTCGGGGTTGCCGTTTGTAATAGGGGTTTTATCTAGGATAGGGGTTTCAGCTAAATTTCGAAAGTAATCGAAAGTTACTTGATCAATGTAGCCGGGGTTATTAATGATTGATTCATTTTCTAGTGCATTTATTGTTATTGCATCTTGAATGAATTTTCTTACAAACAAATAAGGTCGGAAGTACTTACATGCCCATACTATAGCAAGTAATTCTTTCTCTATAGTGCTGTAACGTTGTTAGAGACATTGAGTGTACGGGAGGCAAAATCTATGGGTTTGTCTACATTAATAGGACCTTGTGAGAGTACTGCGCCCAAAGCTATGCTATATCAGTGATAAATAAAAAAGGGTTGAAAAAATCTGGATATTGTAATATAGGAGCATCAGTTAATAAATCTATGCAAGTATTGATAGCAGTTATAAAATTTTGATCGTGAACCATTTTACTACTTTTTTTCAAGCAAACTCTAAGAGTTTTAGTAATTTTTGCAAAGTTTTAGATCAATTTACGATAATATCCTATTAGGCCTAAAAAGCTTGTAATATCTTTTTGAGTTTTTGGAATAGGGAAATTTTTTATTGACTGAATTTTATCGTGATTTGGTTTAACAACTTCTGATGTTATGATATGACCTAAATAACAAACATCTTAAACGTTCGAAAATTGATTTTAGTCTTTCAATGTGTTCCTGATGGGAAACGCTAAATATCAAAATGTCATCTAAATATAATACACAACTTTCGTTCTGTAAACCTCTGAGAACATTCTTTAATTTACATACGCTTAAATTCATTGTGCCCGTTTTCAGTTGTAAAAGCTGTTTTAGCCATTCTGTTCTAGCTTCAGGTTTCACCTCTATCTGATGAAAACCACTTGCAAGATCGAGAATAGTGCAGTATTGACTCTTACCGAGTTTGTCAAGGATATCAGAAAGGTGTGGAAGTGGGTATTTATCTGATACTGTTTTTTCATTCAATTTACGGTAATCAATTACCGTTCTCCATTTCTTTTTTCCTGATGAATCTAATTTTTTTGGAACTATCCAAATCGGAATTGAATAAGGAGATGGTTATGGATACCTTGTAATCAACTATAAATTAATAAACTATGAGTAATAAACTATCAATTTGATTTTTAACCTAGGTCTTATGAACTTGGGGGTAACGATAAGTTTTTGTAATTATGGGAGTTTCATCTGTTAATTTAATTTGATGTTGAATTTTATTTGTGAAGCTTAGAGGGATTTTTTCACAATGAAAAATATTTCTGTATTCAAAACATAATTTCTGAAGGGCTTTAATTTCTTCAGGATTACAATGGTCTAGACGTATGTTTTTTAAATTTGATTTTAAAATTTTATTAAGGTGTTTATTTAAGTTCATTTCGGAGTATGATTTTATGTGTAAAATGAAATTCTTGAATGTTTAAGGGTTCAATTTCTATTGGGGATTTAAAGTTTAGTTCAATCTATGAATTTATTATGGTAGTAATGGCAAAATAATTCTTATTACTACGTTTACTATTGCTTTAGGAGTTTCAACGTTTTGTGCAATTTTACGATATTCTAAAAGTCCTATGCCTTCTTTCATTTTGACAGGTATTTTTACTATTTGCTCTGTTCTTGCTGGAACGATTATTGAATAATTTTGAAAATTGTTATTATTTTGAGGTTGTTTTTGAGTGGATTCACAAATAATAGGAATGGAAACATGATGAGTAATAATTCATTTTGCGTCAAGGTTGACATTAGCTTTCAATTGTTTTAAAAGATCTATGCCAATTAAGCCGTCAAAATTTTCACAAAATTTGAATAAATAAAATTTATCTATTTCTTTTACATTGAAAATGGGAATTTGTATTACTTCATCATGACATGAAAAATTATGTACAGTTTGAATTTGGAAATTTTCCTTAAAAATTGAAATTTGAAAATATTTGTAAGCTAATTTTGGATCAATAAACTACGTGAACTACCAGTATCGATAAGGAATTTAGCATTTATTTCGGGAATTAGGACATAAGGTAGGTTGGAATTGACAAGGTTTATGTTTATAATGTCAGGTGGTTTGAACCAATATCCTTTAGAAAAATTACACTCGTGTTGTAGTCATATGATTCATTAAAAGCTTCATTAAAAGACAGTTTTGCCGAATCGAGTCTAACGTGTATTCGCTATCGTTGTATATTGCAATTAGAGAACTTGTCTCATAAGAGTTTGGATTACATGCATTTGTGTAAAAATTATTACTAAAATTTTCAAAATTATTGAAATTTAAGTTTGACGGTTCTACTTCTTGTGCAAATAAATGTTTTTGAGCGAAGGGTTTTTGGGGTTGGAATTTTAAAAAACCGGATGATATATCCATGGGTTTTAATCTGTACTGATTTGGTATAGGATTAAATTGATTCCGAATTTGATAGGATCTTTGAGAGGATGCATTTACAGTTTGCCATTGCATGCGGGAGATTTGTGTGGGAGTTTTTTGCTGGAAATTTTGATAGTTTGGTCTATATGAATTTTGGAAAGGATTTCTCTGGGTTTATTGGTTAACGTGCATTGAATTTCTCTGTAAAGTGGGAGAGAATCTGTTATGTATTTCATAGGGTGGATTTGGTTTTCTATGCGGTTGGTTAGAACTTTGCGGATTTGTTCTATGCATTTGCGGGGGTGTTAAGGTCTGTTATTTGGCTTCTAAATTATTTGAGAGTTACTTAAATAATTTGATCTGTTTTGATATAACGTATATTACGGCCAGACTCCATCGTTATATAGTTGGCGCATGCCAGCGTCCGGTCAGCTCTCTGGTCGGTCGCTAAAAACTTAAATGGGGAGAGATATGAATTGCGTAGCCACTGTGACCCCAGCGGCTATCAGCTGTCCAGGGCAAGTAAGCAGGCCGCCAGCTCAGTCTAAAGGTAGATGTGACTATGCAGGGTGGTCCTGTAATTACCAATATCTATGCGCGGCCTGAATTTTTATGCACCGCAAGTCACCTCGCTTCTTTTGCCCTAAATTCTAGAAAAAATAAATCCCCAAGGGAAAGGAATAGAGTTCCCGTAACAGAAACACCAATGTACTTAATAACAAAATTTATTACCGAAAATTAATAATAAACAAAATATATATTCATTATACTTAATGACAGAAAAAAAAATAGTTAATATTCTCAATAATACAAGTTGAAAAACAAATGAATATTTAACTATACTCAATAATAACTTAGTGACAAGCAAAACATAAAAGTTAATATTATGAAGGACATTTTCTTCCTCTATTTCTAATGACATTGCCTTTGCTAGAATGTCATAATATTAGACTAGAGTTTCGTAGTCTAATATTATTTTGTAGATGCCCAGGAAGGCCTCTGATAAAGGTTTTTTAAGCTAATACTTCGTAATTTTTAATGTGAATAGTTCTTTAGAAAGAAAATCCTAAAAAGTTAGGATTTCTACATAGAGTTTTAAAAGTTAATAATCAACTTGTGGTTGTGTTTGGTGTAGAACGTTAGTGACTTGAATTGTTGGATTTTGAATTGGAGGGGTCATATTTAACGTGGTAACTGCAAATTGATCAATTAAGTTATCAACTTCGTTATTGGACATATGAGTTGAGGTTAGTATGTAATTTTAATTTTTAGGTAAAAATAGATATAGGGTTTTTGATAAAATTAATGAGCAAAAATATACGTTAAATCAAAACTTACAGTGCTAATATGAAGACGATCTTCATTTCCGGACTTGGACGATTTTGTTCTGTTGTCCAGAACCTTTTCTCAGACTTTTTTTCTTCTTTCTAGTTTCTTGCTTCTGAATTATTGATACGAACTACATACTTAAGCGATTTTTTTCTTTTGTAACCGTGAGACAACATCTTACCGACTGCGCCAGTTAAAATTTAAGAACAAGTTGTTAAAAAATTACTTTATTAACAGACAATGGATTGACAAAAGATGTTATAATATTAAAATATTCTCTGTATATATATTATTTGCATCTTTACAATCTAAGCTAATTTTATATTTCACAATAATAACAAGAAGTAAAGTCATCAATAAAATGTTGTAGAATCATCAGTATGGATTATATAACATCGAAATAATAATCGAGAGATATTGAAAAATCCGTTTTCATCCCGAGTGGTCGAATTTCGATAAATCTGTTCTTAGTGGATGGTACCCCCCATAATGAAAGAATCGTCCACGAATTTTCAAAAATGAAGATAATAAATGAAAATTTAGGGTAATTTAATTGTGGGAACTATGGGCGATGTGGGGGCCTCGGTTTGTTGAACTGCCGGCCATGGTACATTTAGGCTACTTCCTCCCATGATTACCATCTGGATTGGTGCCTCTGGTCCAACTGAATGGCTGGCTGTGGGGCACGTAATAGTGCGACATGCGCTCCATAACCTGGACAATAATATAAGAATAATCATTAGCACCGTGGCACCTAGTGTCCAGTTGGTGAATGATGTGTTCTACTTCATCATTTGGTGGTGGGTGAGTAGGATGTTGTTGTCTTCGAACTTCCTCTTCATACCCACCAGGCGTTCTCCAATCTTGGATAGATCCTTGTGATTGTGAACAAGTGGCTGCAGTATGTTCTTCTGGGTTAGGGAGGATATTTTAGGAAAAACGTAAGAAAAATTGGACAAGTGTTCGGTTAAATTATAGGTAGGAATAAAATTTAGAAAAACTGTGGAGTTCATGACATCTCTGGGAGTTACGACGTAAGTTTTGGAAAAGGCTCGAAATTGCTTGTTATAGTTATACTGCCACTTCTGGATATCCTTTCGTCGTATGACCGTGTAGCGCCTTGAGTCTTGTATGTGACGATGATGGTTTCTTTGGCCGGTGATGAAAATACTGGAACCGTTAATTCCACATATAGGATACGGAAGTCCTTCGGGATAGCCGTATTGGACTGGAACAGTTGAATCTCGCCATTGCTTTTGCGATGGACTTCCATCACTGGTAGTATCTAGTTACACAAGTATGTTTTCTTGCTGATGCTTTCGCTGAAAAATCGTTGATTCGAATTTACAGATACAGGTGTTGGAATAAGAGAGAAAAGTGTAAATTCTTCTGATTGTTGGAGTGGTACGGAAATAACGATGATAATCTTCCCCTTGGTGTAGCATATATTTAATTTTATGATTTTGAGCACCTGATATGCATATTCCTCATTTAGAGCAACAGGAAATGACAATCCTGCGGGTAGGAATGGAATGATTGACCAGAGATGTGTGATAACACTCGTTGGAGTGATAAGGAATGGATGGACGATACCCTTTTGAGCATTCAAAATTATGTCTATCAAAGTGTAAATCTCGAGCTGGTACTGGTCCATAATTAGAATTAATATTGAGAATTGTTCGTCCAATTTGGCTAGAAGTTTAACATGACTCATATTGACACTCATGCTGTTGATATTATTGTCTAAATACCTTTTTATAGTTTTAATATTTTATTATTATTATTTTTTTTTGCTCTTTTATATAGGTTTTTTTGAATTTTTTCCCTATGCATATTAGCTTGTGCTTGTAATTTGTTATATTTTTAATTGCTTAAAATTATACATGTAAGGTAATTAAGTCATGAAAAATGTTAACTTTTTCGATACTTAATTATGAAAATTAATTATGTTACATTTGTATTATAAATTGTTGATTCTAATAAAGTATATTATTATAGTTTTAATATTTTCAGATAGAATATTTATTGATTGAATGGCTGATTGGACTATTGAAACCTGTTCGTTTACGATGTGATTCAGTTGTTGTTCATTTTGCTGCATTTTTTCGATTCCGTCGTCATAATAATCAGCATCATCTTGATCCATGGTACCGAATAGAGTTTTGGATACGCTGCCAACAAAATTTAATAAACTTCTCTTTTTTCGTGGGTTCCCATGGCCTAATAGCTGCTTGAAAATATCCTTTCGTGACGTAATGAGGCTCAGTGAATGATTCGCTGTATTGACAAAATTCTTGCCTGTGATCGCCTATTTTGGCTGTGCTCTTGAAGTACTTCGTGATTTGGTCAAACCTTATATTTTATTCCTTCAGTTCCAAGTATGTGGCTAAGTTCCATTTATCAACTGTGAGATGCATGTTTCCAACATGTTCAAAATAATTTATGGAAAATGGTTTCTCGACGATGCTGAGTGTTACCAAGGTTGTTAGTATTGCCATGTCCTTTATTCTCGCAGTATTCCCTTAAACAACATATTAAGTTACAAAATGTTTTAAACGGTTTATGTGCATTCAGCGAATGTTTTCCTTTTTTGATAGTATAATTGGCATCACTATCTTTCGAAAAGATTTTGTAACGACCTATCCATGACAGTGAAAATTTTTTCGATCTGCCTATTCTTACTGTTTCATCATGCAGGAGTACCAAGTCCCCGATCTTGAATTCTTTTTCCTTGCATGTTCGGTCATAGATTTCCTTGGCTTTTCCCTTGGATAAGAGCAGCTTTTTTCGCACGCTAAACGGTGTGTTGTTTGTAGTCTTGATTTCAGCTCTAAAACATAATCGTTATATGATTACTGTATGCTGGGTTGATCCGCAAAAGATGTTGATAAAGATTGTTTATATCCATTAAGAACTTCAAATGGTGTAAACCCTGTGGTTGTATGTGGTGTGGTATTTTAAGTGAAAATAGCGTAAGATATGCATTCGTCTCAATCTAACTGATTTTCATATATAAAATGTCTTAAATACTCAGCTAATGTTTTATGGTATCTCTCTAAAAATCCATTAGTCTGCAGGTGATATGCAGTAGTTTGGATTTTCTTAATCCTAAGTAGTTTACATACATTTTTAATTAACTCACTCAGAAATTTGTACCTTGATCTGTCAATACTATGTCAGAAATACCATGCTTGCAAATTATGTTTTCAACGAACGCTCTTGCTATAGTCTCTGCCTCCAGGTTCTATAACAGAATGACTTCTGAAATTTTTGAGAGTTCATCTTGTAAAGTGAGAACGTGCTTGCTTCCTGATCCTGTTGTCGGCAAGGGGCCTACTATGTCTAAAGTACATTTCTCGAACGGTTTTTGTGCTGTAGTGGTAACAGCCAGAGGTATCCTTGTTTGTGGACTTAATAACTTGTTCTTTTGACATGGTTCACATTTTCGAATCTAGTCATTGAGATATTTTTTCATACCTATCCAATTGTGGGCTTGTTTCAGACGTTCATATTGTCATGTAGGGAAAATAAAGTTAAATACATTTCTGTAATTTATAAGAATATAAAAAACAATCTTTATTAGTCCCAAATTATAACCCTTTAACTACGGGTATATTTTTAAAAAGCTAGTCTGTAGAACGCAAAAAATTGAAGTAAAATTTTTTTTTTTTTTTTATAAAACAATAAAAAAAAATAATCAATAAAAACAAACAAACAAAAACAAACAAAAAAATAAATAAATTTAATTTTTTTTTTTAATATTTTTTTTTTATAAATAAACAATCATAAATTACGTGTTTATATGCTTACTGCGGTTATAAATGACATCCCACGTTCATATCTTATAATAACAAATAACATCGTCCATAGGCGACACTCGTTCCCAGTTTAATTTATTAGATCGCTTATTGACGATACCCGTACCTCACGAAAGTTTTGTTGCGTCGTCTATTGACGATACCCGTAGTTAAAGGATTAATGAGTCGCTTTACATAAAATTAAAATAATTTGAATTAATTATAAACCTATTTGACCTCTGCACGTGTACTGGATAGAATCTAGAAACAAGTTATTTACATCATTTTGGTTAAAAATACCGGGCCACCTTGTGGTAATAACCATATAAGGCAATGTCACTTTGAAACGTTGGAAAAATGTTAAACCAAATCCATTAGAAAGTCCCCAGAACGAACTATAAAAGACGAGTAAAGATCAAGCAAGTTATCAATTGATTCAGCTACCGTCGAGTAAAACGAATCAAGTGTCTAACTGCTACCAGCCGATTACGTTGAAGTTTGAGAAGTAATTTCCTAAATAATAACTCTTAGTCATGTCTACCATGTAAGTAATTTAGAATTTAATTTATAATTATTGTTGTCTTAAGATTGCTTAAGGGCCTAACTGTTTGCTTTTTACCAAGCACTGACGGAGTGTTCTTATTGTATATTTTATTGACAGGGCCTTGTCACGTATATTATTAACCTAAGGAATTAGTTAAATAAAAACCTAGAAGTCTAAGAAGTAGATAAGTTTTATTAAATAGTAATTCTTACATAAATAAATATTAATTGTAACTATAGGATAAAATAAATAGTTTTTACTGTTACCATTCAATCAGTGTTTTCGGTCATTCCCCCAGTTCGGCATTTTACTGGTTCTGACAAGTCACAGTGGGTCTTATACCAAAAATCCTCTCGTAAGCCATGAGCGACTGCGTATGTGGTTGCATTGTTGTCATTGTCTTAACTGTTGTCATTGTTTGTGCAACCCTCGCTTTCGTAATCATGATATAAGTCAAACCCTAGAATCATTTCTATATCTTTTAACTTTTGTATAGAGTAACCTTAACGTACTTCTTTCAATAGTAGAGTCCAACATCATAGTTCTTCAACCCTCAGTTGAAAGCACCCCAGGCCACTTGTGGCAATATGTCCGATTTATTCCTTGATGCTCTCCCAGCAGAGCATCGTGATATTCGTACAGTATCTTCCATTTATCTCTTTCCGTGTAGACTCTTATCGTTCTTATCCTTAATTTGATAAGTACTAGAATCTCCCGCAGGGGAAGTTAATAATGGTCATAATACCTGGCCATTTGTCGAGCTTTCGGGCCTGATGATCCCGCGTACGCTGAATCATGCAAGGGAAGTTCATATAGATCGCAACACCTGACCATATCGAGCTTTTGGGCCTGATGATCCCACGTACCCTGAATCACGTATCATTTGGGAGAAGACAGTTCAGAGAAACCGATTGTGGGAATAGGCTTATTTGTTGTCTCTGTTATCTCCCACTTATATTCCTACCCACGTGTTTGCAGGATATCAGGGTCAACTGTATCGAAAGCCTTACTTAAATCACAGGAAATGGCAGAGGCCATTTCTCAATCATTAAAGCACTTTAGAATAAAGCTTAGTGTGTCAATCAGAGCAATCTGATTAGATTTGTTGTGTCGGAAACAATGTTGACAATCAGAAAACAAATAAAATTTTTCAAAATACGACACTAATTGTTTTTTTAGTACTTTTTCAGAAATTTTTGAAAGTGTAGGTAGAAGCGATATAGGCCTGTAATTGCTTAGATCGTTAATGTTGTTTTTCTTATGTACTGGTATGACAAGAGATTTTTTCTTGTATACCATTTTCTTCATTCCCCACTCTGGCCGGTTGATACTTTACGTCTTTCCTTTGTCTGTTCTTTTGCTCTTTTGATAGTGTTAAATAGTAGATAGGCTACGATTGCCAATATCACAATTAGTAAAGTTGTAGCGCTGAAGGTTATATCAAGGTCACATGCATCTGAGGTACATGAAGCTGACTGAACGAAAGCTGAGGCTGCGTATATTGGTCTGTCGCATATTAGTTTTATAATTACTAGAGTTAATATTCCGTTCAAAATGAATAATATTGTGTCGCTGTGGTGTCCGTATTGGTCTGCGTATGTCTTTGCGTCTTCTATTAAATATCTTGGAATTTTATTATGTCATCCGTGAAGGTTTTCTCAGTTGTTACTGATAAGTTTATATGTGGTACGTTGAAGGTCCAATTCTTGTTTAAGAACTCGCTTAGGTTTTAATAATGTTGTTACGTCTCGATCGCTTGCGGTGAAATGTAAGCTCTTCAAATTTGTCCGTGATGCTGGGATCACGTGGATTGTTTCCAACCTTTTACTGAATTGTCCCCGCATGGTAATCCGGCTGGTATGATTATTTTGTTTTCCATGTAGAATGAACAGTTACAGCCCGATATGTTTGTCATCAATGTCGATCTTTTCTCCTGAACATCTAATGAAGGATTTGATCTGTAGATGTGTTATAAGGTAGGTGTCCTCACTGACTTCTGATATCACGAGCGATCTGGATGTGTGACATCTGTATGGCCAAAGTTTCATCAGAACTTCTACTGTCGTACCTCGATACATCTTAAACGCGAATAATGGTCTGTAGGTGGAGTCTGTCGAGAATCTTGGTATATAGCATAGTCTGCCGTGGTATGGTTTGCATTGATGGAGTCCGGTTCCTGTGATTGGTCTCATGCTTTGTCCGTCTACTGCCATGGTCAATATGGCCATGAATTAAAATGCATATGTCATTGAACCATCCGAATGGAGTTGATTGGAGTTCTAATAATTTAATTTTTTTTAAATTTGAGTTATCGGGATTTTGATGTGAACCGTTAAGGCAATCAGCTTATAAGGCATTCAGCTATTGGAATTTTATAACATCTGGATATTTCGTCAATGGGTGTGGATAATTTCATTCTAATGTTTTTTAATTTACAGAATAATTTTATAAGATCGGTATAAAGGATTGAAGGGGTTATTGTTGGTACGAGAAGAAAGGATTTCTGTTTGACAAAGATATGTAAAGATCTGTAATGTGCGTTTTAAGCTATTAACCTCTGATAGCATTGTCTGTTGGTTCATCCATTTGATCTCATCTTCTTAAATAATGTTTTCTCCAAAACTCTGTATTTCCTTGATTGTCGCTTCTACAACCTTAAATCGTAATTTTTAAATGGTTCGTTATGTTTGATAAATAGTTGAAACTGCTGTGTAAACCTGTTCTTACTTTTTTGTCGTATTTTGCTGTCCAGATGGTTATCTCTCAGTACCAAGTTATTTACCTTCTCTTCTGTTGCGACACCACAGCACCAATTGAATACGTCTCCAATAAACTTAAGTGCGATTTTTTCTCTTTTAACGTTGTTGTGGCGCCCGCACCGTTTCGGTCCGAAAGAGAAAGGTGCCGGACGTCAACAAGGGCAACGAAAAAGATACGTGTGACCCCCCCCCGCACGTGACGGGAATAAAGAATTTTACAGGAGGCGTAAGGTGGCTGTAGACGCACCGAAGGACCTCAGACTAATGAGAGAGCTGGCTAAAAACAGCCGAGTTACTCCAGTGCAGATCGCGAACACAAAAAGGGAGACAGGTAGGTAGAGACGTACTTCACTTCAAGGGGTTTCTCTCGAAGACTTACACAAGTTGGAAGGGAGAAAATATTGAATTAATGTTACTAACAAAATTTAATCTAGGAAAAAGTATTGAATTTATTTTAGCCAGTCTCACTCGACAATTAACATAAAAGGCGTGATAGATAAAATAATTTACAGAAATTAATGGATCACCCGGTAGACGTGTGATAAAAATTCTACAATTTTAAAGGTGCGAATTGTAGTCGAAGCACACATAAATTTCTTAGCGTTGATAGTTTCTCCCCGACACATCAAATTTCATTGGGGTGAGAAACTTAAGACACAAAAATTTTCCTCAATAGTATAAAATGTTATAAATATACAGTATTTACAAACATATGCACTAAACTGGTACATGTGAGCGAACCAACAGTTTGTATATGAAGAAAGAAAATATAAATAGTTAAATTGAACAATTAAGCTCTAAGAAATAAGAAATATACTAATATATACAAACTGTTGACTAGCTATAGCCAAACTGGCATACGTAACAAATAAGTTAACCCCCAGTTGCAAATGCAACAATAAAAATACATTTAATGGGCAGGTTAACTAAATGTAAAACAATTAGTAATAAATTTTCTAAATAAAAATAATAAAGAAGTACGTCACTGGTGTTGTCCGAAACACGATGTGGGTAAAACAACTATAATATGTAATATAAAATTATATAATATACAATATAAAATTAATAATAATTACTAAATAATCGTAGCAAATGATTAATAAATAATATTTAAACAATTAATATATTTGAATTTAAAATGCATTTACAACATTAAATACATTACATACAGATGCCGTAAAAAACGGGCAATCTGCTAGAGTGTATCAGATACACACATACACACACACACACACACACACACACACACACACACACACACACACACACACACACACACACATTTAGGGGTTGTAAGATCCTAAATAGCAAAAATAAACTATCCTTTGTTCAAAACACGTGGTTTTGGAAACAAAGGTATAATTAATTTGTAATTTGTATATAAAGTGAAAATTAATATGATTCTCTACTTACGCGTATCTTATTTACAAATAAGATAAGAAAAAGGGATAATTAGGTGACCGCCGGGGGTGCAGAAAGTCCCTTGGTTGCTGTGATCCAGGAAGAATCTGGAACTCGTCCGAAATTCGTCTGGTTTGCTAGCAGGAAGCCACATAATCGCGCGGATTATAGGAGGTCAGAGATCCACAAATCTTCTGACTATATTTGGCGCTGATGGCCCACAATGTAAATACCGAACTACACGAAAATAACGTAAAAAAATCACAAAAAACACAAAACTTCTAAGTACACTCTCACAAGTCTGCTGCAATAATAAATGTTTTTGCGGGAGAAAATGAACGCATTAGCGGAGACCGACCAGTCCAAACCTAGAATTTGTAGGAAATGTTCGGTCTCGAACATAATATAAGAATATTATACTGGGTGTCTGGAAAATAGCGCACAATATTTTCCACCCTGGTAATAATATTATTGTTTGCGCTCCACGGGCGCAACAGTTGTCAATTTCTTCATTCCCTTCTTGTCCTTTGTAATCGAATGCTGCTGATACATTGTCGGTCGTCAATACGAAATATTTTGGATCTATAAATTTTGAAATTCGTCCAGTGCCACCGATGTCGTTGAAATTAATTCGTTTAACTTTGCTGCCATTTTGCATTCCTTGGCGTGGTTTTCTTGACTGTACGGATTCGAGGTACTATCTTCCTTCCTTGCTTTTTCTATTTTGTTATTCCCTACCTGTTTACAGAAGTGGCTGGAGAATGTTTCTTTATCTTCGGTATACCTAATGTTGGTCCATGTCCTAGTGTACGTCAATGAAATGGATGCCTCGTAAATTACAGTTTCTGGTAACTGTTTCCAATACGCCCCTGCTACTATCTTTGCTGCAATTTCTTCAACGACTTTGACACTGATAATAATGAACAATCTAAAATTCAAAGTCAATAGTTTTTTTATATTATAATCTAGTATGCCCTTAAGTCTACAGGACTTAAGGGCATACTTCTTATAATTACAAAATAAACGTCACATATTTATATAAAATTTAGGAAAGAAAAGGAAAAAAAAAACCTTTTTTTCCCAGAACGTATTTTGTTCCTAAATAAATCACTGCTTATTTCTTGTTTGGGGATTTGTTAATTGAAACTCTTTTTGCTTTTATATGTTTCTCTTTTTTCTTTTTATTCTATCATATTTTATTTCTTAAGTCCTATGTAATAATCTAATTATTAATTTTACTGATCCCAGTCGCTTTCTACTTCGCTTGACTGGAAGTTATTTTTATTGGAGTATTCCCTCCCGACGACACCGTACTTTGCAGGACCGACACCTCGTCCCCTGCCGGCTGTCGTCTGCCTGCGTTTGTCTTCTGCCATTCCCTTTCGGAACGTCCCTCTTCCCGGAGCGACTTCCTTCCCCCACCCGGGAGGATATTCCTGCGGTGTTGTTATTTTCATCTCGCAAGAAATGTTTCTTTCATTGTCCCTGTCTTCCTGTATTTTTACTGTAATACTGCACTCTTCGTCTGCACTGACTTCCCCCGGTAGGAAAGTTCTAACTAGGGAAGAAAGAGGTATGTTAGGTCCTCCCTATTTATTTCTACTAAGTCAGCTATACTTGTCAATAAGCTCTAACTGTAGTACTTCTAACTACTACTTCTAACTGTACTACTTCTAACTAATAACAACTACGTATTTGCTTTTTAATTTATTTTATTTTTCTTAACTTCGCCCCTACAATATGTGCCTCCTTCAACGCATGCTCTTCTGTTTTTTATGGCCATTATAATTTAGAGAGTTAGAAGAGATTTTGCCTTTTTGTTCCGAAAAAGATTCTAATTAGCTGGCTAATGCAGTTTTTTGTAGCCAGGGGTAATCGTTTTAGAGAATTTATTGGTAAATTAAAATTGGGTCGAAAATCTTATTTTGGAGAGAGGTAGGACATGCGTGGCAGGGCAGCGATTGTATTGAGAATTTGTGACAAATTAGTGATCGAGCAGTTCAAATAGTGTAGTGTATATTAGTGTATGCGTTTTAGGTGCCAGTGAGGTTTTCGGCAGTGACTTTTTTTCGTGGGTTTTGGTCAAATAAAGTATCTACATAATATTTTTGTAGGTTATAATAGGAATAAGTAATGGTCGGTAAAGAGGGTGTGGCTGTGCTATTTTGCAAAAGAAGGACAGCTATCGCCGAATAGCAGCAAATAGGTCGGGCTAGCACAGATTTGGGTTTCGACTGGAATTAAGTACAGCCGAAGCAGCACTGAAATAGTGACGCCTGACTGGCTTGTGGCTACCGCAACAAGCAACACACATAGCCAAAGAAGGTAGAAGACATCTAGGAAGAGAAGCCAGCAGAATAAACTCAGACACGACAGACGGGACATTTTCTTTGCCGAAGAAGAGAGCGGGTAGACAAGGAGGATGGAAGCAAGAAAAAGAGAGAGCAGCGTGGGGTGTTTGTCGGACTGGGTGAGGAGAGGGGTTGACGGGAAGAAGAAGAAGGAGAAGACGCAGGAAGATAAGGAAAAAGGAGTAGAGACACAAAGGCCAAAAAGGATAGTCACACCGCCGCTGGCAAGAAAGGGGAAAGCAGGAGATAGAGGATGCTGTGAAGAAAGAGAAAGTACGGAAGTAGATGAAGAAAAGGCAGAGGGTAGGAAAGATCACATCGAAGGAATGCTGGAGGAGAATCTAAGGAGGATGCGAACAATAGAAAAGCAAAATAGGCAAAGAGAAAAAGACAAGGAGGAGATAAAGGAAGAAATAAGATTAGTGGGGGAAGATTTCGGAAGGAAACAAGAGATCCTTGAGACGGAGCTACAAGAATCAAAGGAGCGAATGGAGATCATGGAAAGTAGGATGAACGGGGACAGGCAGGAGGAACAGGCGAGCGAGGAAAAGAAACAAATGGAAAGAAGAATGGATGAGCTGGAAATGGCACAGGAGAGGAAAGAGAGGGAGGAAAGGAAAAACAATCTTGTAGTCAAAGGTGCGGAGTTAAACGGAAATAATCCCAAGGAGGAGGAAATAAAAAGAATCGTAAGGGAGTTGACAGATATGGAAGTAGAACTGGGGAGAATACAAGAAGTAGGAAGGGAGGAGGGAAGAATACGGATAGTGCAGATGAAAAGATGGGAGGAGAAAAGGGAAGTAATGGAAAGGAAGAGTAGATTAAAAGGAAGAAAAATCTACATAGATGACGATCTTACGAAGAAAGAAAGGGAAATTCAGAAGAAGATAAGGGAACTAGTGAGGGAGGAAAGAGAAAAAGGACATCAGGCGAAAATGGGGTACATGAAGATCCAGAAACCGGGGAAATGGCTGAAATGGAACGAAATTAAAAGATAATTCGATGAGAGATTTTCGGTATGGGGGAGGAAGTAGAAGAGAGGCAAAGTAGAAGAGGAAGAGTTGGGGATTGAGGGGGTAGAGAGAGTAGAGTGAAAGTACGAAAAGGGAAGTGGCGAATAGTCACACTGTACAATAGAGAAGGAAGTAAGACAAAATTGAAGGAGATGGATGAGAAATAAAGGGAAGAGAGAGAGGGGGAGTTGATCACAGTGGGAGGGGATTTTAATGCGAGAATAGGAGAAACGGGGTGGTGAGGGGGGGGGGGACGAAGGGAGAAGAAGAGACGAGAGGCGCGAAGGACAAAGAAAGAAATAAGGAAGGGGAGGATGGAGTGTACTAAATGGAAACAAAGAAGGGGACGAAGAGGGGAGTTGGACGTATTATAAGGGAGAGAAGAAATCAACTATCAACTACGCCGTAGTAAATGAAGGGGCGTGGGAAAAAATAAGCAGGTTTGAAGTGAGGGAGAGAATAGAGTCAGATCACCAACCGATAATAGTAGAGATAAGAAAGGGGAGAAAGAGAGAGGATGAAGAGGAGGTAAAGGATACACAAAACTGGACGGAGAAGGGAATAAGTAAATATATGGCAACAATTGAGAAGGTGGAATGGAAAATAACGGTGGTGGAGAGAGGATGGAGAGAGCTGAGAGAGGGAATAGAGAGAACGGTGGAAAAGAGAAAATGGAGGAGTCCAAAAATGGGGAAGAAGCCATGGTGGGGGATGAATTGTAGGAAAGGAGGGGGGACGGAAGAGGAATACAAGGGAAAAATGAAACAATATAAAAAAACTTGCGAGGAGGAAAAGGAAAAGCACATGAAGAGGCAACAGGATGAAGTTGAAAAGATAAAGAATGAAAAACAAGCGTGAGAATATATAAATAAAGCCAGAGAGAAACAGGTAAGAATTAGCAAGAAGATAACTATGGGGAGCTGGAGGAAACACTTTATGGAATTATTGGACGGAAGTGAAGGCAGAAGGGAAGAATCCGAGGAGGAACTAAGGGTATGGGAAGCAAGGAGGGGGATAAAGCGGCAGAGAAAAGAAGAAGAGAGGAGGAGAAGGAAGAAGAACCAGCAGAGGAGGAAGTGTGGAGCGTAATTAAGAGCCTGAAGAAGGGAAAAACGGCAGGACCTGATAAAATAAAGAACAAAGCATGGATATATGGAGGAGAGAAAGTAGCTTGAAAGATGGCAGAAATAATCCGAGGCGTGTGGTAGGGAGAAGGATACCCAGAAGACTGGAGGGAAGGAATAATAATTCCCATCCACAAAAAAGGAAGCAGGAGTAGCGCATGTAATTACAGAGGAGTAACCCTGATGAGCACGGCATACAAAGTGTATGCCACTGTGCTCAATAAGAGGCTAGTGCAGGAAATAGGGGATAAATAAATATTAGAAAAGACGTGGTCAGGTTTTAGGAAGGGAAGGAGAGCGATATATAACATATACACGATAAACCACATAGTGGCTGAGAGAATAAAGAGGAAAAGAGGGAAGGTGTATATGGTATTTATCGACCTTAAGGCCGCCTTTGACAAACTGGACAGGCAAGAATTGTGGGAAGTATTGGAAAGAAAGGGTGTAACGGAAGAAATGATAAAAAGGATTTAAAAATATACGAGGAGACGAGGTGCAAGGTGAAGGTGAGAGAAGAAGAGTCCGAAAGCTTTTGTGTAAATAAGAAGGTGAGGCAGGGCCGTCCGTTGAGCCCAACATTATTTAATGTATACGTAGCTGACCTGGAAGAAACAATGAGGAAGGGGCAAGAAGGAGGAGTGGTGGTGGGAAGGAAGAAGTATTGGACATTGAGGTACGCAGATGATCTGACTCTGATGGCAGAGAATGAGCAGGGACTAAAGAGGATGATGGTCAGAGCGAACAAGTACTTTAGAAGAAAAAAACTGGAGGTAAACAGAGATAAAACGAAGGTGATGGTGTCTGGAAAGGGAAGAGGAAAGAGAAAGAATATAAGATGGGAATGGTCAGGGACAGAAATTGAAGAGGTAAAAAGTATGAAGTACCTCGGATATGTTCTAACGAGGAACAACAGAGCAGAACAGCATGTTGGAAAAAGGGCGAAGAAAACAAGAATGGTTATGGGGAAGCTATAGAGCATAGGAGAGAGGCGGTTTGACGACGATACCAGGTGGAGGATGAAATTGTTTGACGGGATAGTGAAGAGTATCCTAATGTACAGAGTAGAGATCTGGGGATGGAAAGAATGGTTAGTCAAATAGTTAGTTAAAAATTTTGGCGCACAGCAACAAAGGCTACTTGCGCCTAACGCAGCCCATTTAAATGACTAGACTATATATTAAAAACAATATATTAGACAATAAATAAATAGATAAAATCATTAAAAATTCGCATACTCAATAAAAGAAATCTTGCACTGACAAACACAAATAAATAATATAAAAAGTCTGTTCGAACATTTGAACAGACTCAGGGTGATGGTAAGAGGCTGTAAAGGGGCCAATTACCATCGAATATCACAGTCAATAACTAGAAACACATTAAAATAAGGTGCAAGACTTCACACATAAAACAATAAGTTCGATTCTCTCAGGAAGAGTATCAGCCTGTCCATGAGTGCTCTGTCGTCACCTAAAGCAACTGACAGGTCATAGCACAGGCCTAACCTCTCCCTGACATCCTCGAACTGTACACATTCAGTTAAAATGTGTAACACAGACAAATCTGTGTTACACGTCTCACAGATAGGGGACTCTTCACCTCGAATGAGGTGTCCATGGGTCCACCAACAGTGACCTATACGGAGGCGTGTGATGGCGGTTTCCTCCCTGCGGTTAATCCTGCAGGAAGAACCCCATGGTTTAACGTCTCCCTTAATCTGTCGTAACTTAACGTTCTGTGTGCGGCTCCACTCATGTTGCCACATGTCTAAAACCAGATGTTTCAGATGACTCTTTGCGTCATCTGGAAAAACGAAATTCACATCAATCATAGGTCTGTGAGAGGCGGCTTTTGCAGCTGCATCTGCCGCGTCGTTGCCTTTAATACCAACATGTCCCGGTATCCAAAACAGCTCTACCCCCACATTCTGAGCATTCAGATTGTAGAGTAGCAACCGGATCTTTAGTACAAGAGGATGCACTGGATCTGGATCTTGGATACTGTTCAGAGCGCTCAGCGAGTCCGTCAAGATAACACTTGACCGACTTTGCTCTGACGAAACAAAATACAGGGCTTTGAAAATAGCGTACAGCTCAGCACTGTACACACTCGTTATGGACTGCAGACGGTACTGAAACTGTTGGCGTGGATTCAAAACAACGAACGCACACCCAACCCTGGTTCCTGATTTTGATCCGTCAGTAAAAATGACAGTATCCTCGAACCTAGGGACCAGTGATCTTTGTAACTCATGTTGGTATTCGATAGGCAACGAAGTATCTTTATCAAACCTAGTTAATGTGAGGTTCACAAGTGGACGCGGTAGGGTCCATGGTGGAACAGCACACAAAACGAAACTTGCCATTTCAGGCGTATTAAAATCAATATCACCCAAAATAACGAAAGTCCTCAGACCAAAAGGCCTATTGGCTCTTGGTTTTCTGTCATAAATCCCTGTATGCCTATTTTGTAGAATAGAGTCATACGCGGGATGATCTGGCTTGGCACTGAGTGCAGCCATATACCGCAAGGATAGAATTTTACGACGATTGTACAGTGACGGTTCGCCTGCTTCACACAGCAGGCTTAGTATTGGACTGGTGCGAAATGCACCTGTGGCCAATCTAACCCCAGTGTGATGTACAGTGTCAAGAATTCTTATCTCTTGGTGTTTAGCTGACCCATAAGCTAGACATCCATAGTCTAGCTTAGAGCGCACTAGAGAACGATATAAACGCAACATGACAGTGCGGTCTGCACCCCATGTTTTGTGACTGAGAACCCGCAACAAATTGAGCGACTTTTGGCATTTTTTCTTGACGGACAAAAAATGTGCCCGCCAAGTTAGACGACTATCGAACACGAGACCCAGAAATCTGGCAGTATCGGCAAATGGTAACTGTGTTCCATTTAGTGTGAGTGTAGGATTGGGATGTACACCCCTTTTCCTACTAAAATGGACACATACAGTTTTGCTGGTCAAGAATTTAAAGCCATTTTCGGTTGCCCATGTATCGAGAAGATTGATAGTCAGCTGAAGCTGACGTTCGATTGTACTAGTCTTTTGTCCGGCGACAAAGATATCAATGTCGTCGACAAATATCGAACTCTGTACAGGTAATCGAATACATGAAGCTGCACCGTTAATGGCAATTAAAAATAGCGTAACGCTCAGTATGGAGCCCTGTGGGACCCCATTGTCCAGTGCGAACATTTGTGACAGGGTATTTCCGATCCGCACCCTGAAGCGCAGGTTCGACATGAAGTCTTTTATAAAGCACTTCAAGCGTCCCCGGAGACCCCAGGAATGCATAGTACGGAGAATACCATAAATCCATGTAGTGTCATAGGCTTTCTCAATATCGAAAAACACAGCTACCAGGTGTTTTTTTTTTCAACGAAAGCATTCCTGATAGCTGTCTCTAGTCTGACCAGATGATCTGCTGTTGAGCGGTGACGGCGAAAGCCGCACTGTGTGTTGGCCAGCAAGTCGTTTGATTCTAAAAACCAAATCAGACGCTTGCTGATCATTCGCTCCATGAGCTTGCAGAGACAACTGGTCAGCGATATAGGTCTATAGCTAGAAGGCAAGTGTTTATCTTTCCCGACTTTGGGGATAGGAATTATATGAGATTCCTTCCACTTGGTCGGGCACTTGCCCTCAGTCCATATCCTGTTATAGACATTCAAAAGCCTAGACTTAGATGATTCCTTAGAAGTAGTACGGGCGAACGTTGCAAACGTTATACCCCACCCTTACCGATGCTGGACACCTAGTGCCGGCGAAGGACACCACCATTGAGATCGAGGGCTTTACATTTCGGGGTTTGAGTTTTCTGCATTCAATGACACCTTGCGATGCCATTTCCTGCACGAACTCTTCCTCCGTGACGTAAGCAAGATCGCGATCTGTTATGACGCCTCGAGTTGTATTAAGAGCCTTGTGTGGCAGAACAGAAATACGGTATTTACCAAATACCTCGCATTTCTGCAGCGTCGACGAAGACTCAGTCTCTGCTTCGACTAACAACGTACCGTCCGACAATTTGCGTACTGACTTAACACCAGTTGGGCACGTATTCCTCAACGTTCGGGCAACAAAGAAGGGGGACATCTCCTTAAAAGATATACCCTCTTCTTGCACCTTCACGACGAGAAATCGTGGTACTGGCGCACAATACTCAACCAACCTATCTACCTTCTTAGGAGAAGGTCTTACACATCCCTCGTCTGATGATTGGACATCTGGACGAGGTCTCTTGTTTGATTTTTTACGGAGTTTACTCTCAACCTTGGCGGAACTTAAAAAGTTTTTATCCTTCTGGGTAGTCGCCATACCCGTATAAAATGTTTCATCAACCTGCCATGCCCACCCACCAGGGAGCCCCACACCGGGGACGTTGGCCGCAAACCTGCTCATTTCGCCAGACATGTCAGGTTGATATAGCATCGGAGGAAGTAGTCACGGGCTGCTCGACCCGCTCGAGAATCAGTAGTTGCCAACTCTGGAACCTTGCGAGCTGCATCCGCTCCCACAGACCCCCGAATACTTGTCTAGTGGCACGGCATTACCCCGGCATCCACGATCCAGTAGTGGAGCCACCCTATTCATGAACCGTGACACCAGCCGATTGACTGAGCTGACCAGACTCAGCCTCCCGTTTTACCGAATCCGCGGCCAAAGAAGGCGTGTTGGGATCGTACTGTCCGCGGGCAGCAGTCTCCCTCAACCGACCAGGATCCTCTTCTCCGGCGTTACGGGTCTCCACGCACGGAAAACACGTGGGTAGGAATTTAAGTGGGAGATAAAAGAGACAACAGATAAGCCTATTCCTACAATCGGCTCTGAACTGTCTCCTCCCAAATGATATGTAATTCAGGGTACGTGGTATCATCAGGCCCAAAAGCTCTATATGGTCAGGTGATGCGACCATTATGAACTTCCCTTGCGTGATTGAGGGTACGCGGGATCATCAGGCCCGAAAGCTCGACAAATGACCAGGTGTTATGCCCATTATGAACTTTCCCTGCGGGGAAAACGTAGAAAGACTTCAAAACAAAAATAGCAGAACATATGATGGTAGACCCATCTGTTATAATTGCAACCGCGCAGGACATATTGCTACAGCATGCCCTAACTTTCAAAAAGGCGGCCAAGCATCTCCAGCCATGAGACAGGGACAAAATAGTAACAGGAGTCCGGGAAACGAGGGATGGAGGCGTTAGAAAAGTCTTCAACGACTAACGCCTTCAACCACTTGGCTTCCGAGGACGACAACACAATTCAATGCAAGGCAATAAGAGTAGTAGGCAAATTAAATAAAGGACCCAGAGAATTTTTAATAGATTCGGGATCTTCCGAAAACGTCGTTACCTGGATGTTTGCGGAGACTCCAGTGAAGCGACCCAATATATCGTTCCTAAAGTCCGCATCTGGAACTCCTATTGAAGTGTTAGGTAGTACCGATGTAGAAATTCAACGTGGGGACTGGACCGGTGTAATTTCAGCACTAGTTGTCCGCTGGCTTCCTTATGATCTTGTATTGGGTGTACGTTTTCTTGCCGAGTATCGGGCAGTAATCGATTTCGCCGAGATGCAACTAACATTGCAAAAAACGAAATGGAAATCTGCAGCGTGCCATTTAGTGAGAAAATAGTTGTCGAATCTAAAAAAGCAAATATTCGTGAAATAACAGGCAATGAGTTAAATAAAATTAATAACTCCTAATATAAATTATTTGTCAAAAAATTGTCTGGATGTTACCACAAATGTTTGCACGGACCCTGATGGAAAATATTTTTTGTTTGTGTTCAATAACGCTCATACACCTAAAATAATATTTAAAAATACGGCAATTGCTTACCTCAAAAATAATATGGAAACGGTCTTTATAATTAAGAAACATAATAATAACGATGTAAAAAATGAACAAGAAGAGATTAAAATGGGAAAAGATTTAAATGAAACTGAACGTAAGCAATTAAAAGATTTAATAAATGAATATTGTGATGTCTTTGCTCATAATTATACACAAATGGGGTTTTCAAACCTAACGGAACACGTAATAGAAACGGGAGACGCGTCGCCAATTTATAAAAAAGCATACAGAGTGTCTCATAAGGAACGGGATATCTTACAAGATCAAATAAAAGAAATGTTAGAACACAATATAGTCAGACCGTCAACAAGCGACTGGAGCTCGCCAGTAGTTCTAGTTAAAAAGAAGGATGATACGTGGAGATTTTGTGTAGATTAAAGAAAATTAAATTCAGTAATGGAAAAGAATAATTATCCCTTACCGGTTATTGAGGACATTCTTAGCTATTTAGGAAAAGCAAAGTTTTTCTCTTGTCTGGACATGGTCAGCGGTTATTGGCAAATAGGCATAAAAGAAGAACAGAAACACAAATCTGCGTTCATAACGCCAGATGGGCTATTCGAATTCAATGTACTTACGTTCGGGCTATGTAATGCACCAGGGGCTTTCCAACAAATGGCAGACATAGTTTTTAAAGGCATGAAATGGAAGGAAATTTTAATTTACTTAGACGACATAATTGTTTTTAGCGAAACTTTTGAAGAACACTTGAACAGATTAAGAGAAGTATTTGAAAGATTAAGAAAAGCAAAATTAACATTAAAACCTAGCAAATGCTCATACGCGCAAGATTCACAAATCATTTTAGGCCATAAAGTCACTAGAGAAGGGATTGAACCAGATAAAGGTAAATTAAACGCAATAAATAAATTTCCAATCCCACAAAAAGTAAAAGACGTTCAAAGTTTTCTCGGAATGTGTAATTTTTACAGAAGATTTATAAAAGGCTTCGCGGACTTAGTAAGACCATTATACGATTTAACGAAAAAAGACTTAAAATTTAAATGGTCGAAAAAAGCTAACGATTCTTTTGAAACAATAAATTAACAAACGCACCAGTTTTAGCACATTATTCACCAACCGCAAACATTGAACTAAAAATAGACGCGTCCGGTTACGGTATAGGCGCCATTTTACTACAAGAAGATAAGGACGGTTGGCATCCAGTGGCGTACATTTCAAGGGGTTTAACGAAAGCAGAAAAAAATTACTCAATAAGCGAATGTTTAGGAGCAACTTAAGCATTATCACATCTCAGACACTTTGTCTGGGGCCGTCATATAAGAATCGTAACGGATCATCACGCTCTTTGTTGGCTAAAATCAATTAAAGACCCGACGGGTAGATTAGCACGGTGGAGTTTACGTCTCCAAGATTTTGACTATTCAATAGTACATAAAAGCGGTAGCACACATAACGACGCGGACTGCTTATCAAGATATCCATGGCAAGAAGCAACAGAACAAAATGAGAAAGAAGCCAATTATGTCCCCACTTTCGCGATAGAGGATTTAGACTTAAAAAACGAACAAAGTAAAGACGACGACATTTTGGAATTAGTTAAAGCCATTAGCCAAAGATAAAAATTACGGATCAATCGGTTTACAAAAACGAACAAAATATTTTGAAGTTATAAACGACGTGTTATACAGAACAAATACGCGTATGGACGGAAATGATAAATTATTAGTCATTCCAAAACATTTAAAATCCGAAATTCTTTTTACTTGCCATAACGAACCTTTGTCCGGACACTTAGGATTCAGTAAAACTTTCAATAGAATCAGAGATCGATATTTTTGGGAAAAAATGCAAAAAGATGTAGAACGATATGTAAAAGGATGTCAAGACTGTCAAGCGCGAAAAAGTCCAAAAAATTTAAAACCAGCCGGTTTATTAAGACCAATAGACGTAGGAGACCCATTCGACAGAGTAGGAATAGAATTATTAGGGCCATTCAGAAGAAGTAAATCAGGAAAAAATAATATAGTAGTAGCCACTGATTACGCAACACGATGGGTAGAAATTAGAGCCTTACCTTCAGCTAAGGCAGAACCGGTTGCAAAATTCATTGTTGAACAAATAATTTGTAGACACGGAGCGCCGCGAGTTTTACTAAGCGATCGTGGAAAAGTATTTAAATCAGAACTCCTAGCAGAACTTTGACAATGTTTAGGCGTGAATAGCGCATTCACTACGAGTTATCACTCGCAAACAAACGGATTAACAGAACGTTTTAATAAAACATTAGCAGATATGATGAGTTTATATACAAATACGGATCAATCAAATTGGGACGAAAATTTACATTTATTACAATTCGCGTACAATACGGCGGTTCAAGAAACTACACAAATGTCCCCATTTAAATTAGTTTACGGACGGGACCCAATTTTGCCAACAGAAGCACAATTAAATAAAGAAATACAAATTGATAACGTTAAAAGGACAATTACGGAAATTAAAAATTTAAGAGAATTAGCGAAAACACGAATAAAAAACAGACAAGAAAAAGACAAGCAAAGATATGATAAAAAACACAGGTAAGATAATTTTGAAGTAGGACAAAAAGTTAGAGTTTACACTCCGAAACGCGTTGTTGGAAAAAGTGATAAATTAATGTTAAATTGGTACGGACCATTTGAAATAGTTAAAAAATTATCGGACTTAAACTAAATAATAAAAAGAGGGAATGGAAATAGAGCAAAAACCGAAACGGTATATATAAAAAGAATGCAACCCTATCATGAGCAATGGACAGACAATATTAATAATCAAATATAAACTGAGCAATGAAAGTTATAAAGTGGGAAATAGAATAAAGAATAATAATAATAATTAAAAGCTATATTATAAAAATACTAATATACAATAACCAATAAAAAAAAAATATAAGACTAAAAAGCAAAATATACAACTATAAATAAAAGGATAAAAAATAAATAAAGTACCTTCGGCACCATGCGCCAAAAAAGTTAACTAAAAAACCAGAATTAATGCGGAATGAAATCATCTGACATAGCCATCCAAACATGGGAAGAAAAATTAAAACTTCCAATGTTCTGGATAACTTTGACAGTCAAAAACAAATAACCTAAGAAATATAAAAAACAAACTAAAAAATAAAGAGACAGTTGACACTATAGAAAAAAATTAAGCCAGGTATCCAGGTTGTGTGAGAGTAAAATAGCACCACACACGGCCTGAATCCCGGCCTAAACTAAGCTAAATAAACATAAAATTAAAACTAAAATATGAAGTAAACACACCTATCCAATGCGTAAAACCCACGGTCCAAGGTAATAAACTAAAACTCTTGAGCGGGCGGGGTTTTTGCAAAAAGTTAGAAGTAAATAATATACAACTAAATAATAATAAAGCAATAAAATAAAATATAAAAAAAGCTACAAAAGTGTCTCATAAAAATTTACAAAATTTACAAAATATTCTCTAAACGTATAAATAATTGAAGTATACAAAGTTTGTAATCGTAACGTTCAACGAGTCGAGAATATATAAAAACATATTCACCATTCGCGGAACGTAGCAAGCCCAAACTTTAAAAAAAAAAAAAAAAAAAATGCTTTTAAATATACTAATAATAACATAAATAATCCCTAATTTTTACAATAAATAAACCATAAACCAAAAGAAGAATAAACAAAAAGCTTAAAGTCAAGTCGAAGGAACTTAAAAGTTGAAAATACTTTAAGGAGACCGTTTGACTTGGCAGAAAGCAATTAAAAAAAAAAAACCTTTACCTGAGACCCTAACTATGATAAAAACTTACAGCAAATGGCCAGTAAACACCATTAGGGGCAAAGAAACCCTACTAATTACAATCACAGGAGAGGTACGACACGTACAAATAGATATAGAACAACAAAGTATCCCGCTAGTAGAGGTACCACCTATCCAAGAACTAGAGATAAACTCCGCCGACTTGTTTCGGAACACCCCGACACCAGACTGGTCGGCAGGAAGAGGAACCTTCCGATCGTATACACTGCCACAAAATGAGCCATTAAGGGGCTCGAGGGCGGCTCTCATGAATAGATTATATAACCGGGCCCAAAGACCTGGTTATACGCCCCGCGATGATGAAAAATAGGACCAGCCCTATCAAAAAAAAAAAAATATATATATATATATATATACATATATATAATTAAATAATAAAACATACTAATTGTAAAAAAGGAAAAAAGGAAAAGAAGAAAAAAAAATTGTTTTTTGTTTTTATGATATATTAATATGAATATGGTAGAGTTAATAAAATTTTTCTTAAAGTACACGTCACATCATGCATATTTTATTTTAAACAAAAGGTCACAACCAATCATGTTTTCACATCCTGTTACTCAAATACATTCATATAATCACAGCATTCCGTCATATCATTCCCGCAAAATTTTATTTTCTGGTTTATGGGGGCACACACAAAACATAAATAGAAAATAATATGTTTTAAAAAATATTTTTAGATTCATTTACCTGGCCTTTTGTGTCAACTTCATCCAAGGAGAAGTACCAACAAAGATTGTTGCGGGGGCGTACTGGAAGAAATTGCCAGATAGAGTAGTGTACGAAGCATCAATCCCGCTGACGTACACCGGTTCCTGGACATTCCCAAGGTATTCCGAAGATTCCTTTCGCTCTCATTGCTGTAAAATCCAAAACACAAGAAGCGCGATAAGACCAAGTAACGATAACAATTGTGAAATGGCAACACAATTGAAATACCTATCAGAGGCAACAATAAGAGCATTTGACGTTTTTAAAAATTCACTCGACCCTAATTTAGTTATTTTAACAACAGAAAATGTAACAGCTGCATTAAAATACAACGGCAAGAACAACGTCGACGAATACATAATAAACAGCAGTAAGATCAAAACCAACAACGGAAACAACGGTAATTATTACAGGGGCTATGATCAGAAAAGAAACAAAAGGGCAATAAACTTCATAGGCGACGCATTTAATTGGTGTTGCGGCGTAGCAACACAAGAGAAAGTAGATGACATCGTAATGAAAGATCATCAATTAGAGGCACAAGTGTACAAACTACAATCCGGACTTCATGATAATTATAAACACCTATCAGAAATTACGAAACATTTCAACGAATACGACAACAAAGTGGCAAATACGATAAAAGAGATAGAAGAACGAGTTAAAGAAGTACAAGGATTAGGATACAAAATAGCAAATGAAGAAAATGAAAATAAATGGGTAACGCAACAACTAATGTTAACAGAAGCGAATAACCTCAGAAGAACCCTCCAAATAGTATCTTTCCTACAACAATCAGAAATCCTGTCAGCCTGTAAAAACAAAAATATTCCTGTAATAACAATACCACCCCCCGTCCTATACTCTGACCTCAAACAACTCACCCTAAACCTCAGAAGACTTGGAATGAAATTATCAATTCCCATTGAACAGATATCAAGATATTATAAGTTACCAATCGCTGATTGTATCATGAGTCAAACACAGCTGGCAGTCCACATCAAGATACCCATAACACAAATGACAAAAAATTGGAAATTAGTAGAACTACAGTCAACACCTTTCGGATGGTACAACGACACCTGTACCCTAATGCATGACCACATGTATTTAGCCGTTGATGGAACCAGTACCAGACCTATCACAGGTGCGGGTTTACACCAATGCAAACCATACCACGATAGACTTTGCTATATTCCAAGATTCGCAACAGATTCGACATACGGTCCCGCTATGTGCATTTAAAATGTACCTAGGAACCACGGTAGAGGATCTGAGAAAACATTGCTCCTTCAGATGTCATTCCTCAACAGCACTCGTTATATCCGAAATCAGCGAAGACACGTATTTGATCACACATATGAAGAATAATTCATTCATTAGATGTCCAAATTGAAAAATTGAAATTGAACAAAAATTTATCAATCAACCAGGATCATTACAAATAAAATTACCATGTAATTGTTCACAAATACGTAGAAGGAAAAAAAAATATACCATCAAGACTACCATGCGCAAATAGTGCAGTAGACACATTAGAGACAATACATGTTGTCCCAGCTTCCTGGACTACACTAAAAAGTTTCCATTTCAAGGCAGACACAACAGAACACCCGGAATACAGAAACTTAACTGAATGTCTAAATAACAACTGGACATTCCACGTCCCACATATCAATCTATCAATAGCAACAGAAAAAACAGTACAAGAAAATTTAGAAGAAGTAACTAATCTGATAGACAGCGCAAGAACATATGCAGACTATTATGGACACCACAGTGACACGATATTTTTCATTTGGAATGGAATATCGACATTAATAATAATTAAGATTATTTGTACACGACACCAATACGCTATGCCCGCTTTAATACCCTCAGCTACAGCTAAAAAAGAAGCTTGCGAACTAGACATATCAATATTATTAATAACTATTTTAACCGTTACAATTTTGATCATAGCCTACCTGTCCATCAAAATCTATAAGAGGTTTCGAAACAAGAACAAGAAAATTCAATCACCCAAGGAAGAAGTCGAACTGGACTTAGTCGAAGAAAAGAATAAAGAAGAAAACGAATTACTGACACTAGAAGAAGCACTTGAAGAAGGAAATTTTGGTACCCTGATTGTTAAGGGAAAGCATAAACAAAGAGTAAAGATTATAAAAGTTGGCCACGGACAACCCGAAGCCGGCCCATCAGGTTGTTAGGGATCAATACCCTAAAAATAGGTAGTTTCTGCACACAGCTCACAAGAGGTGGTTTCCGAAGCGTGTGAAGAAAGAATAGCCAACTCTACCTATTTACCGTGAGAAGATACCTAGGGATATCATCGAAGAATATATGAATTATTATTGAATTGAATTTTATGAGATTATTTAGGATATTATTGAAGAATTGAATTATATTATTGAAATATTGATATTATTAAAGTAGTACTACGAATTGAAGAATTGAAGTGTTGAAGAATATAAGGAATATTAATACTATTAAAGAAATATTTAAAGAAATATTGTTCCCTTCGAAGCTATCGGAAAGCAGATTGAAAAGAAAATGAAACTAATAATGCAGTTAAGTTGTTACATAATAATTTTAACAAATATGATAAATGGCGAGAAATTTGAAATCACGTCCGGCGCATATTTTAGAGAACTTCCAGACATTGTACCGTATGAAGCTTCACTCCCAATATTTTTTTAATTTAATTTAAACATTAGGGAATGTCATAATATACAATACAACCAGGAAAATGTTAGCTAAACTTTCAAATGTCAACTATTTAATAAATTTCGAAATCTTGGCATTGATCTCAAACACTGGATAGTAGAAAAAAATATATTGTCATCAGATGGACAGTTAACAGGCTGGTCATTTCAATTAATAGAACGAAATCATATTAAACAAATGTTCACTAATTCACACGAATACTATAACCTTAGAAACAAAATTATTTCAAATCCATACAACTTCAAAATAAATAAGATAAATTTAATTAACAATTCTTTCAATTGCGAGCATACCAAATTAGAAACATTAATAGTAAGTCACCTTGAATTAAAAGATAAAATCCAAAACATAATCACAGGCTGCTTCAGCCGAAAAACACATCCATCCGCGTTGAACATAGACCACATAACTAAAGCACTCCACGAATTTGAATTCGCAATATCACAAAACAACAGGAAACCAGTAATCACTAACATAGCACGATATTTCACACTTCCCGTTACAAAATGTATGGTCACTAATGATAAAATTCTCTTAGCAATTCATATCCCGTTAATTAGAAAACATATCAAAGAAATTAGAGTTCTTAATTTCGTTCCCATACCACTAGCATGGGAACAGTTGGGGTGTGAATTAGAAAGTCAGCAACTAAACATAGCAGTGATAAGTTTAACCGCAAAATCTGATAACGAAATATTTCTGTTAAAATGTAATCCGTACAGGGACGAACTTTGTTTACTTAGTAATAATTATGAAAATAATATTATTGGAATAATATGCGCGAAAAAAGTATTACAAGGTAGTAGCGCAGAAAAATTAGCCAAATTCTGCCCATTTAAATGTCAAAATTCAGAAATGGAAACTAAAATTATAACAAAGTTAACCTCTACCAATTACATATTAACAAACGAGAAAGAAAGTTTCAAGATAAATTGTAACAATGAAACAAAACAATATGATATAACAGAAAAATATGGTGCATTGGATATTATATTAAACTCCCATGTAATTGTAAAATAACTTTTTCAAACTCAGAGACGCTACAACCTAACTTTCCTTGCATAGATAGAGAAACAGAATTAGATATAAAAAGAATAATACCCTCAGCATGGATAAATTTAAAAGGATTAGTAATCCCACCATACGATGTTAAAAAATTTCCAACGTTAGACAATCTAGATAAAGCCCTAAATTATAAAGCGGTCGTAACAAATTTTGAAAAAATAAGTTCAGATTCCATACTATTATATATTCTTATAACATTTGTCTTAATTTTTAATACTGTATTCGCGACAATATTATTTTATCTATACAGGATGTATAAAAATAAACCGCAAAACATAATTAAAAATTCAGATAGCAAAGTAAGAACAAACAGGGCAGTACCTAGCCCAACTAATTTAGCAGAAAATAATTATCTCAGACCAATTTCACCTGTAAGACTAAATATAATTAGAAACGAAAACAATAGAACAGAGCATGAATATATGGTAATGGAACCTGAATACGAGAATATTACTTAGTAACTTAGCATTCAAATAAATTTTTTCTTAGAAACCAACCCTTAACATAAAAGGGTGGTCCTAGCCATGGGGGCCATGGCTTTAAGAGGAGAGGGTAATGTCATGTAGGGAAAATAAAGTTAAATACATCTCTGTATTTTGTAAGAATATCAAAGAAAACATTCTTTATCAGTCCCAAAATATTGACGACTAAATTCAAATAGATTAAAATTAATTAAAACATAGGTGACCTCGACACGTGTATCGAACAGAATCTAGAAATAAGTGGCTTACATCATTTCGGGTAATGAAAACTCCGAGCCACATTATGGAATGACCTAATATGAAAACGTCACGATGAAACGTGGGAAAATTATAACCAAATTCCGTTCAAAAGCCCCAGAACGAACTATAAAAGACGGATAAAGATCTAGCTAATGATCAGTCATCAATCACTCACCAATCGAGTCCGCCATCATCAGCAGATCTTAGTCAGTGTTTACAGTTTTGAAAAGTTATTCTACAAGTCTTATAATGACCACTATGTAAGTAGATTTTAGTTTATCAATTATTTGTCTGAAGATCGATTAAAAGCCCTAACTATTTGTTTTTGGTCGAACACTGACGGAGTGTTAATATTTATATTATATCGACAGGGCCTTGTCTGTTGTATTAACTTAGGAAAGAATCAAGTAAATAGCATAAGAGTAAATACATTTATTTTAATAAATACTTGTATAGACATTAAGAACTTATAGAGATATAATAATTGTAAATATAAAGTTTAATAAATAGTCTTACTGTTACCATTCAATCAGTGTTTTCTATCATCCCCCCAGTTTGGCCTTTTACAGGTTATAACACGTCACAGTGGGTCTTATTTCCAAAATCCTCTCGTAAGCTATGAGTAACTGCGTCTGCTGTTGCCTTCTTATTGTTTTTCTAATCGTTATCATTGCTTGTACGACCATTGCCTTAGTAGCCTTAATATAAGTCAAGTCTTTGAGCCCCTTCTATACTTTGGAACCTTTGTACTAGATTAACCCTAACATATTCATTTCGGTAGTAGCATCCAAGATCATAGTCCCTCAACCCTCAGTTGAAGAGACACACCAGGCCACTTGTGACAATATCATGGTATCAAACGCTAGCCGCGGAACAGGGGGATTCTACCTGGGAACAGGTGGAAAAATCTTTTGAACAAATGTTCTTTCCAAAGAATTATCGCGCGGATATAAAAAGGGCGCTAATTAATAGAAAACAGCAAACAGGGGAAAACTTAAGAACATATTTCTTTTCAATTCTCGAGTTATGCGATAAAGTGGATCCTAAAATGAAAAAAGAGGATCAAAAAGATTTCATTGAACAAGGTATGTTGCCACTATATAGAAAACAAATATTCCCTCACAGACCGCGAAATCTCGGGGAGCTCAAAGAGCTGATAGACGTCTGCACGGCAGATGAAGAAGCGGCGACAGGAACGGTAAGTCAAGACACTATCACGCAATTAACGAAAGCAATAGAAAAGCTCTCGAAGGAACAAAAATAAAATAAAAATAAGACGCCGTATAGACAAAATTATAGCCCAAGGAATAATTTTGAAAATCGGGAAAATTTTAACACATGGCGAGGTAATTATGACAACAATGGGGTGGTAAGGCGCGACAACTACAACACAAGACGTGATAATTACAACCCAAGACGCGATAATTACAATACGGGGCGCGATAATTATAATTCAAGGAACGAGGATAAAACGAGGCAAACGGTAAACAAACCGAGAAATACAAGGACATACGATGGGCGCCCATTTTGGACATACGATGGGCGCCCAGTCCTGGGTCTGGTGTCGGATGAATTGTGTTTCGGGCTAATGGATATTTGCAGAACCGTGCGGTGAAGGCATCTTCGTCTTCGGTGTATCTTGGTGTTAACCAGGCGCCGCTGTATGTTAATGGAATAGAGGCCTCGTACACCACCGTGTCTGGGAGTTTCTACCAATACGCCCCCGCTACTATTTTGGTTGGAACCTCTGCATGTATGTGGAGTGTGAGCAAGCACAGCAATAGCAATCTAGAATTTACAAAATGTTAATATTTTTGTAAAGGGCTATAATCGACCTTAGCGCCTCCTAAGAAACTTATTTTGAAAATTATGTGCAGACTTATATATACATATATATGTGTTTCAGACTGTAAAAAACCTACTTATCTGTGCTTACTTTAATATGATATAGGGGTTTTTGTAATAATACTATTTATTATTAATGTTTTTTAAAATATATTTATTATGTACACTAATTTTTATTTCTTTTTTTTAATTATAATTATTTATTTGATTTTTTTTTTTTATTCTTGGGGTCCGACATTAAGCTCTCGTCCGCCAGATTCGCCGGTACTATCTGGCTACTGTTGGGACCCGAGTGCTGTCTTAGGGCGATACTATCCCGCAACCGCCTCATCCACGCCCCTCTTCCCCGTGCGCATGGATTCACCACCGCCGTGGGTCGCGTGTTTGCTTGTTCTGCTAACCGGTTGCGTCCCTCTATCGTCCTACTCTCACTAGGTATTTCTGACCTGACGGGGGTATGAAGAACGTACGTGGTTTCGGCTATTGCTAGCCTCAACCCTTCCGTTGATACGACAGTCAGGTCGTCTATCCCTCTTAGCACGTCTTTTGGCCAATTTCTAAGTAATTAAACAAAAAACAAAATGAATTCTGTATCACGATTATTTCTTAATTTCGAGTATCGTCTCTGCATAATATCTTTTCATAAAATGGGATCAGATTATTATGTAGAAATTAACTATTTTTACTTTTATTTTGGTACAGGGGTCCATTATTATTTGGCATTCATTATTTTGGGAAATCCCTTTTATAATCTATATGAAAATTTACGACTGCTTTACTTTTATTTGTGTATAGCCTTTTTTTATTTGCTATAACAAAACAAATAATACATGTTTAGTTATGTACTTACGTTATTCGTTTCTTAAAAATTTGCACGTTTTATTACAAAAGCGGTGTAACGCATTATAACGGATTATTCAATAATTATTGAATAATCCACAAAAGCGGTGTAACGCATAATGATGCCGATTGCTTATCGCGTTATCCTTGGCAAGAAGCAACTAAAGAACACGAAGTTAATGCTAATACAATACCTACTTGCACAATAGATGACCTCGATATAAAAATCGAGCAAGAAAAAGATAATGAAATAGTAGAAATTATCAGCGCAATTATAGATAAAAATTTTGGAACAATAGGTTTGCAAAAAAGGGCACAAAAATTCGAAATAGTAAATAACATTTTGTATAAAACAAACACGAGATTAGATGGTAACGACAAATTATTAGTTATTCCAAAACATTTAAAGACAGAAATACTTTACGCGTGCCACAATGAGCCATTATCAGGTCATCTAGGGTTCAATAAAACTTTTAATAGAATTAGGGATAGATATTTTTGGGAAAGAATGCAGAAAGATGTAGAAAAATACGTGAAAAGTTGTCAAGATTGCCAAGTGCGAAAAAGTCCAACAAATTTAAGACCGTCGGGATTACTAGGACCAATCGAAGTTGGAGACCCTTTTGAAAGAGTCGGTATCGACCTGCTAGGTCCTTTTAAACGTAGCAAATGGGGAAAAACCACAATGTTGTCGCAACAGATTATGCAACACGATGGGTGGAAGTAAGAGCTTTGCCTTCAGCAAAAGCAGAACCAGTCGCGAAATTTATAGTAGAACAGATAATATGTAGACATGGAGCCCCACGCACATTGCTAAGTGGTCGAGGAAAAGTTTTAAATCTGAACTGTTAGCCGAGCTATTACAATGCTTAGGTGTAAATAGTGCGTACACAACGAGCTATCACCCACAAACAAACGGTTTAACAGAAAGATTCAATAAAACACTAGCCGATATGATAAGTCTATACACAAATACAGATCAGTCCAATTGGGATGAAAATTTACACTTACTCCAATTCGCGTATAATACGGCAGTACAAGAAACAACACAAATGTCGCCTTTTAAACTAGTTTATGGTAGGGATCCTATATTACCATCAGAAGCGCAATTAAATAAAGATGTCCAAATTGAAAATGTAAAGAGAACTGTAGACGAAATGAAAAAACTAAGAGATATTGCGAAAGATAGAATAAAATCAAAACAAGTAAAAGACTAAAAGCGTTATGACGGGAAACATAGGGAAGTAAATTATGAAGTAGGTCAAAAAGTCAGAGTTTATACACCAAAACGCGTAGTAGGCAAAAGCGATAAACTTATGCTTAATTGGTACGGACCATACGAAATTGTTAAGAAAATTTCCAACCTAAATTATGTAATTAAACGGGGAACCGGCAAAAGAGAAAAAACAGAAACCGTCCACGTAAAAAGAATGCAACCCTATCACGAATCCTGGCCCGACGAATCCGAAAGTACATTAACAGACGCGAATAACCAATAAAATATGTTTAATAATTGTTACAGAAACGTTATTTCATCACATAGGGCAATACGCTGCCCATATTGTCCGATTAGCTACACATGCCCGAAAATACCGTACACCTGTCCCGGATGTAGAAGTGTTAGGTTTATCATCCTGGCTCCGTCTTACAGCTCAGCAGGAATGATTATTTGTAAAAACTTAGGCTGCATCTACAATAATAGATCCCTAACAATTCACGAACCTATAAAAAATCTTTGGGAGTATGACTGGGAGGCCGAAGCGGTCTTCCATGCTGAGGGTTTCCAGCATGAAAATCCCAAACAAACGGTTGCACCACGGCGTAAAATAAAAAGAAAAACCATTTACATAGACCTCACATAAAAAACAATTTTGTCTTTATTTAATACAAATAGTTTAAAATTAACAATAAATACTTTAAAAAACAATAAGCGTATTCTTTTCCCCCACATAACCAATGTTACTCGTTTCCTAAAAAAGAAAAATATACAATAATAATAAAAGAGTTTGATTTGTTTTGTCAAAATTGTCCTCCGCAAGGACACTACCCTCGGTATGGGACATTCCCGTCTAAAGAGAAAGCTGACGATAATATGGCGGATGCCATATGGGAGGATGGATTAGACGTCAAAAGAAAAAAAAAAAAAAAAACAACAAACAAAAATACAAAAATAAAACGTGCAAATTTTTAAGAAACGAATAACATAAGTATATAACTAAACATGTATAATTTGTTTTGTTATAGCAAATAAAAAAAGGCTATACACAAATAAAAGTAAAGCAGTCGTAATTTTTCATATAGATTATAAAAGGGATTTCCCAAAATAATGAATGCCAAATAATAATGGACCCCTGTACCAAAATAAAAGTAAAAATAGTTAATTTCTACATAATAATCTGATCCCATTTTATGAAAAGATATTATGCAGAGACGATACTCGAAATTAAGAAATAATCGTGATACAGAATTCATTTTGTTTTTTGTTTAATTACTTAGAAATTGGCCAAAAGACGTGCTAAGAGGGATAGACGACCTGACTGTCGTATCAACGGAAGGGTTGAGGCTAGCAATAGCCGAAACCACGTACGTTCTTCATACCCCCGTCAGGTCAGAAATACCTAGTGAGAGTAGGACGATAGAGGGACGCAACCGGTTAGCAGAACAAGCAAACACGCGACCCACGGCGGTGGTGAATCCATGCGCACGGGGAAGAGGGGCGTGGATGAGGCGGTTGCGGGATAGTATCGCCCTAAGACAGCACTCGGGTCCCAACAGTAGCCAGATAGTACCGGCGAATCTGGCGGACGAGAGCTTAATGTCGGACCCCAAGAATAAAAAAAAAAAATCAAATAAATAATTATAATTAAAAAAAAGAAATAAAAATTAGTGTACATAATAAATATATTTTAAAAAACATTAATAATAAATAGTATTATTACAAAAACCCCTATATCATATTAAAGTAATCACAGATAAGTAGGTTTTTTACAGTCTGAAACACATATATATGTATATATAAGTCTGCACATAATTTTCAAAATAAGTTTCTTAGGAGGCGCTCAGGTCGATTATAGCCCTTTACAAAAATATTAACATTTTGTAAATTCTAGATTGCTATTGCTGTGCTTGCTCACACTCCACATACATGCAGAGGTTCCAACCAAAATAGTAGCGGGGGCGTATTGGAAGAAACTCCCAGACACGGTGGTGTACGAGGCCTCTATTCCATTAACATACAGCGGCGCCTGGTTAACACCAAGATACACCGAAGACGAAGATGCCTTCACCGCACGGTTCTGCAAATATCCATTAGCCCGAAACACAATTCATCCGACACCAGACCCAGGACTGGATTCGGTAGAGTGCAGCATGGCAGAACAGCTCAGCGACTTTTCCCTCTCAACGGTCAAGGCCCTAGACGAATTTCAAAACGTACTCGACCCTAGATTAATAATAATGACAGCGGAAAATGTTACTGCGGCCTTCAGTTACACCGGAGATGTAAAAGAAAAAGAGATAGAAGAGCAAGCGTATAGAAAAAAGAGAGCATTAGATTTCATTAGAGATGCTTTCAACTGGTGCTGCGGGGTAGCCACACAAGAGAAAGTAGATGATATTGTCGTAAGGGATGATAAATTACAACAACAAGTAAACAAACTGAAACTCGGACTTCATGACGACTATAGGCATTTAACAGAAGTAACGGCGCATTTCAATGAATACGATAAAAAGGTTACAGAAACAGTACAAGAAATTGAGTCAAGAATCAAAAAACTTCAAAACCTTGGACTAGAAATAGCAAACGAAAAAAGTGACATAAAATGGGTAACAAAACAAATAATGCTGACAGAAGCAAACAGCTACAAAAGAACATCTCAAATACTTTCCTACCTGAAACAAGCCCAGGTCCTAACATCCTGCAAAAACAAGAATATTCCTATTACAACAATAACACCCCCCGTACTCTATTCCGACCTTCAAAGTTATCATATTCAAAAGTTATCCTTGAACCTGAAGAGAATTGGGATAAAGTTAGCAGTACCTATAAATCAAATTTCGAGGTACTATAAGTTACTAATAGTCGACTGTGCAATTAGCCAGAAAACTATAACAGTCCACATTAAGATACCAATAACTCAAGTAACGAAGAATTGGAAATTAGTAGAGCTTCAGTCAACACCTTTCGCCTGGTACAATGATACATGTACACTAATGCATGATCATATGTACTTAGCATGTACAAGCACTAGACCGATACAAGGAGCTGGTTTGCACCAATGTAAACCTTACCAAGATAGACTCTGCTACATACCAAGATTCGCAACAGACGCTACATATGGCCCGTTGTGTGCATTCAAAATGTACTTGGGTGCCACAGTAGAAGAACTAAGAAAACACTGCAGTTTTAGATGTCACTCATCAACAGCATTAGTCATCAGCGAAATCAGCGAAGACACCTATTTGATAACACACCTAAAAAATGACTCATTTATTAGATGCCCAAACAAGAAGATAAAAATTGAATACAAATACATAGGACAACCAGGGTCGTTGCAACTCAAACTACCCTGTAACTGTTCTTTGTATGTCGAAAATAGAAGAATAATACCAGCAAGACTTCCATGTGCTGACAATGCCGTTCAAGAATTGGAAACTATCCATGTAATCCCAGCATCCTGGACGACTCTGAAAAGTCTTCATTTTAAAGCAGATACAGACAGACATCCAGAATATAAAAACTTATCAGAATGTCTAAATAAAAATTGGACATTTCATGTCCCACATCTAAATCTATCGATAGCAACCGAGAAAACAAAATTCGACGAAGTTTCAGATTTAATAGATAACGCAAGAACATACGCAGATCATTATGGACACCATAGCGACACAATTCTATTTATATGGAACGCTATACTAACCATAATGCTTATTAAAATAATATACAACAGACACCACGTATACGCAGCCCCAACTGTAGCAGCGGCAATACCAATGGCTTCAACAGTTATAATACCGCTTGCACAACCAAATACAGCTTGCAAACCCGACCACACACCACTGATTGTAACACTAATGATAATCATTCTGTTGGTCACAGCATATCTCTTCTATAAAATATACAAAGGATACAAAGTAACAAGAAAGTCGAGAAGTAACATAGAAGGCACAAATCCTAACAAAAACGAAGAAAGTCAAAAACAAGTAGAAGACGAAGTACAGGAATTACCTCTAAGAGAAGAAGAGGACGACGAAGAACCACAAGAAATACTCGGCACGTTAAGGATCCACGGCGGATCAACGCATATTGTGAAAATAATAAAGGTTGGACACGGACAATCCAAATCCGGAATACGGGTTGCTCGGGAACATAGCCCGGAATAGTTGACTCCCTCACACGACTCGCAAGAAGCGGTTTCCGAAGTCGGTTGACGGATGGCCCAACGTCAACTATTTCCCGTGAGGAATACCTAGGTATCTATAGTTAAGGTAACTGTAGTTGTTGTTGAGATTATAAAGTATTAAGTAATTGAAATATAAGAATTGAAATAATTGATGAGAATTGAAATAATTGAAAGAATTGAAATAAAAGTCAGAATATTGTATACGAAGTAGGATTTGTCAGAATAGAATTGATAATTAAGCCGAGAGTAAGATTTAAAAGAAAACTTTTCTAAAGAAAGCCATCGGAAGGCTAGAGAAATAAAATTACTATTAATTAATAAGTTTTTGTCTAGAGGTCGATTAAAAAAAAAAAAAAATGAATCACATAAGTTTTATTATATTAGTACTCTGTGTCAAAGCAGAGAAGTATGAAATATCGTCAGGGGTCTACTTCAGAGAACTACCCGACATAGTACCGTATGAAACGGCACTACCTATATTTTTTTAATTCAGTTTTAATACAACATTGTGCCCTAATGTCCAATGCGACCAATATAATATAGAATGTCAATTCTTAGCCAAATTTAGAAAACTGGGAATCGAAATTAAACACTAGATAATTGACCAAAATATCCTATCTTCAGATGGCCAACTAGCAGGGTGGTCTTTTCAGTTAATATCACGGAATCATATCAAAAGAATGTTTTCAAACAATCATGAATACAATATACTTAAAGCGAAAATTACGTCAAGACCATATAATTTCGAAATTAATAAAATAAATCTAGTAGATAGTACATTAAAGTGCAATAATATCACTAAAGAAAATCTAATTATAACTTACCTTGAGTTGAAGGAGTTCATTCAAAACACTGGCACAAGCTGTTTTAGCCGCAAAACACACCCAGCCGTCCTCAATATCGAACAGATAATAACCGCAACAAATAGATTTGAACGAATCATATCAAACCACGACCGGAGACCGGCAATCCCCAATGCAGTGAGATATTTCACACTTCCGGTAACAGAATGCGTTATATCTAGCAATAAAATTTTATTAGCTCTTCATATACCAATTGTGCGAAAACACATTGCTAAAATAAAACTTCTTAATTTTGTACCCATTCCACTTGCCTGGGAGGACCTTACATGTAGCGTAGATTCAAACCAATTAGATTTGGCAGTAGTCTCCTGGTTATCCAAGGAGGAAAAAGATATCTTTTCATTGCAATGTAACCCGTATAAAGATGAATTATGCCCATTTAATAGCGACTACGGTAATAACATAATAGGTATTTTGTGCTCAAAGGCAGTATTACACGGAGGGAGCGCGGAAAATCTGGCTAAGATTTGTCCTATTAAATGTAGAGAATCTGAGGTTGAAAACAAGATAATAACAAAATTAACTTCAAATAATTTTATATTAACAAATATCAAACAAAATTTTGAAATTAGTTGTAATGGTAAAATGGCTCAGTTAATTACAAAATACAATATTACAGTAGATTGTGGAGCGCTGGACGTTAGGCTACCATGTCAATGTAAGATCATACTAGTAAATTCGGAAACTATACAACCTGATTTTCCATGCATAGATAGAAATACGGAACTGGACATAAAAAGAGTTGTGCCAGCCGCATGGATAAATCTAAAAGGATTGGTTATACCACCGTATGATGTCAAAAATTTCCCGACACTGGAAAGTTTGGATAAAGCTATAAATATTAAAGCAGTTAAATCAGAAATTAAAGATGTTGAAACAAATATCTTTGTATACACTTTGATGGTAATTGTAATTGTTTGTAACACTATTTTCGCAGCCCTGTTCGTGTAAATTAAATAAATTGCAAAGATTTATTTGTTTTTAAAAAACTTTATTTCAAATAAGAAGATTAAATATTCTGAACTACACAGGTTCATTTACAAAATAGAACTCGGTGAAACTCTATTGCATAGGGTTTTTATACAGGTTTTATGCTGATTTAACAATATAATACAATAAGCATCTTTATTATATCAATGATGTCATGTTTACAGTAAAAACTCCTTAATTAGCAATTTTGTTATAGATAAGGTTCTAATATTAAATTATCATATTTTGTATTACAATGTATGAATGAATGGACCTTTGTTAGTGTGACCATTGCCGCTATATAAACATAGAATAAGAGCATCTATTCATTAGTTAAATATTAGGATATACATAACTTGTACGTATTCAAAAAAGTTCAAAATTCAGGAATTAGAAATTTAGAACAGACGATTTCTTTTCCAAGAATCGAAAGTAATGAACCGGAAAACGCTTATCTCACTCCGATACCTCCAAGTATCGCAAGTAGACATGGCAGCGGAAGTAGTGACGAACCGGAATATGTAGATATGTCAAATATCCGGTGACCATCAAAAGTTTCAATAAAAAGTTTTAACAATTTTTCCAGTGAACATCAAAATGTTTATTTTTTATTTTTTCAAAATTAGTATTTTCTTTTAAAATTGGGCCATGTGGGACCATGGCTTTGAAGGAGGGAGTAATGTCACGTAGATGGAAAAAATCTAAATCTCCTTATGAAATTAGATAAACGGAAACAATTTAAAGTAAAAATAGATAGCCTATTTTTAGGTGGACGGGCCAACCCCCGAAATTATAAATTATAGATTCTAAAAATAATAATTTCAAAACTAACAGGCATGACATCATTAGAGTGTGCGTAATGACCATAAACCGGATTTATAAATTTTCTTTAAACAAAGAAATCGGAAACCATACGAGAAAACCTCAGTGACGTTTCTTGAAACCATTTGGAAAATTTATAACGCATACAACTTCCGATGTACCATGTATAAAAAGACTCCCTAAAATACAGGGATCATCAGTTGTTCTATAGACGTTATTCAGTAATATTCAGTTCAGTTCAGTCCATCGACTCACGATGTCAAAAATGTAAGTTGTATTTAATATTTTATTAAAATAAAAGATACTCTCTGAGGTGAACTCTATTTGTTGAATAGTTCTCTGCAAGTAAATAATTGTATTGAATATTTAAAGGATAGTTGAAGTTTAAACGTTTGAAATAAGTTTGAAATAATTTAGTGATTAAAAGTTTAGCTAAGACATTTACTTAGTAGTAGGTAATTAATAAGATGTACTCAGCACTTGTATTATAATTCGTTTAATATAATTTTTATAATTACAAACTTAAGTGTTTAACTCTTTATTTAATTCTTGACAATACATTCTTAATAATCAATGAACATATGTACATATTTCATGCGGGTTGGGTGTGGCAGAAAAATCTAGCCGACAATAATTTAAATCATAAACCGACACGAATTACCGATTGGCTACCATTTTTATTAAATTTTGATAAAATATCGGCTGTCTATCAGCGACCTAACGGTAATATTATTCTCGTTACCGGTAATACAATATACAACGTTAAATTCCCATCTTTTCAACTCGAAAACCGCATAGTAAACTTTAATTTCATGAAAAACATTACGAGTGCCTTTAATTATTATACGGGGCGCACGTACTTTTTCTATAATGACATGTATTACTCGGAAATCGATGAATGTAATATGTATGTTAAGGATAACGCATACGTTTATAAAATGTTCCCTGAAATACCAGCAGGTGTTAACGGGGGCTTCCGATACACGGATGGTTTAATATATTTTTTCAAAAACAAAATCTATTACGCCTACAGTGAATTTACTAACAAACTTGTAAAGGCGAAACTTTTCGACTTATCTATATTTGATATACAGTGTCCTAATGTGGGAATATTTAAACAACTTAAAACTTTATTATCCAAACTCACATCTTATTATAACTTGTAATATTGCTATAGTTATAAAATGTAAGTTAGTTAGTTAGTTAGTTGAAATTTTTGGCGCACAGCAACAAAGGCTATTTGCGCCTAACGCAGCCCATCTAAATGACTAGACTATATATTAAAAACAAAAATTTAGACAATAAATAAATAAATAAATAAAATCATTAAAAATACGCATACTCAATAAAAGAAATCTTGCACTGACAAACACAAATAAATAATATAAAAGGTCTGTTCGAAAATTTGAACAGACTCAGGGTGATGGTAAGAGGCTGTAAAGGGGCCAATTACCATCGAATATCACAGTCAATAAATAGAAACACATTAAAATAAGGTGCAAGATTTCACACATAAAACAGTAAGTTCGATTCTCTCAGGAAGAGTATCAGCCTGTCCATGAGTACTCTGTCGTCACCTAAGGCAACTGACAGGTCATAGCACAGGCCTAACCTCTCCCTGACATCCTCGAACTGTACACATTCGGTTAAAATGTGTAACACAGACAAATCTGTGTTACACGTCTCACAGACAGGGGACTCTTCACCTCGAAGGAGGTGTCCATGGGTCCACCAACAGTGACCTACACGAAGGCGTGTGATGGCGGTTTCCTCCCTGCGGTTAATCCTGCAGGAAGAACCCCATGGTTTAACGTCTCCCTTAATCTGTCGTAACTTAACGTTCTGTGTGCGGCTCCACTCATGTTGCCACATGTCTAAAACCAGATGTGTCAAATGACTCTTTGCGTCATCTGGAAAAACGAAACTCACATCAATCATAGGTCTGTGAGAGGCGGCTTTTGCAGCTGCATCTGCCGCTTCGTTGCCTTTAATACCAACATGTCCCGGTATCCAAAACAGCTCTACCCTCACATTCTGAGCATTCAGATTGTGGAGTAGCAACCGGATCTTTAGTACAAGAGGATGCACTGGATCTGGATCTTGGATACTGTTCAGAGCGCTCAGCGAGTCCATCAAGATAACACTTGACCGACTTTGCTCTGACGAAACAAAACACAGGGCCTTGAAAATAGCGTACAGCTCAGCAGTGTACACACTCGTTATGGAGTGCAGACGGTACTGAAACTGTTGGCGTGGATTCAAAACAACGAACGCACACCCAACCCTGGTTCCGGATTTTGATCCGTCAGTAAAAATGACAGTATCCTCGAACCTAGGGACCAGTGTTCTTTGTAACTCATGTTGGTATTCGATAGGCAACGTAATATCTTTATCAAACCTAGTTAATGTGAGGTTCACAAGTGGACGCGGTAGCGTCCCTGGTGGAACAGCACACAAAACGAAACTTGCCATTTCGGGCATATTAAAATCAATATCGCCCAAAATGTCGAAAGTCCTCAAACCAAAGGGCCTATTGGCTCTTGGTTTTCTGTCATAAATCTCTGTATGCCTATTTTGTAGAATAGGGTCATACGCGGGATGATCTGGCTTGGCACTGAGTGCAGCCATATACCGCAGGGATAGAATTTTACGACGATTGTACAGTGACGGTTCACCTGCTTCACACAGCAGGCTTGGTATTGGGCTGGTGCGGAATGCACCAGTGGCCAATCTAACCCCAGTGTGATGTACAGTGTCAAGAATTCTTATCTCTTGGTGTTTAGCTGACCCATAAGCTAGACATCCATAGTCCAGCTTAGAGCGCACTAGAGAACGATATAAACGCAACATGACAGTGCGGTCTGCACCCCATGTCTTGTGACTGAGGACCCGCAACAAATTGAGCGACTTTTGGCATTTTTTCTTGACGGACAAAAAATGTGCCCGCCAAGTTAGACGACTGTCAAAAACGAGACCCAGAAATCTGGCAGTATCGGTAAATGGTAACTGTGCTCCATTTAGCGTGAGTGTAGGGTTGGGATGGACACCCCTTTTCCTACAAAAATGGACACACACAGTTTTGCTGGTCGAGAATTTGAAGCCATTTTCGGTTGCCCATGTATCGAGACGATTGATGGTCAGCTGGAGCTGACGTTCGATTGTACTAGTCTTTTGTCCGGCGACAAAGATACCAATGTCGTCGACAAAAATCGAACTCTGTACAGGCAATCGAGTACATGAAGCTGCACCGTTAATGGCAATCAAAAATAACGTAACGCTCAGTATGGAGCCCTGTGGGACCCCATTGTCCAGTGCGAACATTTGTGACAGGGTATTTCCGATCCGCACCCTGAAGCGCCGGTTCGACATGAAGTCTTTTATAAAGAACATCAAGCGTCCCCGGAGACCCCAGGAATGCAGAGTACGGAGAATCCCATAAATCCATGCAGTGTCATAGGCTTTATCAATATCGAAAAACACAGCTACCAGGTGTTTGTTTTCAACGAAAGCATTCCTGATAGCTGTCTCTAGTCTGACCAGATGATCTGCTGTTGAGCGGTGACGGCGAAAACCGCACTGTGTATTGGCCAGCAAGTCGTTTGATTCTAAAAACCAAATCAGACGCTTGCTGATCATTCGCTCCATGAGCTTGCAGAGACAACTGGTCAGTGATATAGGTCTATAGCTAGAAGGCAAGTGTTTATCTTTCCCGACTTTGGGGATAGGAATTATATGAGATTCCTTCCACTTGGTCGGGCACTTGCCCTCAGTCCATATCCTATTATAGACATTCAAAAGCCTAGACTTAGATGATTCCGGAAGATTTCGGATCATACGATAATGTATCGCATCTGGACCAGGAGAGCTATCCTTACACTTTGACATCGCGCTATCTAGCTCTTCACGAGAGAAAAGCAGGTTGTATACCTCGTCATTCCTAGAAAAGAAATTTAGAGGTTTTAAAATGTAATACTCTGTGTGTTTTAAATAAAGATAATGTAATTTAATCTCATGTTGTTTTATTTTTAGTATTCCCACATTACCACAACTTCCTGGTTCCCAGTTATTTAATTATAATTTGATAAAAACTTATAAAATCCCCGGTTCCTGCCGGCATGATTTGATTAAAACAATATTATCAAATAAAACCCCGGTTCTCAGTTAATTATAATTTGATAAAAACTTATCAAACCTCCGGTTCCTGCCGGCATGATTTGATAAAAACAATATTATCAAATAAAACCCCGGTTCTCAGCTAATTATAATTTTTAATAAAAATATGATATGAACCGGAAGTTGGTAATAAAATAATATATATACCAGCAAAAATTGTATTCGCAATCAAACATTCATATTCAGTCAAATGGTGTTGTTGCTAAAATTAAAATGGCTAATAACGATTTTGTGAACATTATATTGAGTGACATCGGTGTCGGTGATATTCATGTGGTGAATGTTGTAATGTGCGGTGATTTAAGTGAGAGTGATGTGATTTTAGAAGTGTCTCCAGCTCCATCATCATCATCAACAATGACCGAAAATTGTTATTATTATCGTGACGACGACTACCTGGTCGTACCGGCGTCGCCAATCCCAGCTCCGGTTCAGCCATCATCATCAACAATGGCCGAAAATTGTTATTATTATCGTGACGACGACTACCTGGTCGTACCGGCGTCGCCAATCCCAGCTCCGCTTCAGCCATCATCATCAACAATGGCCGAAAATTGTTATTATTATTGTGACGACGACCTGGTCGTACCAGCGCCGCCAATCCCAGCTCCGGTTCAGTCATCATCATCAACAATGGCCGAAAATTGTTATTATTATCGTGACGACGACTACCTGGTCGTACCGGCGTCGCCAATCCCAGCTCCGCTTCAGCAATCATCATCAACAATGGCCGAAAATTGTTATTATTATTGTGACGACGACCTGGTCGTACCAGCGCCGCCAATCCCAGCTCCGGTTCAGTCATCATCATCAACAATGGCCGAAAATTGTTATTATTATCGTGACGACGACAAGCTGGTCGTACCGGCGTCGCCAATCCAAGCTCCGGTTCAGCCATCATCATCAACAATGGCTGAAAAATGTTATTATTATCGTGACGACGACTACCTGGTCGTACCAGCGTCGCCAATCCCAGCTCCGCTTCAGCCATCATCATCAACAATGGCCGAAAATTGTTATTATTATCGTGACGACGACTACCTGGTCGTACCGGCGTCGCTAATCCCAGCTCCGCTTCAGCCATCATCATCAACAACGGCCGAAAATTGTTATTATTATTGTGACGACGACTACCTGGTCGTACCAACGTCGCCAATCCCAGCTCCGCTTCAGCCATCATCATCAACAATGGCCGAAAATTGTTATTATTATCGTGACGACGACTACCTGGTCGTACCGGCGTCGCTAATCCCAGCTCCGCTTCAGCCATCATCATCAACAATGGCCAAAAATTGTTATTATTATCGTGACGACGACTACCTGGTCGTACCGGCGTCTCTAATCCCAGCTCCGCTTCAGCCATCATCATCAACAATGGCCGAAAATTGTTATTATTATCGTGACGACGACTACCTGGTCGTACCAGCGTCGCCAATCCCAGCTCCGCTTCAGCCATCATCATCAACAATGGCCGAAAATTGTTATTATTATCGTGACGACGACTACCTGGTCGTACCGGCGTCGCTAATCCCAGCTCCGCTTCAGCCATCATCATCAACAATGGCCGAAAATTGTTATTATTATCGTGACGACGACTACCTGGTCGTACCGGCGTCGCTAATCCCAGCTCCGCTTCAGCCATCATCATCAACAATGGCCGAAAATTGTTATTATTATCGTGACGACGACTACCTGGTCGTACCGGCGTCGCTAATCCCAGCTCCGCTTCAGCCATCATCATCAACAACGGCCGAAAATTGTTATTATTATCGTGACGACGACTACCTGGTCGTACCGGCGTCGCCAATCCCAGCTCCGCTTCAGCCATCATCATCAACAATGGCCGAAAATTGTAATTATTATCGTGACGACGACTACCTGGTCGTACCAGCGTCGCCAATCCCAGCTCCGCTTCAGCCATCATCATCAACAATGGCTGAAAATTGTTATTATTATCGTGACGACGACAAGTTGGTCGTACCGGCGTCGCCAATCCAAGCTCCGGTTCAGCCATCATCATCAACAATGGCTGAAAAATGTTATTATTATCGTGACGACGACTACCTGGTCGTACCAGCGTCGCCAATCCCAGCTCCGCTTCAGCCATCATCATCAACAATGGCCGAAAATTGTTATTATTATCGTGACGACGACTACCTGGTCGTACCGGCGTCGCTAATCCCAGCTCCGCTTCAGCCATCATCATCAACAACGGCCGAAAATTGTTATTATTATTGTGACGACGACCTGGTCGTACCAGCGCCGCCAGTCCCAGCTCCGGTTCAGTCATCATCATCAACAATGGCAGAAAATTGTTATAATTACAACTGCGGCTACGAACATCGGTCGGGGTTGGAGGAGGATGATAATAACGTAACTGAAACGGTTGTGCTGGTAGAAATAACACCGAATTCGACCGCATGATTAATTTTCGCCGGCTGTAAGTCGTTTGTAGTAAACGAAGGAGGCGAAGATGTATGTGTGTGCGCGTGTGCGCGATGTATTGCGAAAATAACAAATACATCATGGATCAGCACTAGGATTCATAGAACACATGTCCGTATACAGGAACAAGGTAAAATAAATCAAAAATTACTTTTATACATTTACTTATTTATTTAATTGTTTAATTGCAGACATCTCCCGGCTCACGTGGTGTCATTTCTGTTCGGGGGCTATGGGACTCCTCTACCCCCGGGAAGTCTGTCCGGTTTGCACACCACCACCGCCACCACCAGCACCTCAAGACAATGATAATCTATATTCAATCTACAGAAATATTTAATTTTATATACATTTTTTTTAATAATTACTTTTTATTATATATATATATATATATATATATATATATATATATATATATATATAATATAATGTAAAAACTTAGGCTGTATCTACAACAATAGATCCCTAACAATACACGAACCTATAAAAAATCTTTGGGAGTATGACTGGGAGGCCGAAGCGGTCATCCGTGCTGAGGGTTTCCAGCATGAACGTCCCAAACGAACGGTTGCACCACGGCGTAAAATATAAAGAAAAACCATTTACAAAGACCTCACATAAAAAACAATTTTATCTTTATTTAATACAAATAGTTTTAAATTAACAATAAATACTTTAAAAGACAATAAGCGTATTCTTTTCCCCCACATAACCAATGTTACTCGTTTCCTAAAAAAGAAAAATATACAATAATAAGAAAAGAATTTTTGATTTGTTTTGTCAAAATTGTCCTCCGTAAGGACACTACCCTCGGTATGGGACATTCCCGTCTAAAGAGAAAGCTGACGATAATATGGCGGATGCCATATAAGAGGCTGGATTAGACGTTAAAAGAAAAAAAAAAAAAAAACAACAAACAAAAATACGAAAATAAAAGATAAAACGTGCAAATTTTTAAGAAACGAATAACATAAGTACATAACTAAACATATATAATTTGTTTTGTTATAGCAAATAAAAATATAGCTATACACAAATAAAAGTAAAGCAGTCGTAAATTTTCATATAGATTATAAAAGGGATTTTCCAAAATAATGAATGCCAAATAATAATGGACCTCTTTACCAAAATAAAAGTAAAAATAGTTAATTTCTACATAATAATCTGGTCCCATTTTTTGAAAAGATATTATGCATAGACGATACTCGAAATTAAGAAATAATCGTGATACAGAATTCATTTTGTTTTTTGTTTAATTACTTAGAAATTGGCCAAAAGACGTGCTAAGAGGGATAGACGACCTGACGGTCGTGTCAACAGAAGGGTTGAGGCTAGCAATAGCCGAAACCACGTACGTTGTGCATACCCCCGTCAGGTCAGAAATACCTAGTGAGAATAGGACGATAGAGGGACGCAACCGGGCGGCAGAACAAACAAACACGCGACCCACGGCGGTGGTGAATCCATGCGCGCGGGGAAGAGGGGCGTGGATGAGGCGGTTGCGGGATAGTATCGCCCTAAGGCAGCACTCAGGTCCCAACAGTAGCCAGGTGGTACCGGCGAATCAGGCGGACGAGAGCCTAATGTCGAACCCCTAGAATAAAAAAAAATATATATATATATATATATATATATAATAAACAAATAAATATATATATAGTGTAGATAATAAATATATTTTAACAAACATAAATAATAAATAGTATTATTACAAAAACCCGTATATCATATTAAAGTAATCACAGATAAGTAGGTTTTTTACAATCTGAAACACATATATATGTATATATAAGTCTGCACATAATTTTCAAAATAAGTTTTTTAGGAGGCGCTAAGGTCAATTATAGCCCTTTACAAAAATATTAACATTTTGTAAATTCTAGATTGCTATTGCTGTGCTTGCTCACACCCCACATACATGCAGAGGTTCCGATCAAAATAGTAGCGGGGGCGTATTGGAAGAAACTCCCAGACACGGTGGTGTACGAGGCCTCTATTCCATTAACATACAGCGGCGCCTGGTTAACCCCAAGATATACCGAAGACGAAGATGCCTTCACCGCACGGTTCTGCAAATATCCATTAGCCCGAAACACAATTCATCCGACACCAGACCCAGGACTGGACTCGGTAGAGTGCAGCATGGCAGAACAGCTCAGCGACCTTTCCCTCTCAACGGTCAAGGCCCTAGACGAATTTCAAAACGTACTCGACCCTAGATTAATAATAATGACAGCGGAAAATGTTACTGCGGCCTTCAGTTACACCGGAGATGTAAAAGAAAAATAGATAGAAGAGCAAGCGTATAGAAAAAAGAGAGCATTAGATTTCATTGGAGATGCTTTCAACTGGTGCTGCGGGGTAGCCACACAAGAGAAAGTAGATGATTTTGTCGTAAGGGATGATAAATTACAACAACAAGTAAACAAACTGAAACTCGGACTTCATGACGACTATAGGCATTTAACAGAAGTAACGGCGCATTTCAACGAATACGATAAAAAGGTTACAGAAACAGTACAAGAAATTGAGTCAAGAATCAAAAAACTTCAAAACCTTGGACTAGAAATAGCAAACGAAAAAAGTGACATAAAATGGGTAACAAAACAAATAATGCTGACAGAAGCAAACAGCTACAAAAGAACATCTCAAATACTTTCCTACCTGAAACAAACCCAGGTCCTAACATCCTGCAAAAACAAGAATATTCCTATTACAACAATAACACCCCCCGTACTCTATTCCGACCTTCAAAGTTATCATATTCAAAAGTTATCCTTGAACCTGAAGAGAATTGGGATGAAGTTAGCAGTACCTATAAATCAAATTTCGAGGTACTATAAGTTACCAATAGTCGACTGTGCAATTAGCCAGAAAACTATAACAGTCCACATTAAGATACCAATAACTCAAGTAACGAAGAATTGGAAATTAGTAGAGCTTCAGTCAACACCTTTCGCCTGGTACAATGATACATGTACACTAATGCATGATCATATGTACTTAGCAGTAGACGGTACAAGCACTAGACCGATACAAGGAGCTGGTTTGCACCACTGTAAACCTTACCAAGATAGACTCTGCTACATACCAAGATTCGCAACAGACGCTACATATGGCCCGTTGTGTGCATTCAAAATGTACTTAGGTGCCACAGTAGAAGAACTAAGAAAACACTGCAGTTTTAGATGTCCCTCATCAACAGCATTAGTCATCAGCGAAATCAGCGAAGACACCTATTTGATAACACACCTAAAAAATGACTCATTTATTAGATGCCCAAACAAGAAGATAAAAATTGAATACAAATACATAGGACAACCAGGGTCGTTGCAACTCAAACTACTCTGTAACTGTTCTTTGTATGTCTAAAATAGAAGAATAATACCAGCAAGGCTTCCATTTGCTGACAATGCCGTTCAAGAATTGGAAACTATCCATGTAATCCCAGCATCCTGGACGACTCTGAAAAGTCTTCATTTTAAAGCAGGTACAGACAGACATCCAGAATATAAAAACTTATCAGAATGTCTAAATAAAAATTGGACATTTCATGTCCCACATCTAAATCTATCGATAGCAACCGAGAAAACAAAATTCGACGAAGTTTCAGATTTAATAGATAACGCAAGAACATACGCAGATCATTATGGACACAATAGCGACACAATTCTATTTATATGGAACGCTATACTAACAATAATGCTTATTAAAATAATATACAACAGACACCACGTATACGCAGCTCCAACTATAGCAGCGGCAATACCAATGGCTTCAACAGCTATAATACCGCTTGCACAACCAAATTCAGCTTGCAAACCCGACCACACACCACTGATTGTAACATTAATGATAATCACTCTGTTGGTCACAGCATATCTCTTCTATAAAATATACAAAGGATACAAAGTAACAAGAAAGTCGAGAAGTAACTGTGACAAATTTAAAAGCGCTGGACGCCATTTTTGTAACGAATAATAAAATAAAATAATAAAAATTTTGGGTTGCCACTTTTGTTACATAAGCTTATCTTTAAAAAGAAATGGCACAAAATAAATTCAATCAAAATCAACAATAACTAAAATGATCAAGTAGATGTTAGTTGATCTGGCAAGTAAAGCGTTATCCAAAATATGAGGTTCCACCAAAAACGCATTCACTAGACCAGTTAGCGACTAGCTGGGTAAAGTTAGAGATTCTATTCTCAAGGACTGGGAGATGAAATTTTAACAGTCTATATTTATTTATAAGGGCGCCATAAGTTTAGATTGACGTCACTAAACCGGAGATAAACTTAAATCTTTTTCTAGTAGAAGTAGTTCTTACCAATTATCCCCAAATCGAGATTAATACATTGTGACTCAATAGGACTAACAAGCAATACTCGACAAATATGATATAAAGTAATCTTTATTAAAGAGTATCGTACATCATAAATGTTCATAAAAAAAAAATAAGAAAATGTGAGACTTAATAAATGAACTTGAAGTTAAACAGATTAGGCTTTCCAGAGTGGAAAGTCTAAACACACGAATACTGAATCAATTCACAAATAATACAATAACTATTAATCAATATTGTCAAACAATTCGAGACCACGTCTCGATCCACCTAAATAATGTGGTAACCAAATTGTCAAATAATAAGACCGGAGTCTTAACCTAAACTACATCAGATCAATTCTGAACTTAAATTCTAATCGAAATATCGAATGACCCAAAAATAACAAAACAAACAAAGTTTAACTGTCATTACGACAAGTGAAATGGTACAATTCCTAACCAATAGGCTGTTTTAACTGTGATGCCGGAACGTAAAGCATACAAGTACTATTATCTACGACGAAGGTTCATAAAATGAGACCTTTATTTACACCCTAGCCGCTCGGCTAATTTAACCGCACGCCGGGATGCGAAACGCACAGGTTGCAATGGTAGGTACCAAATCGTAACAAACAATCCACGATTGTGTCAAAACAAAACGTTTACGAATCGAAATCAAAACAAATATTCGAAACGTCAAATCAAAATAGCACGTAAACCAAAGGTACGGCTCGCAAATCAAAACTATCCTTTCGGATGTATCCCTGATATAAAAGTGGTCGCTTGGGGAGAGAACGGATGCGATATCCCGTAACTGAACGATACACAGTAACGTCAGACTACCTCCTTCCCCAAATGAACAATAATATATCTCCACTACTCTAAACCACGGACAACAAATGTACAAATAAACCGAAATCGTACTAACACGAACCGAAATGTAACTCAAATTTCACTGACAAAATGGCTCTACGACAGTATTTGGAGAGACTAACCTTAATTACTCTTAAATTAGAACCTGAGAGCTCTCTTACATAGATCTATTTAGAAAGTTAAGGTCTTTTGAACGTGGCAACCAACAAATCACAAACAAATTAACTCGTTTACATTAAATAAACACAAATACACGCCAAAAACGTGTGTCACAAGTTCTATAACCACGTACAAAGGAGCTTATAACTTTCGATAAACACTTATCTGCATACAAGTCGTCTTCTAGACAACGATTTTACACAAAATATAACTACGGTTGAGTCTTCCAGATGCTCCAGTGAAACATTGCCTGATGTACATGCAACACGAAGGAACTTCCTGTCCGCTAGCCCCAAAATAACTCCAAAGGAATAATATTTCGTCTCCCAGACGAACAACGGCTCTATAAATGCTTTTCACGTATTCGGCAGGGTACAATTACAGTTTCCAAATGATCCTACCGGTCCCAAAATAACGCTAAAAATCAACGAAAACAACTGATAACCATGTGCTATATCTTGAAAATGAAAAACTTACGCGTTTAGATGTAATACGCCCTCAATATGACAAAATGCTTATGTCAGTCGATGGAAGAACTATTTCTCGATCAATTTATGTCTTTTAGTTGAATTAAATCCGGCCAGTTGAAGGGATGATCCAAGATAAGATAAACGTCGACCGCTCCGATCGATGACAACAGCACAAGTGCTATTTTGTTTCTAAGCAATCTATTTTATCGATCCAAAGATCGGTTAGTTCACACGTTCTACATAGATAGCAGCACTAGTATCAATATTCAAAATATAGGAATATTGTGTTACGAAATAATTTACGTAACATAACATAAAAGGCACAAATCCTAACAAAAACGAAGAAAGTCAAAAACAAGTAGAAGACGAAGTACAGAAATTACCTCTAAGAGAAGAAGAGGACGACGAAGAACCACAAGAAAGACTCGGCACGTTAAGGATGCACGGCGGATCAACGCATATTGTGAAAATAATAAAGGTTGGACCCGGACAATCCAAATCCGGAATACGGGTTGCTCGGGAACATAGCCCGGAATAGTTGACTCCCTTACACGACTCGCAAGAAGCGGTTTCCGAAGTCGGTTGACGGATGGCCCAACGTCAACTATTTCCCGTGAGGAATACCTAGGTATCTATAGTTAAGGTAACTGTAGTTGTTGTTGAGATTATAAAGTATTAAGTAATTGAAATATAAGAATTGAAATAATTGATGAGAATTGAAATAATTGAAAGAATTGAAATAAAAGTCAGAATATTGTATACGAAGTAGGATTTGTCAGAAAAGAATTGATAATTAAGCCGAGAGTAAGATTTAAAAGAAAACTTTTCTAAAGAAAGCCATCGGAAGGCTAGAGAAATAAAATAACTATTAATTAATAATTTTTTGTCTAGAGGTCGATTAAAAAAAAAAAAAAAAAAATGAATCACATAAGTTTTATTATATTAGTACTCTGTGTCAAAGCAGAGAAGTATGAAATATCGTCAGGGGTCTACTTCAGAGAACTACCCGACATAGTACCGTCTGAAACGGCACTACCTATATTTTTTGAATTCAGTTTTAATACAACATTGTGCCCTAATGTCCAATGCGACCAATATAATATAGAATGTCAATTCTTAGCCAAATTTAGAAAACTGGGAATCGAAATTAAACACTGGATAATTGACCAAAATATCCTATCTTCAGATGGCCAACTAGCAGGGTGGTCTTTTCAGTTAATATCATGGAATCATATCAAAAGAATGTTTTCAAACAATCATGAATACAATATACTTAAAGCGAAAATTACGTCAAGACCATACAATTTCGAAATTAATAAAATAAATCTAGTAGATAGTACACTAAATTGCAATAATATCACTAAAGAAAATCTAATTATAACTTACCTTGAGTTGAAGGAGTTCATTCAAAACACTGTCACAGGCTGTTTTAGCCGCAATACACACCCAGCCGTCCTCAATATCGAACAGATAATAACCACAACAAATAGATTTGAACGAATCATATCAAACCACGACCGGAGACCGGCAATCTCCAATGCAGTGAGATATTTCACACTTCCGGTAACAGAATGCGTTATATCTAGCAATAAAATTTTATTAGCTCTTCATATACCAATTGTGCGAAAACACATTGCTAAAATAAAACTTCTTAATTTTGTACCCATTCCACTTGCCTGGGAGGACCTTACATGTAGCGTAGATTCAAACCAATTAGATTTGGCAGTAGTCTCCTGGTTACCCAAGGAGGAAAAAGATATCTTTTCATTGCAATGTAACCCGTATAAAGATGAATTTGCAATGCCTATTTAATAGCGACTACGGTAATAACATAATAGGTATTTTGTGCTCAAAGGCAGTATTACACGGAGGGAGCGCGGAAAATCTGTTTAAGATTTGTCCTATTAAATGTAGAGAATCTGAGGTTGAAAACAAGATAATAACAAAATTAACCTCAAATAATTTTATATTAACAAATATTAAACAAAATTTTGAAATGAGTTGTAATGGTAAAATTACAAAATACAATATTACAGTAGATTATGGAGCGCTGGACGTTAGGCTACCATATCAATGTAAGATCATATTAGTAAATTCGGAAACTATACAACCTGATTTTCCATGCATAGATAGAAATACGGAACTGGACATAAAAAGAGTTGTGCCAGCAGTATGGATAAATCTAAAAGGATTGGTTATACCACCGTATGATGTCAAAAATTTCCCGACACTGGAAAGTTTGGATAAACCTATAAATATTAAAGCAGTTAAATCAGAAATTAAAGATGTTGAAACAAATATCTTTGTATACACTTTGATGGTAATTGTAATTGTTTGTAACACTATTTTCGCAGCCATGTTCGTGTACGTATTCAAAAAAGTTCGAAATTCAGGAATTAGAAATTTAGACCAAACGATTTCTTTTCCAAGAATCGAAAGTAATAGAACAATAGATCAACCTGTAATTCCTGTAAGTCAACCTGTAATTTTTAACAGGAGACCAGCACCTATTCCATTTAATTTACCGGAAAACGCTTATCTCACTCCGATACCTCCAAGTATCGCAAGTAGAAGTAGTGACGAACCGGAATATGTAGATATGTCAAATATCCGGTGACCATCAAAAGTTTCAATAAAAAGTTTTAACAATTTTTCCAGTGAACATCAAAATGTTTATTTTTTATTTTTTCAAAATTAGTATTTTCTTTTAAAATTGGGCCATGTGGGACCATGGCTTTGAAGGAGGGAATAATGTCACGTAGATGGGAAAAATCTAAATCTCCTTATGAGATTAGATAAACGGAAACAATTTAAAGTAAAAATAGATAGACTATTTTTAGGTGGACTATTTTTCGGGGGTTGGCCCAACCCCCGAAATTATAAATTATAGATTCTAAAAATAATAATTACAAAACTAACAGGCATGACATCATTGGAGTGTGCGTAATGACCATAAACCGGATATATAAATTTTCTTTAAACAAAGAAATCGGAAACCATACGAGAAAACCTCAGTGACGTTTCTTGAAACCATTTGGAAAATTTATAACGCATACAACTTCCGATGTACCATGTATAAAAAGACTCCCTAAAATACAGGGATCATCAGTTGTTCTATAGACGTTATACAGTAGTATTCAGTTCAGTTCAGTCCATCGACTCACGATGTCAAAAATGTAAGTTGTATTTAATATTTTATTAAAATAAAAGATACTCTCTGAGGTGAACTCTATTTGTTGAATAGTTCTCTGCAAGTAAATAATTGTATTGAATATTTAAAGGATAGTTGAAGTTTAAACGTTTGAAATAAGTTTGAAATAATTTAGTGATTAAAAGTTTAGCTAAGACATTTACTTAGTAGTAGGTAATTAATAAGATGTACTCAGCACTTGTATTATAATTCGTTTAATATAATTTTTATAATTACAAACTTAAGTGTTTAACTCTTTATTTAATTCTTTACTCTACCTATCACGCTCCTTGAACACAAGTCCGAGTCAGACTCCAAATCCTCTCGCAAGCCTTCCTTAACAGAATAAAAATTTAGAGATTTTATATACGGCGGTGTCATCACGATCCTGACCGCAGTCCTTATCATTCTGATAGTAGGAAATTACTATTATCGAATAAACCTGTATTAATCTCCTCTCGCGGTAACTAGTTTACCGCCAACTAACCGCACCTGATAACCCCTAATCAGTCTGACCCGTGACAATACATTCTTAATAATCAATGAACATATGTACATATTTCATGCGGGTTGTGTGTGGCAGAAAAATCTAGCCGACAATAATTTAAATCATAAACCGACACGAATTACTGATTGGCTACCATTTTTATTAAATTTTGATAAAATATCGGCTGTCTATCAGCGACCTAACGGTAATATTATTCTCGTTACCGGTAATACAATATGCAACGTTAAATTCCCATCTTTTCAACTTGAAAACCGCATAGTAAACTTTAATTCGATGAAAAACATTACGAGTGCGTTTAATTCATATACGGGGCGCACGTACTTTTTCTATAATGACATGTATTGCTCGGAAATCGATGAATGTAATATGTATGTTAAGGATAACGCATATGTTTATAAAATGTTCCCTGAAATACCACCAGGTGTTAACGGGGGCTTCCGATACACGGATGGTTTAATATATTTTATCAAAAACAAAATCTATTACGCGTACAGTGAATTTACTAACAAACTTGTAAAGGCGGAACCTTTCGACTTATCCATATTTGATATACAGTGTCCTAATGTGGGAATATTTAAACAACTTAAAAATTTATTATCCAAACTCACATCTTATTATAACTTGTAATATTGCTATAGTTATAAAATGTAATACTCTGTGTGTTTTAAATAAAGATAATGTAATTTAATCTCATGTTGTTTTATTTTTAGTATTCCCACATTACCACAGCTTCCTGGTTCCCAGTTAATTAATTATAATTTGATAAAAACTTATCAAATCCCCGGTTCCTGCCGGCATGATTTGATAAAAACAATATTATCAAATAAAACCCCGGTTCTCAGTTAATTATAATTTGATAAAAACTTATCAAACCTCCGGTTCCTGCCGGCATGATTTGATAAAAACAATATTATCAAATAAAACCCCGGTTCTAGAATCTCCAGATTGTTTCTTCTAGAGTACTGATCCAGATTATCTAGTCTAGAGCCTAAATCCGCTACTTCCTTTTTAAGTGCTATATTTTCAGTCGTAAGATTTTCAATTATGGTGTTTTTTTCAATAATTTATACTTTTAGCTCTTCGTATTTATTGTTGAAATCAATCCTAATATTTTCGATGGCTTGGACAATAGCTGGATGATTAAGATTTCCAGAAAGTTCTTCGCTATCAATAATTATTGATTTATTGGCGTCTGCAGACTGGCAATCGTTACAGATCCATTGCGCTCCTTTAATCCCGTTAAGGAGTTTTAGAGTTTCAGCTGACAGACGAACACACTTTCCGTGGTAATAATGTCCACAAGAGCCCGAACAAAGGACACCTGGCGCCCTAGCGCTGACCTTTCCACCACAATCGGAGCATATATTTGACATCGGTGCTAATTGTAAATAAACCCCTGCAGGAACTGATCTTGGCAACTTTTACAGCACCTAAGTAATGCAACTTACATATGCCACTTAATCAGGGGCAGTAAAGAGCGTCAAGCAACTATAATTATGTTCGCACAGGTTTGGATCACTTTTAACACAGTTAAATTTCAAAATAATGTATATTAGAAATTTGAACGAATAAAATGTAATATTTCACTAATGCAATTCACTTCTTCTGATATAAGAAGAGAAAAACAAACACTAAAAATTATTGCACAGATCTATGAGAACTGCACAAAATAAATTCAACATAAAACTATCAAAATTTCACTCTTAACACGGAGCACAATTTCTACGTGTTAACCTACAAACTTTGCAAAAATTATGCGATATAACTTTCGTCTATATCTGGGGTGGAGTTTGGGCGTAATTTTCCAAGTCTTGGATATTGTGTTCTAATTTCATAATAAAGGCATGTCGGTTGGACTGAAGAAGATGGTTGGGGCAAAGGTCCCGGTGTTGCCGCAAATCTATCCAGGGATTGGATCCTTTTCTTGTGTTTGGCCCTACTGTCACTACTATTATTTCGTTAGATTTTACGGCGTTTACTGGCCATCTACTGTAAAAAGTTTTGGTAAGTTAAATATTTTTTTTTTGGTTTTATACTTTATTTTAGCTATTTATGAACAGAAATCAAATATTTTATTTTCAAATTTTGTCTTTATTTGGTTAATTATGTATCCTTTTTACAGTACATTATCAATATTGTTAGTTGTGTTTTTTTTTTTTTTTTGTACATTTTATTTGTATGTTAGATTTTAGCATGTAAATTGCTGGGTTGGTTATTTTGTTAGTTTTATATTAATGTCTGTTGATGTAAAGCATGTTATTTTTAGACTGTAATTATAACTCCTGCTTCTTGCTTCTGTCTGCACACATTGTCCGCGCCCTCTTTTATATTTATATGTCTATTAGAAGGGATTGGGTCAATTGGTGAAGGCAGAATGTGAATCTACTGTGACTTTTTTACAGTTGACTTTTTTTTTAACGTTATTTCGCTTATTTTTGTTTATACATATTTTGTTATTATTTTATTTTGTACATTTCTTTATAAATGATACGGTAGTAGGGTACCTAGGCTCACTTTTAGGTGAGCCAGAACCAGCCTAGATTTTACACGGGTGCGTAAAAATTTTAAAGTCGCTTATCATTATTATATTATATTATGTCTTTGTGTGAGTGGATGTTAGGGGTTCCTTTTGAGAGGTTGGGAGGTTGGTAATATAAAGAGTGTTTGTATTCAATTCTGGTATAGTTTTTTTCACCATTTTACAGAAGGTAAGTTTTGTGTGATGCATCTTATGAAATTATTACAATTTTTTTATTATTTTGTTAGACATGGAACCCCAAGCAAGCAACATAAATCTGACGAAATCATCGAGGCAATTAGTCTAAAAAAGACTCTGAAATTGCTTGTTTCCACCAATTATGAGGAGGATCATTTGTTGCTGGAGTCAGTTTATAATTTTAGCAAAACTAAAATAATAACAAATGATGCAAAATTTCACACCAGTCAGTAAATTGACTGAGAGTAAAACGTGTGGTAAATTTATTACTTATTTATTTATTTAGTAGTACAGGTTTCTTAACAGGATACAATCCCAATTACAGAGAAACACACATCAGTTATAAAAAATGAAAAAATACAGCAGCGAAACAAAACAAAAAACAGAAAAAAAAAGAAAAATTTAAAATAATAATATTAAATTATTTTTGCAAATAATTTTTTAAATTTACATATATCACATTGAAATATGTCTGGAAATTTAACATTGGAAGAATACATATTAAATAATAATGGGAGACGATTTATAGGTGAATTGGTTGCTGAATTTGTTTTAGAGAAGTTTATTGAGAAAAGTTCACATTGTCGCGTAGAATGTGTAGGAACACGGAAATGGAATTTGCTTAGTAATTCTGGACAGTCAATTATATTTCTAATAATTTTAAAGAAAAAAGAAATATCAAGATAGATCCGCCTTTTCTCAAGTGACAGTAAATTTGATTTATAATTAGAAAATTTGTTTACCATATAATTATCGAATTTTGTTTGAATTCTTTCAATTCTATCAATGTAAATATTATACTGGGGTGACCAACAAACCGTGGCAAATTCAAGCTGACTCCTAACGAAAGAAAAATATAAATTTTTCATGGTTGAAATATTTTTGAAATTTGCTCCTGATCTTATTATAAATCCTAACATTCTGTATGATTTTTTAATTACATTATTTACATGAACATCCAATCTAAGCTTAGTATCCAAAGTTACCCCTAGATCCTTAACAAGGCTAACGGAATTAATATTATTCCCACAAAGACTATATTCATAATTTACTTTATTTATGTTTCTAGTAAAAGTTATTTGAACACATTTCTGCATATTAAGAGAAAGATTATTTTTTTGCATGAAAATATTAAACCTGTGAAGGTCTGATTGTATCTCGTAACAATCTTGCAAGCTAGTGACTGATTTAAAAATTTTAAGGTCGTCGGCATAGAGTAATATATTCGAGTACAAAAAACATTTCGTAATGTCATTTATGAAAATTATGAATAGAAGCGTTGCTAAATGGCTCCCTTGCGGTACGCCTGAGGTAATTGGTTCGCTATTTGATTTAAAACCATCAACAACAACACACTGACTTCTCCCTGAGAGATAAGATTTAAACCAAGCTAACAAATTACCACTCACTCCAAAAGAGGCAAGCTTGTGTAATAATATTTTAGTATCAATTTTATCAAAAACTTTGCTAAAGTCAGTATAAATTGCATCTACTTGGACGCGATCATCCATAGATTTTAGTATGTAGTTAGTATAAAGTAATAAATTGGTTTCAACTGATCTTCCAGGGAAAAACCCATGTTGTTGAGGTATTATATAGTTTCGGACAGATGAAAATAAAATTTTATATATTAATTGTTCAAATATTTTTTCAAGTATGCAAAGTTTAGATATGGGTCTATAATTTGTAATCAAATTTTTACTTCCATTTTTAAAAACTGGTGTTACATAAGCTTCTTTCCAAATAGTGGGACAATGTCCTTCAGTCAAAGATTTATTATAAATAATAGTTAACGGCACACAGAGAGATGTTGCACAATTTTTAATAAAAACACTTGGGATACCATCTGGACCAGCACCCTTATTTTTGTCCAATTCTGATAAAATACTTAAAACTTCCGGCTCATCAAACGTAATGTCTGATAAATTTGAATTACTTAAAACATGTTCAGACGTGAAATTATAATTACTTGAATCACTATCAATGTACACGGATTTAAAGTGCTGGGAAAAAAGATTACAAATTTCTTCACCTGAGTTTGCTATGCTATCACCGTATTTCATATTATTAGGTATACTACGATTTTTTGTTGTCGATGCTATGTAAGACCAGAATTTTTTACTGTTTGCAGGAATCTGGGTTTCGATGTTTTTCATATATTTATTAAAACAAACTCTGCTCAAAGTTTTTGCTTGTTTCCTAAGAGAGGTAAAATCATTATAATATACAACTGAATGAAAACGTTTATATTTTGCATGAGCTTTACTTTTTGCTTTAAATAATATAATAATATTAAATTATTTTTGCAAATAATTTTTTAAATTTACATATATCACATTGAAATATGTCTGGAAATTTAACATTGGAAGAATACATATTAAATAATAATGGGAGACGATTTATAGGTGAATTGGTTGCTGAATTTGTTTTAGAGAAGTTTATTGAGAAAAGTTCACATTGTCGCGTAGAATGTGTAGGAACACGGAAATGGAATTTGCTTAGTAATTCTGGACAGTCAATTATATTTCTAATAATTTTAAAGAAAAAAGAAATATCAAGATAGATCCGCCTTTTCTCAAGTGACAGTAAATTTGATTTATAATTAGAAAATTTGTTTACCATATAATTATCGAATTTTGTTTGAATTCTTTCAATTCTATCAATGTAAATATTATACTGGGGTGACCAACAAACCGTGGCAAATTCAAGCTGACTCCTAACGAAAGAAAAATATAAAGTTTTCATGGTTGAAATATTTTTGAAATTTGCTCCTGATCTTATTATAAATCCTAACATTCTGTATGATTTTTTAATTACATTATTTACATGAACATCCAATCTAAGCTTAGTATCCAAAGTTACCCCTAGATCCTTAACAAGGCTAACGGAATTAATATTATTCCCACAAAGACTATATTCATAATTTACTTTATTTATGTTTCTAGTAAAAGTTATTTGAACACATTTCTGCATATTAAGAGAAAGATTATTTTTTTGCATGAAAATATTAAACCTGTGAAGGTCTGATTGTATCTCGTAACAATCTTGCAAGCTAGTGACTGATTTAAAAATTTTAAGGTCGTCGGCATAGAGTAATATATTCGAGTACAAAAAACATTTCGTAATGTCATTTATGAAAATTATGAATAGAAGCGTTGCTAAATGGCTCCCTTGCGGTACGCCTGAGGTAATTGGTTCGCTATTTGATTTAAAACCATCAACAACAACACACTGACTTCTCCCTGAGAGATAAGATTTAAACCAAGCTAACAAATTACCACTCACTCCAAAAGAGGCAAGCTTGTGTAATAATATTTTAGTATCAATTTTATCAAAAACTTTGCTAAAGTCAGTATAAATTGCATCTACTTGGACGCGATCATCCATAGATTTTAGTATGTAGTTAGTATAAAGTAATAAATTGGTTTCAACTGATCTTCCAGGGAAAAACCCATGTTGTTGAGGTATTATATAGTTTCGGACAGATGAAAATAAAATTTTATATATTAATTGTTCAAATATTTTTTCAAGTATGCAAAGTTTAGATATGGGTCTATAATTTGTAATCAAATTTTTACTTCCATTTTTAAAAACTGGTGTTACATAAGCTTCTTTCCAAATAGTGGGACAATGTCCTTCAGTCAAAGATTTATTATAAATAATAGTTAACGGCACACAGAGAGATGTTGCACAATTTTTAATAAAAACACTTGGGATACCATCTGGACCAGCACCCTTATTTTTGTCCAATTCTGATAAAATACTTAAAACTTCCGGCTCATCAAACGTAATGTCTGATAAATTTGAATTACTTAAAACATGTTCAGACGTGAAATTATAATTACTTGAATCACTATCAATGTACACGGATTTAAAGTGCTGGGAAAAAAGATTACAAATTTCTTCACCTGAGTTTGCTATGCTATCACCGTATTTCATATTATTAGGTATACTACGATTTTTTGTTGTCGATGCTATGTAAGACCAGAATTTTTTACTGTTTGCAGGAATCTGGGTTTCGATGTTTTTCATATATTTATTAAAACAAACTCTGCTCAAAGTTTTTGCTTGTTTCCTAAGAGAGGTAAAATCATTATAATATACAACTGAATGAAAACGTTTATATTTTGCATGAGCTTTACTTTTTGCTTTAAATAATATAATAATATTAAATTATTTTTGCAAATAATTTTTTAAATTTACATATATCACATTGAAATATGTCTGGAAATTTAACATTGGAAGAATACATATTAAATAATAATGGGAGACGATTTATAGGTGAATTGGTTGCTGAATTTGTTTTAGAGAAGTTTATTGAGAAAAGTTCACATTGTCGCGTAGAATGTGTAGGAACACGGAAATGGAATTTGCTTAGTAATTCTGGACAGTCAATTATATTTCTAATAATTTTAAAGAAAAAAGAAATATCAAGATAGATCCGCCTTTTCTCAAGTGACAGTAAATTTGATTTATAATTAGAAAATTTGTTTACCATATAATTATCGAATTTTGTTTGAATTCTTTCAATTCTATCAATGTAAATATTATACTGGGGTGACCAACAAACCGTGGCAAATTCAAGCTGACTCCTAACGAAAGAAAAATATAAATTTTTCATGGTTGAAATATTTTTGAAATTTGCTCCTGATCTTATTATAAATCCTAACATTCTGTATGATTTTTTAATTACATTATTTACATGAACATCCAATCTAAGCTTAGTATCCAAAGTTACCCCTAGATCCTTAACAAGGCTAACGGAATTAATATTATTCCCACAAAGACTATATTCATAATTTACTTTATTTATGTTTCTAGTAAAAGTTATTTGAACACATTTCTGCATATTAAGAGAAAGATTATTTTTTTGCATGAAAATATTAAACCTGTGAAGGTCTGATTGTATCTCGTAACAATCTTGCAAGCTAGTGACTGATTTAAAAATTTTAAGGTCGTCGGCATAGAGTAATATATTCGAGTACAAAAAACATTTCGTAATGTCATTTATGAAAATTATGAATAGAAGCGTTGCTAAATGGCTCCCTTGCGGTACGCCTGAGGTAATTGGTTCGCTATTTGATTTAAAACCATCAACAACAACACACTGACTTCTCCCTGAGAGATAAGATTTAAACCAAGCTAACAAATTACCACTCACTCCAAAAGAGGCAAGCTTGTGTAATAATATTTTAGTATCAATTTTATCAAAAACTTTGCTAAAGTCAGTATAAATTGCATCTACTTGGACGCGATCATCCATAGATTTTAGTATGTAGTTAGTATAAAGTAATAAATTGGTTTCAACTGATCTTCCAGGGAAAAACCCATGTTGTTGAGGTATTATATAGTTTCGGACAGATGAAAATAAAATTTTATATATTAATTGTTCAAATATTTTTTCAAGTATGCAAAGTTTAGATATGGGTCTATAATTTGTAATCAAATTTTTACTTCCATTTTTAAAAACTGGTGTTACATAAGCTTCTTTCCAAATAGTGGGACAATGTCCTTCAGTCAAAGATTTATTATAAATAATAGTTAACGGCACACAGAGAGATGTTGCACAATTTTTAATAAAAACACTTGGGATACCATCTGGACCAGCACCCTTATTTTTGTCCAATTCTGATAAAATACTTAAAACTTCCGGCTCATCAAACGTAATGTCTGATAAATTTGAATTACTTAAAACATGTTCAGACGTGAAATTATAATTACTTGAATCACTATCAATGTACACGGATTTAAAGTGCTGGGAAAAAAGATTACAAATTTCTTCACCTGAGTTTGCTATGCTATCACCGTATTTCATATTATTAGGTATACTACGTTTTTTTGTTGTCGATGCTATGTAAGACCAGAATTTTTTACTGTTTGCAGGAATCTGGGTTTCGATGTTTTTCATATATTTATTAAAACAAACTCTGCTCAAAGTTTTTGCTTGTTTCCTAAGAGAGGTAAAATCATTATAATATACAACTGAATGAAAACGTTTATATTTTGCATGAGCTTTACTTTTTGCTTTAATAAGTTTAACTAATTCACTTGAATACCAAATCGGATAAGTATGATTTTTTTATAATAATAATATTATACAAAGTCTCATAAAATTTTGATATCATCCCTTCTGTATTTAAATTTAAAAATAACGAATTCCAATCAACAGCAAACAATTTTTCATTTATAGAATTATAATTACCATGCCGGTATAGGTAAATTTTTTTAGACATTGGCATTAATACAGAAGTTATTTCAAAATTCAGATAAATTTCCAGAGGTGGATGATGACAATCAATCTTTGAGAGTGGAGAGTCACATTCAATAATTTTCACATTATCTATGCTAGAGATAACAAGATCTAAAATTCTGTTATTTACATTTTTTACATGATTAAATTGAAAAAAATTGCAGTAAGAAAAACAGTCGACAAAATTATTTGATAACACATTATATGTATTACAAGGTGTTAAAGAAGAGTCAGTATTAATGGCCCATTGTAAATGAGGAAAATTAAAGTCTCCACAAATAAGAAAGTTTCCATTGGGTTCAGAGTCTCTTATTAGAACTAATTTATCAAGAAAATATTGAAGTCTAATATTATCATCTGGGGGCAAATATACACAACACACATGAAGCACACTATTTTTTAAATTTAAAGTTACCCATAGATCCTCTGCATTAGATGCCCACTCGAATTTCACTATGTAGGACAAACACTTTTTCACGCCAATCAGGACTCCACCACCATCACATTTGTTAGATGTTAATGACGATCTATCTCACCTTATTATGTTATAATCGTCCGATAAGATTTCACTGTCATTTACAGAATTATTTAAAAACGTTTCTGTTAAGCAAATGACATCAAATTCGCAAGAAGCTGAATTTACACGAATATTCGAAGTTTTTGAACGTAATCCTCTAACATTTTGGTAATAGAAAGACACTGGCATCGAAGTAAAAGGTGTTTATAAATGAACTGATTTGATTTAATGATTTCTAGTTAAATTTGTCAATATCCGTTTCAGAATTGATTGAATAAATTCTGGATATATCATCTTTTCTAACATATAATTTGCAATTTTTTGTCCACACATACTTGAATCCCTTAGGCCGAAGTTTCTCGCGGGCTTGTCTGAATAAAATATTGTTTTTTTCAGTTAAATGTTCATTAAAATATATTTTGGATATAGGGCCTTCAATTCTAAGATCTGTTGTTGTTAAGGGTTTTTTCTTAGAAGCTGAAATATAGATATCCTTAATTCTTCTTGATGTAAACTTAACAATAATATTTCGTGGTTTACCATCACGTGCAACACGAGAAGGAAGTCTATGTGCAGCATCCAGATCGTTGTTGGATAATATTACGCCAAATTCTGTACCAATGTCTCGAACTAGGTTGAAGATATTTTCATCTTTCTTCTCTGGGATGTTTTGGATAACGATATTATTTATACGAGAGTACTGCTCAAGTTCATCAACTTTACGAGCTAATACTATCACATCCTTTTTTAATACTTCATTTTCTTGTTTTATATGGTCATATTGGGACATTTTTTCATTTATATTTTTAATCTCCATCTCAAAATCACTAATCTTGTTACTACAGAAAGTAACAGATTTCATTAATTCATTAAATTTTTTATCCATTTCCGAAATGATTTGGGTTTTGAAAGTATTCAGTAATTTATGCATCATACTAAGCACTGCTGTATTAGTAGGTTCAGATGTGTCATCCATTGCAGATGAATTGGGCGAAGAGTTAGGACGGCATGAAACACAATACCATGCTATTGAGCCTATAGTAAATAATTTAAATTGTTCCTCATTTATTTCCACGCAAGAAGCATGAACAAAACATTTGCAGTTGACACACTGTACGCCACGGCTCCTGTTGTTTATATTACGTTTGCACACAATACAAACACTTGGCATTTTGAACAGGTTGAAACCACCAGTATGTATGCTGTTAAGACAAGTTTAAGAATAAAAACGATCGTAATGTCACTACGAAATTATTTAAATATTCAATATTTAAGCATGCATTTCAAGCAACACTGCACTAATTGTTTAAAAATACGCACCAGAATTATATCTATCTGTAGGTATGACTTTTAGAGAGGATACTCAAAAAATTTCACCATAATTACGTTTAATAAGTACTATTGGAAACATTTATTGATGAGTGTGAAACAAACATCATGAATTATTTGTCGGACAATATTAGTTATGAGGAATATCGCGTAGGATACATAGATCTGGGTGAGTACGGTGTCCAAGGGGGGTCCATGTGCTTTAACGACGAAATCCTGAAAAAGAAGCAAATTCACATTGCGCAACCGGAAATCGTTATCTGGCTGGGGCCCCGCCCCTACCATCACTACTTAGCCCTGCCCCTTGGCCCCACCCCTTTTGTTTGGGCCCACCCTTTGGCTCCACCCCTAGCCCCCGACTCCTTGGTCCCACCCCCTCGGTCCCACCCCAAGTATACTACTGTTCAAGTATACTACTACTGTTCAACAACAACAACCATGATTTCAAGTTAACCATTAACGGAGGAATGTAATGAGGTTGCATCCCTCAAACATATTTGTAACTTGGAGGGGTTGCCTGTCAATCAATGGTTGAGAATTATCAACTTCAAGAGAGCCCAAACTAGATTTGGGGAGAAAATTCTCGTTGAGTTGGAGGACCGTGTGGTGTTCCTGGGACAGCGATTTAACGATAATTTAAGTGATGAAAAAATACAGGAGGGCAATGAAAGAGTTCGAACCGGGTTAGCATTCATATATTCAGTGGGCAAAAGAGGCAAGATAGTCAATCTAAAGTTTGAATTCACCGATAAACCCACACCACCAACACCACCTCAATAATATGGCTAGCAATTTAGTTATTGTCGAGAAACCTAATAAAAAATTGAGGTTGTGTTTAGATCCGGTTGATTTAAACCAAGTCATACAACGCGAATATTATTTAATACCTAAGGCTGATGAAATAAGAGCGCAACTAAGTAATAAAAAACTTTTTACTGTTATAGATCTTAAGGATGGATTTTGGCAAATACCCATTGACACAGAATCCTCAGAAATTTGTACCTTTAGTACGCCTTTTGGATATTATAAATTTAAACGGCTACCATTTGGTCTAGCTTGTGCATCAGAAGTCTTCCAAAAGATGACTATTAAATATTTCGGAGACATCAATAATGTAGTAATATATTTTGATGATATATTAATAGCAACTAACGATGAATGTGAACACGATGTAGCTTTGAATGAAGTAATCAAACGTGCTTTAAAATATAATATCAAATTTAATGCAGATAAGCTGCAATATAAACAAAAAGAAATAAAATCTATAGGACAAATATTTAATGAAAAAGGCATGCAACCAGATCCTAACCGTATAAGTGCTATAAATAACCTTAAAAATCCAACTAACAAAACAGAACTTCAACGAGTATTGGGGATGATAAATTATTTAAGAGATTTCATTCCAAACATGTCTTCACTAACAGAGCCATTAAGACAATTACTTAAAAAAGATACCCCATGGCTCTGGACCGAAATGCACACCAAAACGCTTAATAGTTTGAAAGATTTTATAGTAAAACCACCTATTTTAACTAATTTTAATCCAAAACATCCCATAGTAATTCAGTGTGATGCATCTAAGAGTGGATTAGGCTGCTCATTATTACAAAATAGAAAACCTGTTGCTTTTGCGTCAAGGACATTAACAGAAACAGAACAGAATTACCCACAAATAGAGAAAGAATATCTAAGTATATTAATAATAATAATAATAATATATATTTATTCGTGAACTATACAGAGATAGTAGAATTTGTCATGTACATACATAGTAAAATAATAATACTTAAATATACATATATAAGAAGATAAGACAAGAGAATGGAAAACATAATTTTAGACAATTTTTTCACCGGGAGCAATAGTCCAAATGTAAGGTGTCAGATAGAAAGTCCTGAACAGAGTAATACGCTTTCTGTAATAGGAAGGATTTTACTTTATTTTTAAAGGTAAGGATCGATGATATATCCTTCAATTCTTGCGGCAGTTTGTTATAGAGGACACAAGACATATAAAATGGACTTCTTCTACTTTTTGATAGTTTAAAATATTGTACTCTTATATCATTGGCATGTCTGGTATGGTAGTTATGCAGATCTTTGTTTAAATTGAACATTGAACCTAGAATTTTCTTTTACAAAGGTAACCGCTTTTAGGATAAATATTGAAAAAAATGTTAAGATGTTATTATTAATAAACCAGTCTCTACAAGAATCACGACTATTTAGGTTGAAAATTAAACGGAGTATTCGCTTCTGCAAAATGAATACCCTTTTGCTCTCAATTGAATAACCCCAGACACAGACATTGTAGGCCAAATTTGAGTAGACCATCGCATAATATAGGTATATTTTAAGCAGGTGCTTAAGGCTATTTAGCTAAAGGAATTGCTTAAGCACTTTTATACAATAATATGCTTTCTGTAGTTTCTTGCATACGGCATCCACTTGCAATGTCCAGCTTAGGGAGTCATCAATAACTACACCAAGAAGTTTTGTTTCAATATTAGGTTCTAATGTAAAATTATTGAATGTTATTGAGATATCCGTTGGAAGTTTGTTTTTATTAAACAGAAGTAGTTTAGTCTTGGATTCGCTGACAATTAATTTGTTATTATAGCACCACTGGTTAAACTCATTAAGTGCGATATTAATTTTATGCTCAAGTACCCTCAGGTTGTCAGCCATGAGTAAAATTGAAATATCATCTGCAAACATGATTAATAGATCAGATGATATATGATTAGGTAAATCATTTATAAATAAAAGGAATAAGAGTGGTCCTAGCACAGAACCTTGGGGTACACCTAGTTTTACTTGAGTGTTTTGAGATTTGTCACGACTAATTTTGACTATTAGCTGTTTATACTCGATGAAGGATATCAACCAATCATTAATTTTATCTCTAATACCAACAGCTTCCAACTTACTCTTTAAGATTTGCGCATGTAGGCAATCAAATGCTCGAGAAAAATCGAAAAAAATTGCAGCAACAAGCTTTCCTTTATCAATATTTTCATAAATACTTGTCGTGAATGATCGTATTGCTGTTTCAGTTGATTTTCGGGCACGGAAGCCATGCTGACATTCTGATAGTATCTCGTATTTGTCAAGATATTTGCTGATTCTGTATTTAATAATCTTTTCAAAAATCTTAGAAATAATAGGTAATAGCGAGATAGGTCTATAGTTTTCTATATTTAAACGGTTACCTTTTTTAAATATAGGTTTAACGAGGGCTGTTTTTAAGCTTGAAGGAAAAATTCCGGATTGAAAAGAATAATTTACTAGGTATGATAGTGGTTCTACTATGTATTGAGAATTTGCTTTTAAAATGCTGGAAGGTAATTCATCGATACCAGCATGCTTTTTATTTGGCATATCTGCGATTATATTGTGGATTTCTTCCGGAGTGGTTTCTAAAAAATACATGGAATTGCAAGTGGAGCCGCCCTTAGGAGAATAACAGTTATTTGGGTACTTATTATCAATTAAGTTGGAGGCAATAATTGCGAAATAGGTAGAAAATTTGTTAGCCACTTGGTTGTTATTAGTAATTCTGTCACCATCCATTACTAATTCAATTTGTGTACTAACAGTTTTATTTCTGCCTGTAGTTTCATTTACAATATTCCAAATTACTTTATTCTCGCAATTTGAGTTACGGATTTTTTCGCTGAAATACTTTTTTTTCGCAAAATTAATTTTATGTCGAAATTCTTTTTTTCGTTTTCCATACAGAAACATGATGTCATTTACGTGAGTAGATTTAGCTAGACAGTACAAATCTCTCAATTTTTTAGACATTACCTGTAACTCGGGTGTAAACCAGGCTTTTTTATTTTGAATCTTATTAAATTTTCTAGTAGGACAGCTAAGATTAAATGACCATAGAAGAGATTCGTAAAAGTAGTCGAACGCGGTATTAAAATCTGTCGCACTGAAAACATTAGACCAGTCATTTCTACCGAGGAGGTATTTTGAATAGCGAATGCTACTTGGTGAAATATCTCTCTTTATTATGTAAGTATCTAGTTTATTGTCTGGCAAATTTGATTTAAATTTAAATATTTGGCACAGATGGTCAGATAGATGAGGTTGGTAGTTACAACATTTGTAATCCTCCTCTGTGATATTAGTAATCACGTAGTCAATAAGGGTTTGCGAGTGGTTAGTGATTCTAGAAGCATCTTTTAAACACATATGTAATTTGTAGCTATTTAAAATGTCAAGTAGCATTCTCTTATCTAAGGACTCTGTCAGAAAATCTATATTTAGGTCACCACAAACAATAATGTTCTTAAATCTAGTGTTGTTTTTAATAAGTTGTTGAACTTTTCAAAAAACACATTTATATCACTATTAGGTGATCTATATACGGTTATCAGACAGTACAGTACATTATTCAAATTAAAGCTTATACCTGAACATTCAAATAATATTTCCTCAGATTCCCGACTGATATAGTTGAGAGTTTTGTTTACAATATTTTCCCTACAATAGATTGCTATACTTCCCCCTTTGTGTTGTTTCCTGCAGCTAGCACTGGCAAGAGAATAATTTTTAAAGTTAATAATGTCTATATACTCGTCCTTTAACCAAGTTTCTGTTAAGCAAAAAATACTAGGAGTTTGAACATGTAGAAAAAATTCGATATGCGCGAGTTTTTTTGTTATTGCCCGAATGTTCAGGTGAATAATTTTACAAAAAGATTTCCAGTTTTCTGGAGAAAACATATTGGCATTACTTCTAGGAACTGTAAGACTGGCTACTTGGCACAGCAGGTGCTACTTTACACAGCAGGTGCTGTAACCTGCGATGGGGTAGGGAGCTCCGATGTCGATGGGGGTGGATGACTGTAACCAGGGGGAAACGCCAGCGGCGATTCCGAGAGTTGCATTGATGGTAGCGATAACTCCGGTGCTGTTGGCTGGAGTGCCCTTAGTGGATTCTGCTTGTCCTGGTTCTGTTGACTTGGAGTCTTTTCGGTATACGTCTGTATCGATTCTTCTTGGAAGTGCGTTGGTGAATTTGGGTGGCTACTATTATGCGAATACACGATGCCATTTTTATTATTTTTTATTAATTGGGTATATTTTAATATTACCTCACATAATTTAGTTTTACCAACTTGATTTAGATGAAGGCCGTGTTTGGTATAGTCCTGTCGTTTTAAAAATATATTTATGTCAAATAGTTTAAAATTAATATTATTTAGTGACAAATTAAAAAGATATTGGTTTTTATCAAACACAGAGTTATTAAAGCTTGGTTTATCATACCGATACGGTATGGTGTTTATTACTAAATTGGTGTTTTCGCATGTTTTTGACGGTTTGTGCAAAATAATTAAAATTGGTATCGTTGGCACCTGCAGTAATCACTACGGTATCCTCTTTGGTGAAATTTTTTATTAGTTCTGATAAATTGTCGCACACTTGAGCTAGATTAGCATTAGGCTTAAAAAGATTTTCACATTTGATATCCTGTCTTGCTGATTCTAAGATCAGGGGACACAATTTTCTCCCGTGGCTGTCAGAGAGCAAAAGAAGTTTTTTGGAGCAGTTTGGTAGATTACATTTACTATTATTGATTGTATTATTTACACAGTTAAGTTTATTAAGAGGATAGTTAGTTGGGAAGGTTGGTATGGTAACATCTGGGATTGTTTGTGTTGAGCTGTTTTTCCAAATGGTGCAATCTGACTGCGTTGGAATTTTACGTTCGTAGTCAGTTTGTATACCAACAGTATGGCAAATTATTTTTTGACTTAATTTTTTACTGTTTTGGAAAGCGACTCGATATGGGCTTCTTTAGCCTCCATTTTTATTTTAAGTTGAGATGTAGTTTTCGAGAGGTTGTCCTTTTCTTCGTTTAATACCGTAATATCTCCATTATGGCGGGCTAATTTGTTTCTAAGATCAGCTATTATAACTTTCATGTCCATTTCATTTTTCTTGGGGAAGTCATCATAAACAGTAATATTTAAATTACTTATATTCGGTGACGATACTTCTTTTACTTCCGTTCTTTTAGGAGTGTGCAATCTAGATTGTTTGGCCGTATTCCGTCTTGTAAGATATGCTTTATCCATTTTATGTCATACAATTAAAAATTTTGCGTTTAATTAATAAAATAAGTAAGATTGTCTGTCATTAGCGTCAGGTATTGTAAAATATATCATAAGGTTGTCAATAGATAAAATAATTCATTCAAGTAGGAATATCTTTGTGACCCTCAACTTGAGTGACGTCAGTTATAATACTTAGTTTAGATTAGTCAGTATCAGTTTGGAATGGATTGCAAAGTTCCTTGACCTGGATAGGTAATCACATTTATCAGGTGGTAAAAATATTTTTATATATTTTATAAACCACTGTAACTGCTGTACCAGATGTAGGATTGGAAATAGAGTTTGATCACTATAAAGTTAAGAACTTAAGTAGGAGTACAATGCGTGTTCTGGGACACTTTTGCCTGTCCTAGAACCCGCATAGCTTTTTACAGGCCTGCAAAAACCTATGCGTGTTCTGGGACAGGCAAAAGTGTCCCAGAACACGCATAGGTTATTAAAGGGGGTGTGTGTTTGTTTCAAAAATACCTTGTGACGAAGTGTATTTTCAAAAAATTGTGAACGGACCTTGACGGGTTAGGGTTTGTATTTAAACAGTTGTGTTCAGAGATTTAATTTTATTACCACAGCTGTGAATGTGCGGAGAAGATCTATAATATTTATTACTTTCATTTAACAAATATTTTTTATTAGAGGTAAGACTATATTATTTATTTCAACATATGTTGCATTAAATATTTTTTATTTTTATAGTTTTCAACAATGATTAATCAAAGAAAATAATAATAATAATTTTTAAACGTTTATTTAATTAATTATTATTTAATTTTTAAAAATCATATTTTTAAAATGCAAGAAGAAACAGAAAGAATTTCATCTTTTAAAAATTGGCCTGAATGTTCACCTATTAATCCAAATAATTTAATTAAAGCAGGCTTTTGTTATATGCAATTTTTGTGCTGTACAAGTTAGCGAATGGAAACAAGATGATGATCCATGGTTAGCTCATTATATTGGTTGTCCTTTTGTGGCTTTTTGTGATTATAAGAATGGAGAAATTACAGAGAATATTTTTAAAAGAATATTACTCAGAAGCGGACGTCTGCAATACATTTGGAGTATGTTACCTGAAAATTACAAAACTTTGAAAGAATTTCTAATCAGACTGCCATGTTACGAACATTATAATAAACCATGTATGGAAGTTCATATAGATGGCCCTCCTCCATTGAAATTTCAATGTAATAGATGTAAATTAGAAAAGTAATATATTTTAAAATGTTTTTCTTTTTCACACTTTGTTTTTTATTAAAAGATAGAAAGTGTAACAATCATATCATTTTATGTAACAACAATAACAAAAAAACAAAACGTTATTGATTAAATTAATATATTTTTATGATATGTGAAAAATATCAGTATTTTTTATATTTTAAGTAACTACAATAACAGTTTTGTGGTAAAACAAAGAGATACATGTTGAAACTATTTTTCAAATAACAGATATAACATTTGATAATAAGTATTGTTTTCTTAAAAATAAAAAATATATTATTTTTTGTAATATTTGTTATCTGCCCCTTCTAGAATATTCTGTATATATTAAATTTCCTCCACGAAGATCAATTCAACTAATATAATTAATACTTCTATAGTCATGGACGAATTGAATAAAGTAGGTGATCTCTATTATAAAAAACTTAGTGAATTAAATCTAAATGAAGAATATAACATTACTGAAGCAAAATATTTTGAACATTCAGAATATGGCAAAGCTATAATAGTAACAGTGAGCAACGAATTCAAAGTATTTTTGCCAAAAAGATTTACTGATATTAGCACTGAAGCATTTGAAGAATTAAAAAAATCTTCCTTTGTTTTATACAAAAACGAAGGATGCAACAACTTATCACTAAAATTTAAAAAGAAAACTGCAGATAAAAGAAAAGGAAACATTCGAAAAAGAAAACTTGACTTCGAAGAAACATCAGATTAAAAACATGTGTACTCCAAATTTAGATTTGGAAGAAGAAGAAGAAAGTGGTGATAATGTGTTAAATTCCATTGTGACAATTAGTGATTTAATTAATGTTCCAAGGTGCATAAATTTTTCTCTCGATATAATTTACAAAATATATGATCAAGCTTATGTTTATTGTACTTTATGTGAAAAAGACAATCATAATCAGGTAAATACTTTTATTTCACAAAAAAATTCATGTTCTTGTCATTACAATTTAGTACATATTTTACACCTATTAAAATGCAGTAAATGTAATAATTTTTTATTTAGCATAAATTTTGAACAAACAGGAGATCATAATGAAAAAATGTATTTTTATGAATTTGTTTTTTTGCCAACAATTTCATCAAATCTTTTGTGTGATGAATTTTCATCTTCTTCTGATGTTGAATCATAATAAAATGTTTACAATTTATTATATGTCTTATTTTTTTGTCTGTATACAATTGTTAATAAAATGTAATTACCTATGTATAAACTATGTTTTTGCAATAATTATTAGGTTTATGTATAAGTTAATAACACTATTTTTCAATAATAATTAATATAAAGTATTTGAATTTAATGATTTTTGATTTTCACTTCTTACATGTTCTTTTTCATGGTTTTGAGAGAGCTGTCTGAATAGAATATGACAGCATTTTAAACATTTTATATATATTCTTCCAGTATTTTCAATTTTTCTCAAAACAATGCAAAATGAATAATTCCTTTCTAAATATTTCAATAAATAATATGAAATAGATTTCCAAGGCTCTGGGACCATATATAAGGTAAGTTCTCAGTTTCAATAATATATATAATTACCTAATATATAAAGATATAAAATATTTAGCTATATTTTAAACAAAATAAATTTAAATTCAATTATTTTTTTAATTATGTTTTTTAAAAAATTAAAATACTTTTGGAATCCTTTCATTATATTTTTTAAAAGTGGTGGGGGTTATATTTATATCACGTGATAAAAAAACAACTAGGTGATACCTATATAAATATACCTGCTTTGCTTTTATTTTTCATAATAGTCTGCAAAGAATAAAAATGACTTCACAAATTATAGATGTGACAAAATCAATGATATCAACGATGGACAAAATAATAATGTCCAATCTTGATTTAAATGATATCAAACGTTATTTAAAAATGTGTAATAAAAATATAAAGTTGTTAAAAAAACTAATATATCAAAATAATAAATCAAAAATTTCTGTGAAAAATAGTTTGGTGAGCGCTTTAACGAAAATGTATGGATATCGATCATCACTAAAAATTAATAAAATAGCAAAAGGAAGTGGACTTCAAACTAAGAACAAGAAGAAGAATAAGCAAATACAAGCTGTAAAATGGATAGATTGTGAAATGGCTTTTAACAATAGAATAAAAACTTCAGCTATTATTAATATTAAACACAAAGATCCAAAATTGTTTTTAGAAGATTGTTTACTGTTACTTAAAAAACATATTAAAAAAAATTTTAAACTTTATAAATTTATAAAAATTCATTCAAATTTTTGTTGCAAATTTATAAGAAAATTAAATAATTTAGAAATTGAGGAATACAAACATTTTATTACAAAAGCTGAGTTTTTGGATGAAACTACAAATATAATACAATGGTTTCACAATAACATTTTGGATATTTTACTTACAAATCTAGAGGAGTTTCAAGTATGGTATATATATTTTTAATGAAATTTATACAGTTTTTTAATATTTTTATTTGATTTTAGGAAAAAGATAGTGGTTGGGCATTGTCACAAATAATTAATTTAAGTTTAAGTTTTAATAAACACACACCATTGCTGGCTTCATCATATATGCAACTCCCAAAACAAATTAAGGATAAAAAGGCATGCATCAACATTCAAAATAAGGACAACGCTTGTTTTGCTTGGTGTGTAACGGCTGCTTTATGTATCTTAGAACAAAAGAAAATTGTAAGAAAATGCAGACCAAGTTCGTATCCACATTATTTAGAAGTATTAAATTTAGACAAAATTACTATGCCGATGACTGTTAATCAGATACCAAAATTTGAAAAGTTAAATAGAATATCAATTAATGTATATATTTTAAAAAAAAATAAGGGGAAATATTATGTGCTACCTACCTATATAACTAAAAATAAACAAATTAAACACGTAAATTTGCTTTTGATCCAAAATAAATATACCGAATGTAATAATGATAGTTATAATGATGATATTAAATACCATTATGTGCTTATAAACAACTTGTCAAGATTGGTCAGCAAACAAATCAGTGCACATAATTCTAAAATTTTCATTTGTGATCGTTGTTTACATTGTTTTTATTCTAAAGAAAAGCTAAATTAACATGAAATAGATTGCAATAATTTAAATAATTGTAAAGTTGTACTACCGACCAAAGAAAAAGCAATTATTTGTTTTAAAAATGTTCAGTACAAAGAGACTTGTCCGTTTGTTATTTATTCTGATTTGGAATGTTTATTAGTACCCAGTAACGATTCAACATCAAATATTACACATACACATGTACCATATAGCATTGGTTATTATGTGAAATGTTCGTATGATAAAACATTATCTTTTTATAGATATTATCGAGGTGAAAACTGTATAGAATGGTATATAAAAGAATTAAAACAATTTGCTGAAGATGTTGAAACCACATATATCTGTGTGCTTCCGATGCAATCA